>QTSX02001426.1:600000-956900 GCA_014839935.2 Entomophthora muscae
TGCTTGTCCTGCGTCTGAAGGGATTCCTCTCCTATCCACGTCTGCTGTCACCATTCCCCCTGGCTCCCAGGCTATCTTAGACTCCCAGATATTCTATTAAATACCTGAACGCACCTTGGAGTTTTACTCTCCCCCCTCCTTAGGACGCAATAAACCTTAACTCTGTCCTGGAATCCTAGATGTCTCTCATAAAGACCCTGTTCAGTTGTTGGTAGCCAACCTGACTGCAATCCCCATGACTGTATCTAGGGGGCAGGTTGTTGGATATGGCAAGTTGTTGAGCGCTCCTGACGTCCTGTCTCTTCATCCCTTTGGTAAGTTTCAAGACTTTAACCTACCAGAGGATGAACCACAAGTCCTATCTTTGTTCACTGCACAAGACTTTCCACAACTGTCCCTGGTTCAACAGAAAGAGGTGCTAGATTTACCAGACCAATTTTCTGATATCTTTGCTAAGGACAGAACCAATTATGGGTTAGCCAAAGGCGTTATTCATCAGATTGACACTGGCAACACCCCCTCTTTCATGCTAAACCATATTGCCAAAGTTGTGTAGAAAACGCCCAAGTATCTAAAGAGCTCAAACAACTGTTAGAAGCTGGGCTGCTGGCGCCTTCCCAAAGTCCTTGAGCATCCCTGCTACTCATCTTAAAGAAGAAGGATGGGAGTCATTGTATTGTGATGAACTATTGCTGATTAAACTCTTTGACCAAGAAGGACTCGTACCTCTTGCCATGTATTGATGATGCTCTCCAACGTCTTGGAGGCTCTAAGTTCTTCTCTGCAATGGATCTGGTGTCTGGATACTGGCAAGTTGACCTATCACCCAAGGATTGTCAGAAAGCCGCACTCATTACTTCTGAAGGGCTTTTTGAGCCTACTTGCATGCCACAGGGACTTTGCAACGCCCCAGCCACCTTTCAAAGGGCCATGGACTCCATCCTTTGTGACTTGAAGTTGTTGTGCGTCCTAGTATACTTGGATGATATAACAGCTTTCAGCGCTACCTTCACCAATCACCTGGCTCATCTCAAAGAGGTGTTCATAAAGATTTGAGAAGCTGGCCTCAAACTGAAGCCTTCTAAGTGCGCCTTCTTCAAAGAATGTCTTGAATTCTTGGGCCACAAGGTAACCCAGACAGGGTTTTGCCCAATGACCAAGAAGGTTGAAGCCATCAACAAAATGCTTCCTCCCACCAACTTACAAGAAGTACAAGTCTTCCTGGGGATGATGGGCTACTACAGACAGTTTATCCCTGACTTTGCTGATGCTAGTAAACCTTTAGTCCAGCTATTACATAATGTTCTGTTTTGAATGGACCGCCAGTCAGCAGCAAGCCTTTGAGACCCTTAAACAAAAACTCAAAGAGGCGCTGATCCTTATGTATCCCAACTATTATAAGAAGTTCATCCTGTACACCAACGCTAGCAATCTAGCTATTGGAGCCATTCTGGCCCAACTGGACAACAAGGGTGTAGATCATCCTGTGGCTTACACTTCCCGTGTGCTAAACAAGCATGAGAAGAACTATAGTGTCACAGAGAAGAAGTGCCTTGCTGTGTTGCATGCAGTCAAGCAGTTTTGTCATTACATATACAGCACCCACTTCACAGTTGTCACTGACCACGCTTCTCTCAAGTGGTTACAGCAGCTTAAGGAACCTGAAGGGCGCCTAGCTAGATGGGCTCTACGTCTGCAGGGATACAACTTTACTGTGCTCCATTGCCCTGGGATTCAACATCAGAACGCTGATGGGCTCTCCAGAATGCCCATTCTTGCTTTGCATCCTGCAGAGGCCAACCGGTTATACAAACTAATTAGGTATCCTTCTTCTTGGGAAAGTGAGACAGAAGAGGTACAACTGGACTTGTCCAAGCTATCCAAAGATACCCTCATACGCAACAATCAGCTCTTCAAAAAGGTACAAGACCAGTATCTGCCTTATGTACAACCCAGTCTTTGCCTCTTGTTGGTGTTGCAAGCTCATAAAGAGACTGGGCTTGAAGGCATTGCCAAGACCTTTGACTGGCTTCAGAAGAACTACTTTTGGGAGAACCTTTGCCTGCTAATCCCAGACGTCATAGCTAGCTGCCACAGCTGCCAGCTACAGAGGCCTTGAGCTGCTGCCCACGAGTTCAAATTAGTTCCCTTGCAGCATGCCTTTCACACTGTTAGCATTGACACAGTAGGTCCTCTTCCCTGCTCACGTTCTGGGTGTTGCTTTATTCTGGTTGCTGTAGATCACTTTAGCAAGTGGGTAGAGGCTTGCCCTACAAAGGATATCACGGCTAAGACAACTGCTGCCTTCCTTTACAAGATGTTTTCTACCGCCATGGCTGTCCTCAAGTGCTGCTCTCAGATAATGGGACTAACTTCAATGACAAGCTAGTAACCTCTGTTGTCAAAGCTTTGGGATCACACCAATCCTTCTCTGCCCCCTACAATCCTTCTATCAATGGGGCAGTTGAGCATGCAAATTCAACACTGGTCTCTATCATGAGGAAGCTTACCTACTCTGACGCTGCCAACTGGGACCTATACTTACCTGCCGCTTTCTTTGTGTACTGCCTTAGCAAACATTGTGTCACTGGGTACTCCTCCTTTGCTATGCTGTATGGGCAAGAGGCTACTACCCCATTGCTCTTGGGACCCCCTGCTTACCTCAGATAAGGCCATGAATCCTGACAACCACATTAAGGATCTAGTCAACCACATAATTGATATACATGCCACTTCCTACACTTCTGCATATAAGACTAAGATGCTTAGCTCTCTCCTGATAATGCTGGACGCTCACCCCTGCCTGAGTTTAATGTTGGCAACCATGTCCTTTACTACCAACACAGAGTAGGTGGTTGCACACACAAGTTGGACTTTCTGTGGATTGGCCCCCTAGAAGTAACCTTTAAGCAAGTATCCAAATACACTGTAAAGCTCCTGTCTAGTGGCTGTCCTTTTGCTTGAGTGCACGCAAAGTTCCTTCATAAGTACTACCCCCCTAAGGCTAATCTAGGGGAGGGTAATGTTGTGAATACCGCTATTCACCATGTATCAATTTCGCCTTTGGTGGGCCATTTTGAAGAAAAATCTCTTGCTTTTGCTTTTGCCTCTCAAAATGAGTTGATGACTGAATCAGGAAGTACAATTGTTTGGTTTATTGATCCTGCGAAACTCACTTACCCCACTCATGCTAGTGGCAAGTGATCCTACCATCCATGTACTGTTTTGTGGTAAAGCTACACAGTATATATTCCCAATCTTTATACCCAATAAAATTTAAGTTCTATTCACATTTTTGTCTTTGTGTCTTCTGTACTTCCGCGCCTCTCTCTAGCCACAACTAGTAGAGATTATTCTTCCAGGGCCGCAAGGCAAACCCATTTGCTTTCCCTGTCATCTAACCAAGACTTAGTATAAATCCAATACTAAGGTTAGGATTTCCTGTTGTGTGTCTGTGCCGCGCCTCAGAACACAACATACATCCTCAGCTGTGGCCTTGCCAAATCAGTCCAAGGCGTCCTCCAATAGCATTAAAGCAACCCCAAGGATCTTCTTGGTGTCACTGGTATAAGAGGGGGTGTTGGTAAGGAAATGCAGGCGGAGGACCGTCATGGCACATCTAGCTTCTTCAAGTGTTAGCTTTTCCATCTGAGGCATCTCCACCTTTGTGAGGGACTGGTTCACAATCATGTTTTTCACTTGGTAGGACGGAGCTTTGGTGGCGTCAGCAGTATTGGTGTTGGTTTTCTTTGGGTCATTCAGGTTTGTATTCTTCCACATGGAAGAGATCAGGTTTGTGGTCATATTATAGGTGCAATAAGTGATTATCAATTGCAAAAGCATACAAGATGCCCCAAGAAATAACAATATCTTGGGGCTCAGGATACCAGGTTTAATAAAGATTACCATAATGTCAGGAATTCAGTCTTGGGCAGCCGGCCCGTTGTTTTCAGGGGTAACTTGGGCTGGGTTTTTTGCAGGCAATGCCCACCAAAAGAGGGGAGCTAACTTTAAAAGATATGAGGCAGACTTTCCCAACCAAGACCATGGGCCGGCGGCCGGGATTATAGTGTCAATCATCCCTGTGAGGGTGATGTACACAATCCCAAACAGCTTGCAGTATGGTTGGCTGGGAGGTCAGGTGCAGAAGCAGGCATGGGTTTTGGTGTCACAGGCGGCTCCATGGACAGTTTGTAAGCAGGGAGATATTGAATTTTCCTCTGAACAACTTGGGTGTTGAAGATATCCACAGGCCTTGTTGGTTGTATCTAATAGCGGATTGTATGCGGGCTAGGGGATCAAGTTCAAGTATCTTTTCCAGGGTGTATTCCTTGTATTCAGACTTCAGAGGGTAGTCAGTAAAGTAGAAGGGTCCAAAGGGTATACCAGGAGGACAGAAAACAGCGGGCGGTGGGGCAGGCGGGCCAGGAGATCTTGAACTGAATTGATAGATGGCAAATACAAAATAAGGTAATAGCTGTATGAACCAAATTAACATAACCTTTATTCAAAAATGACAATAAGTTTGGAGCGCAGGGTCCTTGGGTCTATATAGTAACCCCCTCTAGACTTAAAATTTTCCATGAGGGGTCCATCAAGGCATTGGGAAGGCCAGGGCTGGGGGAACTGGGTTCTTAGGTCCAAAGGCAGCAAAATGACACTTGGCCTGGGAGTTCTTCCATTGGTCAAGAATCTTGATTTGGCTGCTTGATTGTCTTGCTCTGGTGTCAAGGTCATGGGACCGGGCCGCGGGCCCTTGCCTCTTTCCTGGGTTTGCTCTTGATTGGTTGCTGGCGTAGACTTCAAGTTCATGAAGCTAATAGTTGCCAAATCAGTATCTCCATTAGGTGCAGTGGTTAACCTTTCACTTGGTGTGATGATTTCTTTGGTTTGGCTCTTTCTACCGCAGGGTCAATATGCTCGGTGTCAGCTTGTGGGGGCTCAATCCCAGAAAAATGCAGGTGGGTGATCCCGCGGTCCACAGGCCCGGCGGCCCAAAGGAATCTAGGATCAGGGTTTGATTTCAGCTCCCGGGCCTGGGTTTCTGGGGAGGAATAATTGTCAATCCTGACATGTAGTCTAATTTGGCCAGGGTGCAAATCTCATTTCAAATCTTGAGTTTTGGAAGGGGGAAATGTTATTCCTGACATATATTGTGCTGGTCATGGTTGTCAACCCCAATTCTATTTTCTGTTTAGAGTCTTTCTTCTTGGATGGATATACTCTCTCTTTCAACCCATTGTTTTGCATGAATTCCTTATTTTTTGTGTTGAACACTGTAGGGTTGACCCCTCAAAAAAGCTTCACACAAAGACCCCTTGCTCCTTGATTTGACTATTCTGGCACTTGTAGCCAAAAGCAGAAGTCAACTCAAGTTACCAAGCAAGGAACTGTGAACCAACTAATATCTTAATCCAGATGCAAACTAGATTTAACGCTTCACTGATTAGTAGGATCAAGCCTCCCCCCTGCCGCCCAAGCAATTGATCAGCAGGGATCTTATCTCTCCTAATTAATCCACTTCAGCTATACAATTCTGATATCTCAATTAAGGCAATTATCTAGCTTCTAAGCATTTTTTCCTTTGTAACTTTGTTAATACAGCACAGTTACTGCACTTGGTTTATGATGGTACTGCCATCTGAGCTTGTTTGAGCTATATGGTTATGTCCTTTGACTATTCCTCAGGTTCAGTTATGGCAGTGGGGTGATTCCACATTGTGCTGATATAAGATGGTACTATACAGGGCCATGTTTCAATTTTAGAGATCAGCTGAGCTATTTCCAATAGCTTTACGGCCTTAGTAGACTACATCAACTATATAAAACAACATTTACCAAGTTTCACCACTAAGTTTCCAATGGTTATTGGATAGATGAAGGAATATAGGTATGAGTAGGTTGTATAAACAGAGATTTAGAAGGCCAAAGGTTACTTTATCAAGGGATCCTTATAGCTCAGGGCAATACTTAGGGGATTTGTTATTAGGATCAACCAGGGGTTAAAAGAGGTGAACTGTGGTATATTTGATAGTAGTTTGTATCTTGTTTTATAGTTAAATTAGTTTATGATAGGCTGGAACCCAGGGATTAAACCAAGGCAGGTGTCTGGATATTGACAGTTTTTTGATATGCGGATAGATGAAATTCTTGTGACTGGACAAAAATCATGACTTGGAACACAGATCTGTGTGGAGGATGGCGAAGCTGATGATGGTTGGTCGGAAGATTTCTGCCGACCAGATAATTTACTGAACTCGGGGGGCTCTGCTCTGCAAGGCCGATCATCTCAGGTACCAGCAACTACTGCTAGCTTTTAAGCTTTTGAGTTCAGCCAATCAGGAGTGAAAATTAGGTGGAAGTACTGGCTATTTATATAGCAGTAGGCCTAGTACGGTTGATGATAACCTCCACGCATTTATTTAATCACACTGAGTTAATGCTTGATGGATCACGAAATCGAGGATGGGAATATTTCAAGGCTGGGGAAATGGATCGCTTGATGGATCGTTTGATAGATCGTTTGATGGATGTTCGCTTACATAAATATATTTAATTGCTCGGCTGGGTTCAAGGGAGAGTTCGGCTTCTTTTTTCCAGGTTTTTGGATCATGATTAGCACAGTTCAAGTAGCTTGCGTGCAGTGCACACTAACAGGGGTAGAACTATTTGGACATCTCCGAGAAGAAAACTAGGTGGATGTATTTATTCCGAGGGGTAGCCACATTCCCGCCACGCTAAATTTGGCGTGCAGTTTAAAAGTTGTCTCCTCGAGATGGACTGCCTTTAATCCCAACATGTTAACATCCTATACAACTAATTTATACACATGACTGCGAGGAATATAAAACACCAGTTTAAACATTCTTATAAAAGGCACCGTATAGAAAGCGTCTAAGTATCAGCAACTTGCCTCGTTGACACGTGATTGTTAATTATGTATGCAGTGCCACATGTCCACCGCATATCAAAGTTCCAATCCATACAAAGAAGCTTTGCCACTGGGTAAATGCATGACTCAAATAACATCCCAAACCAGCCAATATAAAATCTATTTTAATTCAACTATTGACCAATCTACCCCATTCCCATAAAAGGACATTATTAAGTGGATTCAATTGGTTTAACTTATGTTTTAACTTATCAAACCACCAACCCTTCAAGATTAACCATTACACAATAACCTGATATCACAATCCAGATTCAAACTCTGAATGTAACCAACCATCCCCACGTCCTTAAAGGATGTCATCAAATCAGGAACACCCAGCTGAAACAAGCAGGGATGAAACTGATTTCACATGACATGCTCCTTTTATATAACATCATCTCTATCCCTCCAAATATACCATCAATTACATCCTCCCAGTTCCACAATACCAATAAACCTACATATCTAAACATGAACAATGTACACATACTTTTAAAACACCCAAATAGCTCCAAACCTGACCTCAGATACCCAACCTACCTTCAAACATGGATTCAAAATTTACCAATGATATTTTACCAAAACCCAAAGCATAACCAAGTTTAATATTGAAGCTATACATCACTCCAATATAACTTTAATAGGTTACTGATGCTCTTTAAGCAAGCTACAATAATACTGCCCATATATATTTGAAAATTAGAGTTTACAAAGATAAATAGGGAACTGTGATAAATCTGCATGGAATATATAAACCTACCTCAGAAGAAAGCACTGCCTGAATCAAATCCAGTATAGATTCAAGGCATCTAAGCTCAGCAGGAATACTTTTGTTGGTAGGATGCCACATTACCGTGTAGATTTAGGCTTTTAACCAATCATGTTAAAGAGAAAATACAGCTGCAGATACTATTGCTGTTGACCAAAGGTATTATAGAGCACTATGAGTGGGGTTAAAATACATCTTTATCTAATAAGAGG
Organism: Entomophthora muscae; assembly: GCA_014839935.2. Taxonomy (NCBI): domain Eukaryota; kingdom Fungi; phylum Entomophthoromycota; class Entomophthoromycetes; order Entomophthorales; family Entomophthoraceae; genus Entomophthora; species Entomophthora muscae. Next base: position 607,913 of record QTSX02001426.1, read on the forward strand.
CACAGAAGCAGTTAATAAATCTTCACAAATTCTATACCAAGCAAAAATCAACCCAATAGAATGTTTGGTCTTATAATTGAGTAGAAATATATCTTTTCAGGATCCGTTTGATTAATTTTTATAGCTAGGTTAACGGCTATTAAAGTTATTTATGTAGGCAACAGCTGAAAACAATGAAGGAGATATAATCTTCAACCTACCAGTCATTGCTTTACAGGCTCAGATGATGATCAAAATTTATTCTGGCTAATTTGCAGCTTTCTGCTCACCAGTACCAATATTTAAGCACTGGTGTATCCTTTGAGTAAACAAAGATGGATATAACCAGGATGAGATAACACTAAAAGTAACTTCATTGGTTGGATAACTCAACTACTTGACCTTCAAGCTACATGAAGTTTCTTTTTCCAGCTTTGATTAAGCTGGCATAGATGAAGATGATTCATAAAAATCTATCTGTACAAAAGTCACCCAACCAGGATAAATTTCATCAGGCTGGGTAAAAGCTCAGCCAGTTTCAAGGCCTTTAAAGCATCTTCCCATTTTAAACTTAAGTTGGGATCCAAGGTTCATATCAGCAAGATGAACCATCAGATACTATGCTCAATGGTAGATGTTAAAGCTGCAACTTTCCTAAGCTTCCCAGGATCAGATTAATTCATGAGGGCAGCACTCATAAAAAAGAAAATTTTCACTAAAGAGAGGTTCTATATTAATAAGGAGCCCTTTATCCAGTCTAATTATCATAAGATTTATAAGTGATGCAAAAAAGATAAACAAGGCCCAGTGAGCAGGTTCAAGTTAAACCCCTTTAGTGGCCTATTTTCAACTGAGCATCATGAGAACTATTGGTGTACAGGCTTAAATTTAAAGGGTCCACCAAAAAAGGGTTTCTAAATAAGTGTTTGGTTAATGCCTACTAGTTGGGTTAGCACATATTATGTTCAGATAAATTGGATTAAATAATAATGTTGAGTTTATACTTCTGGGAAGTATAATAAACAAAATAAAGGAGAAGATTAAGAAGAGAATGATACTTTATTGAATATGAATATAGGCTAATATATAGTATCATGACAAGCCACATATTGTCCATGTACGTCATGGAGGTCATGGGGCTTATCTGAGTAATGTTTCTCTTGAGTCACGAGGCTTAATCAAGTTGTGTTCTATTTAGGACCTGGATTGAGGGATCCCTGTCATAGATGGTTAACTGATAAAGGTGCCACTGGCTTATTGGCTGGACAGTGAACCACTTGGTGAGCCGCTCGGTGATTTACTCGGGGCGTTAATTTCCCAAGAGGGAGTAATCAAAGATGTTGCAACATCTCCCCCTGGGGTGCTGGAAGGCGGAGCCTTGGGAACCTTCTTGAGGGTATCTGGAATACAGGCCTGGTATTGATCCAGTTTGGCATTAGAGACAGGGAGTCTTGACTTTTGCTGGGCTGCTCTTGCTTTACATAGGTGAAGTCAATTATGATGCATACGTTTCAGTTCAGTTTAAGCTCCAATCCCTTTGATGAGGTATGTGTTATTGGGTTTCACCTCCATGACAATGCCTGGTCCGCGTAATCCTGGGTCTAACTTGTGCTGGTCGTGTTTATTAACCCAGATCTTGTCCCCAACTTGGAACCTTTCTTGTTGCAATGGGATTGCTTTCCTCTGAACCCTTTGTTATTCCATCACTTTTTGGTCTTTTCTGGCTTGTAGCATCTTTGGGTCATTACTGTCTGGTATCTTCTTTGGAAGTGGCAGTTGTGGTCCCGTGTATGTACTGACAAGTGAAGGTTTCTGACCATAGACAAGTTCATAGGGGCTTTTGCCTGTATTGCGGTTGACTTGTGTTCTGCAGACCATAAGGGTGGTCGGCAACATGTTGACCCAGGCTTTTGGATTGTTGGCAGATAGCTTACTAAGGGCTTCCACTAGAGAGCCATTTAGTTGTTCTACACGTTCATTTGCCTGGGGGTGATATGGGCTGGCTGTGACGTGTTTTATTCCATTTTTGGCAAGGTATATGTTGGTGCCAATAGCTTTGAGTTCAGTGCCCCCATATGTGATTAAGAGGTCAGGTTTTCCAAACTTAGCTATGATTTCTTTGCCAATGAATTGTCTCACATCATTGCCTTTGTGCTCTTTTGTAGCTTGTGCTACAGGCCATCTGGTTGCATAGTTAATGGCTGTGATAATGTACTTCTTGCTCTTGTTTTCACCAGGCATGGGTCCCACAATATCCAACAATCATACCTTGAAGGGTTGTGTGATGGATACGGGTACTACTGACTTGGGTAGCGCTTTGGTTTGGGTGTACTTTTCACAGACCTCACATTGCTCTAGTACTTCTATGATATCATCTAGCATGTTGAGCCACCAGTAGCAAGTCTTGAGATATTCATGCAAGTTTCTGCTACAGGTGTGTCCCAAGTCTCTGTGATATCGGAGGATTGTGTCAATCTTTTGTGTTGACAAAATGTAGGGTACTGTGTCACCATTTGGAAGGATTTAGTGGAGGGTACCATATACGTTTTTGAACAGGTGTTTGTTCTTGAGGACTTTCTCTTGGATGTCCATTGGTGTGCCAGGTGAAAACCCTTCCTGGAGATTCCCCATGATTAACATGGGCCAGTCAGGGTCACCATCAGTGCAGAGGATGTGTTTATTGTATAGCCTTGATAGGGCATCTGCAGTAAGCATCTCTCTGCCTGGTTTGTATTCAATTTGCATGAGGTATCTCTGTATGAGACTCATTCATTTGGCTTGTCTTCTTGACAGGTGTTGTTGTGTTTTAAAGAATACTAATGACTTGTGGTTGGTGAGTACTTTGAAAGTCTGAGCTCCTTCTAGATAACATTGCCATTTCATGAGACAGTGTATGATGGCAACCAACTCTTTATTGTGTATAGGGTATCTTTGTTTGCCGTCCAATAGTTTCCTAGATTCATATGCTACAGGGAGGAAGTCTTTCTGGGCTGTTTAGATACAGAGGACTCCTCCTATGGCATAATCAGAGGCGTCGGTTTCTAGCTCATAGATACCCTCACAGTTTGGATATTGCAAGATGGGAGCGGTGACCATGCGTTCTTTTAGCTGGCAGAAATGTTGATCTTGTAAGGGTGTCCAGAAAAACTTGGTTGTTTTCCCAGTGATGGCTGATAGGGGGCTGTTAGGGCGCCCCAGCCAGGGATAAATCTGTGTACATAAGCTATCATCCCAAGAAAAGTGCAGAGCTCGCTTTTTTTTCTTGGGGCTGGCATCTCTGTTATAGCGCGTATTTTGTCTGGATTGGACTTGATACTGTCCTTGCTAATTATGTGACCAAGGAAGGGGAGTTCAGTTGAGAAGAACTTGCATTTGGATGGTTTAGCAATCAGTTGGTTTTTCTGCAGGGTGCAGAGGACTTCATGTACATCTTCCCAGTGTTGTTGTAGGTTGGGGCTATAAATGATGATGTTGTCCAGGTAGATGATTGCTCTTTTCCCAATGTGTTCCTTAAATACTTCATTCATGAAGGTTAAAAAGGTACTGGGAGCGTTTGTCATGCCAAAATTGAGGACAACACATTCAAAAGATCCATACTTGGTCCAAAATGCAGTCTTTAGAATGTCTTCAGGTTTCACGCAAATTTGGTGATATCCTGCTGTCAAATCAATTTTTGTGAAGATTTGGGACCCCCCAGGGCATCAAAAAGGTCATCAATTAGGGGCAGGAAATACCTGTTCTTTATTGTGACTTTGTTGAGGGCCCTGTAGTCTGTGACTAGGCGGAGGCCTCCATCTTTCTTTGCCACAAAGAAGACAGCGGCACCAAAGGGTGATTTTGAAGGTCTGATGAAGCCTTTCTTGAGTGCTTTGTCAAGATAGGCTTTCAGAGTGTCGTCTTTTTGCAGTGTGAGGCAGTAGATAGGTTGTGCTTTAGGCACGCTACCTTTTAGGTCAATCTCATGTTGGATACCCCAATCAGGGGGCAGTCCGGGTAGTGACTCTTGGAATACGGAGGGAAATTCATTGACTAGCTGGTCTCTAATTGGGTTCTGTTTGTGTTGAATTTCTGTGTTTTTGAAGTGTAAAACCTCATACATACATGTGCTCCAATTGATTTTGCTGATGTCAGTTTCTTTCTCTGTTTCCATGATCTTTACAAATATGTGGTACCTCATGAGGGTGTCAAGATATGTTGGGTACACGTGATGGTGGACTTCTACTTGCTGGATAGTGAGGGTGGCACTGTCCCAGTTGATGTGATGTATCAACTGAATCAATGAGAGTTCAGTACTTGGAATTTGAGAAGACAACAGTCCAATAGAAAGGACAGAATAATAAGAATAAGGTATTGTTTATTGTAGGATATTTGGATTAATATACTATATGAGGAATGCCACAAGGGGGTGGCATAGTGGGAAGTTCCATGTAAGGTTTGGAGCCAAGGAATAACTTGTGTAGGAATCAGCAAGTCAAATTGGCAGTGCTCCTAATTAGGATGAAGTACCCGCCATTTGATATTGCCATCAGATTAATCCATAACGTTAGATACGTCAGGGGGAGACTCATTGAGCGCCCCCTGTGTATTGTAAGATATATTAGCAGGCAAGGCGGGAAACTTGGTTGAAACAGTGAGGCTTTGTCTTTTGCATCCAATCTAATCCAAGTATGATATCATATTTTGGGATTGGGATGATGGGACCATTAATTGTTGTTTGTACATCTTCAATTTGGGCTTGGAAAGGTTTTGTCTTGTGGGTGACAGGTGTGCTGCGGTTGTCTGCCATGATGACTCTCTTGATGTTACTTCAAATGATAGGTAACTTCATGAGGTCTTCAAAACTCTTGTTAATAAGCAATTGATCAGCTCCAGTGTCAAATAGCGCTGTGCCCTGGTATCTGCAAAAGCAGAAAGGATAGGTAAGGAGTTTATTTCCAGATTGGGCGGCAAACAGTAGAGGATTGCTGGAGGGAACCTGGATCATGGTGATTGAGTCCACATCCTTTTCTCTGTACAAGTCTTGTGAAGAGGGGAAGGGCAGCTTGCCTAAGCACTCCCCTGAGCTTTTCCCTCCTTGTTGGTATCTTTGGTGCTATCTTGGTTGGCTTGTGCAGTGCAATTCCAGTTTTGAGGTTGGGTATTGTTGGCTTGGTTGTTTTGCTTGTTGGGGCAAGGCTCTCTCTTAGCTGCAGGGTTTTCCTTGCGCTTGTTGGTGGCGTGTAGATTGTCAGACTTCTGAGCTGCGTGTTTTCCTTCTAGGAATACATCCTTGAGGTTCTTGCAGTGGGTCATGTCAAACTGACGTCTAATGTGTGTGGGAAAGCCATTGTAGAAGTCCAGGCGTGGCCCAGGTTCATCAAAGTTGATGGTGTTGGGTGCACAGTCACATAGTCCTTCATATGCTGCAATGTATTCTTCAATGGTTCCTGTCATTTTGAAGATTTGAAGTTTGGTCATAATCACCACGTCTGAGTCCTTCATGGAGAACTTTTTGAGGAATGCAGCCTTGAATACTTCCCAATTTTCCTTCTGGTCAGGATGTTGGGCTAGCCATTTGGTAACAAAATGTGAAGCAGTCCCTGTGATGCAGAGGGCAATCTCACTGACCCAGAGTCTTTGGGGGTACTCCACTTGTTCAAACTTGCTCTCGGTGCTGTTGATCCAAAGAGAAGCGTTCTCATGGCATAATCCTGCAAAGGCGCCAATCTCAGTGGTACGTAAGCATTGAAACGCAATATTGGGTATCTCAGGTTGTGTAGGAGCTGTTGTGGTTGGCGTGGTAGGGAACAGTCTGCAGGCTTTGATAGTGTTGTACTGATTGATGGGTACAAGGACATTATTGTAGATGACAAGGCCTGGGGGAACGTCTTGTCCTACTCCGTAATCTCTCCAGCTGTTAGGGAGTGACATTGTTTGGGTTCTTTTCTTGGAAGGAATTTTTCCTTTGAGTTGGGTAGGTATGGATAACCTATCTTTGGCTCATCATAAATGTCAAGTATATACTTCTGGAAAGTATAATAAACAAAATAAAGGGGAATATTAAGAAGAGAATTATACTTTATTGAATATAAATATAGGCTAATATATAGTATCATGACAAGCCACATGTTGTCCATGTACGTCATGGAGGTCATGGGGCTTATCTGAGTAATGTTCCTCTTGAGTCACAAGGCTTAATCAATTTGTGTTCCATTTAGGACCTGTATTGAGGGATCCCTGTCATAGATGGTTAACTGATAAAGGTGCCACTGGCTTATTGGCTGGACAGTGAATCACTCAGTGAGCCGCTTGGTGATTTACTCGGGGCAATAATTCCCTGAGAGGGAGTAATCAAAGATGTTGCAACAATAATAATTGAACCATTGTTTCAAAGTAAACAATTGGAGATTAATGAATTTGATTACCTATAATACCATCATAGATTGATTTACTAAATGTACAACTTTAAAGCTTATAAAATCTAAGCGGCATTGAAGTACAGTAGTTTTCAAAGCTATGGCGCTAAAAAACTCAGATTTAAACAAATTCAACTCAGATGTAAATGGGAATAGCTAATCTGTAAATAAAATTTGAACCCAATGGATTTATATTCATTTACAATAGATTTGGGTTCACTTCTATCTTGGTTTCATATGCTTCAATTTCATTTACATTTAAGATGAATTTGTTTGAATCTGAGTTTCTTTTGCTTAGCTTTATAGCTTTGAAAACTACTGTTGCAACCAAGTTTTCAGACCCACCTGCCAACATATCTTACAATACACAGGGGGTGCTCAATGAGTTACCCCTTGACGTGTTTAACAACATGAACCAATCTGATGGCAATGTCAAACTGCAGGCACTTCCTCCTAATTAAGAGCGCTATCAATTTGACCTGCTGATCCCCGCACAAGTTATTCCTTGGCTCTGAACCTTACATGGAACATGCCATCATGCCACCCCCTTGTGGCCCAGTGGCTTTTCCCATATAGTATATTAATCACAGTATTATATAATAAACAACATCTTATTCCTATTATTTCTGTCCTTTCTATTAGACTGTTGTCTTCCCCAAATAAAATACTGAATACTCATTGTTTCAGTTGCAACAGTGATAGCAGCAGTAGGTTCATGGCCTACCTAAAAGAAAACCCCCAAGAAAAGACAGAGTACAGGCTGTATGACTGCTCCCCATCAAGAGACCTTTCTGCTGATCCCCAAGGGGGACATTCTGACAGGTACATCATCTATCAAGATCAGCTGGTACTTACAAGTGTGTATAATTGACTCCGCCTTGGGCAGCACAATGCAAGTGTCACCCTGCCTCAATCAGACCTGTAACAACACATCCTCAATCTTCAGCTTGAACCCTTTGCAGGAGGTGTCAAAGGAGCTGACATTGTCAGTTGGCTTCACTTCATTGAAACCTGCCTCAGTATATGTCAAGTAAATAAACCCATGTGGGTTATCACTGCTTCAGGCCACCTTACTGGGTCTGCTGAAGTCCAGTTTACCAACTTGACCAGCCAAGAAATAGAAATCACCTGGGCGTTGTTCAGGGATGCTGAAAAGTCCCACTACAGTGAAAATTTTTCACCCATAGTGGTGGAGATTCCCCTCCTGGCCATTAAACAGACTGGGTCCATTCCTGAATATCTTGCGCCTGGCAGCAAGCTCTTGCCGCCGCCCCAGAAGCTGTGACTGATAGGAACACCATGCTCCTTACCTTGATAGTTAATGGGCTTAAACATCATATCTGCAAGTGGGTTTCTGTAGGTTGTTGCTCCTCCATTGACAACCTCTACAAGGCCATTTTAGAGGCCAATAACCAGGCTTTGATGGGCTTCTTCAGATCCAATAACACACCACCTTAACCTTGTCCCGCACCTGCCAGTGCCCACAATCAAGTAGGCTGCTGCCAGCCCCGCCAACAAGAGAACAGGGCTAGGTGTCCCCGCAAGGGGGAATTCCAGTTAGCACATATTGAGGACCAGGGAAAAGCCTGGGGGTTGTGGCTACAAGAGATTCTAAAACCCCACTTGACCCTCACTCTCAATTCCTCCTTGCAAAGAACCCCTGCAATTACAATGTGCATGAAGTTGAAGCCCTCAAAGTATTCCAGGTCCACAGCAACAGCCTCATACTCCAAGCAAGCCACTCTTCAAATAAAGTAACTTGTTTGGCCTATCCCTTCTGTTTCCATGGGAACACCCACAAACTACTGGTAGATACTGGGGTCAATCACACTATGGTTGACCAGGTATTTGCCAATGCTCAACAACTAGATCAAGTACCAAGCAGGTTCAAGGCAGTAAAAGTGGCTGACTCCTGTAGAATAGCAATTTCCCATGAGACAGTACCCTTATTGTAAGACTGGGGAACATCCAGGTTAAGCTTGCGGGACCAATCATGGCAGGGCTCAGCCACAATGTCATTGCTAGCCTTGACTGGCTTTGTCACAACCATCCCTACATTAAATGGGATACGTCTGTAATTATCCTTAATAGAAATGGGGTGGGTTTTCAGATATATCCCATCAAAATAAACAAGTTGCTTCACAATACTGTCCTTGTCAGAATAATAGAAACATGCTCATATGACTTCAAGGGAGAGGAACTAGACTTAAATCAATGCTCAGTCAAAGTTATCTGTGAGGAACCACCTGCGGTCCTGCCCTTGACCACTCAACCTCTACCAGCACTTGCCACGCTCCTCAAAGAATATAAGGATATTTTAGTGAAACACTGGATCAACTACCCCCTCCCTGAGAGATCCAGCATGCTGTACAACTGCAAGGGTTGCTTCTCAAAGCACGTCCCCTCTATTGCTTAACACCAAAAGAAGATGAAACCCTCCACCAGCACCTTGTAGACACACTAAATAAGGGCTTCATCTGCCCCTTGCTCTTGCCATATGGGGCTGCTGTCTTCTTTGTAGCCAAGAAGGACAGGTTCCTTTGCTTGATCACGGACTACTGCGCCTTAAATGAGGTGACTGTTAAGAATAAATACCCCCTGCCATTGATTGACGACCTGTTTGACACGCTCGCAGGTGCAAAGTTCTTTAGCAAGATTGATCTCACCACAGGGTACAACCAGGTCCACATTGCACCAGGGGATGAGGCAAAAACTGCTTTCTGTATGCGCTAAAGATTGTTCAAGTGCTGGGTCATGAACTTTGGAATGACCAATCCTCCTCCCACCTTTGCCATTTGAATGAACAAAGAATTTGAAGAATTGATTTGGAAGTGTGTTGTTGTGTACCTTGACAACATTATTGTCTTCAGTCAAGATCAAACCGCACACCCCCAACACCTCTGTGCTGTCCTTGACACCCTTTGGAAAAACCAGCTAAAAGCTAAGCCCTCCAAATGAGAGTTCCTCAAGTCGGAGCTGTTATTCCTTGGGCACACCATCTCTTCCCAAGGAATAAAGCCTGGCCCTGTCAAAATCAAGGCAATCACTAGCATGCCGCCCCCCACTGATGTGGGCCAGGTGCGGAAATTCTTAGGCATGGTTGCCTACGTGCACAAGTTCATTCCCAATTGTGGGGAACTAATTGCACCTCTCACTGAGCTTCTCAACACCAAACAGTGCTTCCATTGGACCCCTGTCAGAGATTGAGCCTTTGAGATGTTGGAGCAAAGGCCCACAACAGCACCAGTACTGCAGTTCCCCAATCAAAACTGTCAGTACAAACTTGAGACCAATACCTCTGACAGAGCCATAGGGGGTGAGTTACAGATAGAAACTAAAAAGACATCTTTCTATCTGTGGCATACAAGTCCAGGAAACTTACCAACTTGGAACAACACTATCCCATCCATGATAAAGAGTTGGCGGTGGTTGTGCACTGTGTTGAGAAGTGGCGCTGTTACCTGGAAGTTGCTACCTTCCCACCCCGCGTTCTGACAGATCACAAGCCGCTCCAGTACTTCAATACACAGTCCCACCTGACATGCCACCAAGCAGGCTGGGTTGAGTGTCTATCCCGCTACCAGTTGCACATCTAATACAAGCCTGGGAAGAAGCTTGTCACAACAGCCACCCTCTCAAGGCTCTACATAGTGTCCATCACCGGGGACAATGGATTGGACCCAGATTGGCCAATACTTTACCTCCATCCTAAGGCAACCCAATACTAAGGCCTTAATTTGGTAACCATCTCTAAGCTAAAGGACAATGGAAGCCAGTTCATCACTGATGCTGGAAATGTCTACCGCCAGGCAGAGACAGATGAAAAGACACCCTATATTCCCATCACACAACAAGGCAACACCATACTATACTACCACCGCACCTTGGGTCACATCAGAGGACATACCCTCTTTGAAATCATGAAACATAAGGTTTGGTGGCCGCGTATGCGCCAAGACATCTTGGACCTTCTCAAAACATGTGTGTTGTGTGAAAAGAACACGTCTAAATCCACACCCCAAGTCTGTTATGCCCATTAAGGTCATGAAACCCTTTGAGCAGTGGACCCTCAACATTGTTGGACCGCTCCCCAAAGACAGACTTGGGAAGAAGTACATCATCACAGCCATCAACTACTTCACCCTTTGACCAGTAGCCTGGGCAATCACTAATCACACTGCCACCACCATCACCTGCTTTATTGGCAAGGAAATTGTGGCCCGCTTTGGGCAACCCAAAAGCCTCATTACAGATGGTGGCCCCAAGCTTGTTGGGCATGTCATGAAGGTGTACTGCGCCAAGAATGCCCTTCAACAAATAGTCACAACTCCATACCATCTGCAAGCCAATAAACATATATAGCAATTGAATGGTTCACTGGTTCAACTGATTGCCAAGCTCTCACAGAAACACCCTAATACCATGTGAGCTGAACATTTTCCCACTGCCCTACTTATCTTACAAGAAAAAATAAATAGAGGCACCGGGTTCACCCCCAGCACCTTGGCCTTTAGGACGCCTGATGGTTTGAAAGGAGTAGAACAAGGAAGTAACAGTCCATGGTTCTCACAAGAAATCCCCTTGCAACTACCCCCTCCCTGAGCCAGTGACATGCCAAAGCCTGAAATATTGAACATAAGCAAATTAAGGGAGGGACAAAATATCTTGAGGCCAGATATGCCATAGGTGACCCCATCTATGCCCTCAACTCCAATTCAGCCAAGTCAGAACCCAACCACTTGGGACCCTTCAAGATAGCCGTAGTCTATGACAACCACACCTACCAACTTGAAGGTGCTCAAGGAAACACCAAGAAGCTTCATCACAATTGCTTATGCCCCCACTGTGTCATCCTCACACAAAAACTGTTTGTGAAGACCTTCCCAGATCTTCTGCAGGCTCTGATCCTGGTGTCTGACAACAATCAGGGGGCAAGGGGGGTGTTGCAACCAAGTTTCCAGACCCGCCTTCCAACATATCTTAAAATACACAGGGGGCGCTCAATGAGTTACCCCTTGACGTGTCTAACAACATGAACCAATCTGATGGCAATGTTGAGCTGCAGGCACTTTCTCCTAATTAGAAGCGCTATCAATTTGACCTGCTGATCCCCACACAAGTTATTCCTTGGCTTTGAACCTTACATGGAACATGCCACCCCCTTGTGGCCCAGTGGCTTTCCCCATATTATATAATAATAGCAGTATTCTATAATAAACAACATCTTATTCCTATTATTTCTATCCTTTCTATTGGGCTGTTGTCTTCATCAAATCAAATACTGAATCCTCATTGGTTCAGTTGCAACACTACAGTACCAAACATCACAATAATGATTCTAAAGATTATAATTTTTAATAAATTAGCTAAGATTAGCCTGGACTGAACCATAGATAACCTGCACCAAACATTGAACTTCAAATAAAAGCTTGCTTTCCAAGGATTCTGGTATCCATCCTTAGTAAATCACATAAAAATAGACCCTGGCCAATAGATATCAATCTAATAAATAAACACACCTGTCTAGGAGAAAATCTGGGTTCATAAGTGAGCCAATGACTCCAGTTAGCTGCTAATAACCAACCCAAACTTTCACTGCAGCTGATGGGGATCTATCAAACACTACAGATAGATTTTGATATCCTTTAACTGGATACAAAAAATCCTTTGCACCCAACCAGAACCCCCAGGGCTATTTTCATATGAAGGATCAATATTCATAGTCCCAGATTTCTCCCCTAGCAGGGTTTTGATAACCACAATACCTTACACATCTGCTATCTTGTGCCTGAATAAAATTTACCAGGCATCTGCAGCTCAGCCTCATCCCTTAATTGGGAAGAGGGTAAAGTTTAAATAATATTTTTCACCTGTAAGGTGTTTACATGCTTATCTGTGCCTTTGATCAACGCTTATAAGTATCAATAAGCCCAATTGGTTTAAGAATGTGAGAAAAGTTACTGGTTATTATCTGCTTGGGAGGATACTAAACCTTAGTTTGGCCTTTTATGATCTTTGAAAGCTACAACATGCTCCTAAAAATCAGCTTGAATATGTAAGATGCTATAAGTTTTTCTGAAGGTGTTCAATTCAAATTTTGAAGAGAAAGGCAATTAAAAACACATGTGGCTAAATTGAATTAGTGGATAGATAACTGGTTGAGTTGTAGAGATAGTAGTGCTTCATAATTTAAAGTTCTTTCTGAATGGTCCAACTTAGCTCTGGCCTGTAAAACTATGTGTAGCTTGGAAGGATTTAAGAGCCTTTGGCACTCAGAATCCCCAGAGATCCAAACTTCCATTGGTGCGTTTTTATAGTTAGGAGTCTTTAGTTATCAACTTTAAGCATTCAGATACTGTAGATTCAGAGCCTGTTAGTAAAAATGAGGGATTTTTAGATTCTTTTTCATAAACTCATCAGCTTTCTGTAATATTTTTCATCCTTTTATATAAAAAAGTTAGTTGTTCTTGGAAGGAAATCACTCCATTAAGTTGATGAGTTCATGCAAATAGTTTGACAATCCAACATTTTTCCCAACAGGTTCTAAATCTACAGTATCTGCCACTCTCAATTGAAGCAACCTGGAATCTTATTTGATCTTATGACCCTAGAATAACTAAGTTAAAACTATAACACTACCCAAGTTTTATTGGGCTCATAAAGAGGTATAGCATTTTTCATAAGCCATAAAATTGATGAGAACTATCCAGAGATATCTGGACCCAAGGAGCTGAACCAGCTAATAAGGGTTTAGCAAGTGTAGCGTTTATATTATCTCAAATACCTCAATAAAGCAGCTTAAATTTCAAGCATCTTTAAAACAGTAGCTTATAACTAAACAACCCTATTTTTTATATAAACTGTTCAGCTTATTAGCCATAAAAAATTACTTATAGTCAATAAATCCAAACCAGTTAAACTTAGCAATAGACTTATAGCTAAAAAATGATAGAATATACATTATCTATTCAAACCACAACATAAGAAGATCTTCTGGATCAAAAACAGTTTACCTTAAGACATATGTATAGATCTGACATTATAAAATCTACCAAGCACCTGACAATATTTCTTCTAAAACTCTAACATATGGGACATTATTTTTCTTGTTATGCCTAGGCGCCAGATTGGTTATTTTATAACTTAATCACATTATTCATACTCAAATTATTCAGAAAGAGTAAAATATAATCAATCCCAAATATTTAATTGATCTTGGGCTTGGGTGATTTTTTAAAAAATAATTCATTGATTTTATAATTGAAAATTGCAACTTATAGTACTACTGAAAATATCTTAAGTGCTACTACAAACCAAAAATATTTATGATGAGTTGCATGGGAGAGTAATAGCAGCCCCAAAGCTATAAATGCTATTACCCTATCTTTGGCTCATCATAAATATTCTTAGTTTGTTTCAGAAAAAAAGGTTGTTGTTTTTGAAAGACTGATAACTCTATTTAAAATACACCCTCTAGTAAGCTGCCCTACTTCATGAACTTGCCCCAATACACTACTAGCATCTTCTGATATTTTTGTTTCTCTGGTATCATCACGTGATTTCAAATGATAAAATATCTCAGAATATTCTGAGAAGCTTTCAAATGTTAAAGGTGAAGTATATAACTTCCCATCTTTCATCAAATATGAAAGATTAATGCGCAGATTTTTAACTTCAAGCTCTCTTTTTATAGGCCTAAATTTCCTTTCATAAATATAAAAAATGCTTTTTGGGAAACAATTGAACCAGTTAAAGATGAATTGTATAATTCTTTTCTTCTTTCTTCTTTCTCACAAATATTTTTTAGATCATTAATGTTGTTAATATAAAGTACATTTTCTTTTTCCTTTAAAATTTTTGATATTACACCAAAGTGACCATCAACAATGCTTTTTCCATGGCATTCAACAAAACGGTTATATTTTATGGAACCCTTAATATATTTAGGTGCCTCTTTAAATAAGTAATATAAAAATTCATATGATCTAAAATGATTTCCATTATCTGTCCATACTTTTATATTTTTTATTTTTTTAAATCTATCTAATTTAAGAAGACTTATTAGACATTCACCTGAAAATAAAGAATCATGTGATAATATTTGAGACAAAAAATCATGATATTCATATTTAATTTTATTGTTTTCTTTAAAAACTAATGCAAACCCTAATAATGAGATTGGTTTTTTTGAATAAAAACAATTATTGGTCTCAATTGGACCACCTCCAACCTTTAAGTTTTCTTTATAATCTATAACTGCAACACAAGACTCATCATCTAGTTCATTAATATCTTTTTTATATTCACAATTTTGATGAACATAAAAGTCTTGGTGCTGATTAATAGTCTTTAGGTCATTGTCTATAGATTCTGGTAATGGTAAGTTTTTACTTTCACATTCTTCCTTCTTTTTTCTAGTGAATTTTTTAAATTACAAATATTGCACATATCGGTTTGTTTTTTACTTTTTATTATATTTTTAGGGATTAATTTATAGTAAGTGGAAATTGAAACTGAAATTTCATTTTTTATTTTCATATTTTCATATATTTCTTTTTTTGTTTTAAGTAGAGAGTATTTAATTTCAGTTGAGTAATTACTCATCTCTTTTTCTATATCTTTATAAATTTTTTCAGGCACTTTTTTTGTAAACTGGCTTGTTTCAAAAGAATTTTCCAGCAATTTTTTAATTATTTTTTTAGTTATTTCTTTTTTTAATGAATAGTTATTATTTTTTTGGCTTTTTTTGTTTAAGCTTACATTTTTATTTTTATTTATTTTTCTTGAGTATTCAAACTCACTTTTGGTTATATTAAACCCCATATCATTAAGCTCTTTTAAAGAGTAACTGGAAGTAACCAGAGATCGCAAGGCTGGGATATGTTTTTGGGGAGAAGATTTCATGAGATCCTTTAAGTTTTCAATGAACTCATTGCCTTTTTGATTTTGAATAGTTGGCAAGAACTGAGCTTTCCCAAATTCAGTTTGAGTAAGGAAGTGCTTGATGAAATTATCAAGATCATCACCAGCAATAAAGAGGAATGCCTTTTTTAACATTGCAATTCTCTCTCTTTTTGTTGAAGCTCCCAAGGAAAAAAGGGTAGCATGGAAGAAGTAAATTTAACTGAGGACATGGTAGTATTTTGAATCTGTAATTAGGTCAGATCTTTGATGTGTGCCTTAATGATGGAGTAGTTATGATCAGAATGTGGTCTTTGAATTGGGTTATTTGGATTAGAAGCTCTGTGGTACTTTAGCTCTTATATACCAAGCTAAATGACACCATTCTGAAAGAAATGGTGTGATAGCTTTTATTATAGTTTGAACTTGAATTTATGTTTGCAGAAATTAATTAAATACCCAGTTTTCATGCACAAGTGATATATGTGAAGCAGCTAAGCATTATTATTACATCATATCCTCTTTGTAATCAATGCAAATCAATTAAAATGATGTATTCAGTTAATTGTAACTCTTCCGCATATTTTTAAAATGATAAAATATTAAAGAATTCCATTTAAAGAATGCTCAATTTGAGGTTCGAAGCTCACTTGAACCTTAAAATCAATCTAAACAGTGATAAAAACATCCTAACTTCAAACTATCATAAAATCCTAGAGAATTGAGCTTTTTAAATAAAATAAAATGCGAAAATAAAGCTCTCAATCTTATCTTTAATTTCGTCAAATAAAAAACATCTGTTGTGTATTCAAAAAAGAGTATTTATTAGCTTTGAAGTGATCTACTTTATATCATTAGATATAATCATATAATAAAATCTGGATTATGCTCTTTTAAATTACTTTCGCTTTAATATTGAGCATAGTATACATATTAAAATTTTTACACCAATAGAAAGATAAGATTCTTAGCTTCATTTTGATAGTTTACAGTGTGAAAAAATATTAATTTTTCATTGAGTTATTAATGTTTTAAATATAAATTGTGTAATTAGTTACTTTTTCAAAATTGAACTGTGTTATGCTGCGACTTGAGCAGCATGTGCATTAGAAAATGGCCTAATCTCTAAAATAATGACCCATATAGATAATAAGATCAACATGATAGCTTTTGACCCTGCGGGAATGAAATATCAAGTAGGCCTAAATCTACCTCTCCCAGCTCAGGATAGAGCTAGCCAAGCTTAGAAAGCTGAGGCCGGTGCAAATTTATCAGCAATTGGTACAGGCTATCTACCTTGGGCTTAGTTGCTCCATCCTAATTGTGATAGATTTTTCCAGGTTTACTTAACCCAGTTTATCCCTACATTATGAACAATAACCTACACAATACCCACATTTTTCATTCATGTAGTAATAGCCTGAACTGATTCCTTGGGAGCCTTCAGTTACAGAAGAGGTGGAGAGGGCTTGAAAGGCCCTAAACATGACAGGGATAAGTCTTGTGATGTAACTTATACCATTGGCCCAGGGGAGCAGTGTCCAGATGAGAGAAATCAGTTGATCAGCAATTTTCATCAGAGCAACATAATCATATGCTGTACTTACTATGATGATAGCTGAGCTTTTAAGGAGAGAAGAAATACAACAGAAATATTATTATTGATCCTTAAGAGGTAGAAAAATCGGGAGATTAAGCTTAGAGAAGAAAAGAGATTGACATAAAAACTTTTATGATTTAGTTCTATTGCTAATGTGTATGATAAACTCTACTATCAGATCTTCTCTTGAAGACTATGATATCACTTTACAGTTGGTACTTAATGATATGATTCTTCAGGCACTTCAGCTGTAGTAAATAGTCTTGGTCTTAAATGCACACTAGGAGAGGATAAACCTGCTCTTCAAAAAACACCAATATGTGCACCAAGTCAAAGCCAGGAACCAGCTGGGTTGAGGGATATTCTGTAAGTGCAAAATTTCCAGGAAAATAGCATTATAATGTACTTATAAGCACACAAGCTTTTCCAAAATCTTTGTCACTAATATCCTTGCATCTGTACCATAAACCATAGAATCTTCTTGTGTTTAACATTATTAAGGGTGTACAGCTCTAAACCATCTGGAAAGATTCACTTCAGAGAAACTCTTTGTCAATCTTAAATTTTTCTCATCTGGGGTCTGATACATGTAAAGTTCCTGCATCTTTTCTTATACTGCTCATCTTGCACAGCACTTAGATAACAAATACTTGGAAAGCCCTCCATATTAGAAAGAATTTTAATAATGGTGTAAAAGCATATTTATTGAACTTGGAAGGAAGATCCCCTTAGAGACCTTATGATATTATTCAAGTGTCGTGAATTGGGCCTTGTGAATGTCTTGGGGATTAACGTCTGGAGTGCTAGCTTGTAAGAGTATGGTTGTAGGCCTATACACAAATTAATACAAGTCTTAAAGACTCTGAAGTCTTTATCTTTAAATCTAAGAAAACAACTAAGTAGAGTGTAAAAGCAAGTAGGTAATATGTGAAAAGGAATGTTTTTATTGGGAGAAAGAAGGAAATTTTATATACTGGAAAGGCTGCACAATGGCTGCAAGAGTGTTATTAGCACCTGAAAAATTGTTTGGAACATTACAGAATCTTCTTGGATCCACTAGGCTCTTGCATCCGCATTCCTTCCTTTTAGGGATGATCCAGACAATCTGACGGGAAAGAGAAGGTTCACATTACTCCAGAGTGGGCTACAGTTGCAGCTGCCCATTATGGAAGCCACTTGTAGATCCCAAACTCAATCCATCTGGATGTAAAAGGTTGGCAAAATAATAGTAACATCTGAATTACAATCAGAAATGCAAATCTGTTGGATCTGATGGATTTGAGTGCAAACAGAATTAGCCTTGACTATCAGGATTAATTCCACTGATAGCCTTGACCATTTTAGCCATGTAGTATAATTTACAACATCAAGCGTACTATTGCTCTGTTGCACTGTTGTGTTATAGTTTCACTGAAATGTGGTTTCTATGTTCTCCCTTTTTTATCTAATCTTTCAGGAAGCCAGATATAAGTAGAGACATTGTATGAATTGAGTGGACGTGATGTCAACTGTAAATTCACTTCCCCCTTTAGCCCTGGACAGGACAATCTTCCGCGCCGCACAAAAAAATCTGCCCAGAAGTCAGCCAAGCCCCTCAATTCCCTTGAAGATTTAGCCCACACAATTGACAAGAGATTTGTGTTAGCATACCCTTCTCAAGTGTTAAATAATGGTGCTTTGGACTCTGTCCCCACTTGGGAGGAATCCCTAATTAATTTGGATTATCTTCTGGCTTGGGCTCAACCACATTTAAAATTAATTAAGTCCAAACAACCAGGTTGTACTACTGCTAAACCATTGAATTCCAATCCAGTTGGATTGAATGCTGATTTAAAACATTCCAGCAATTCCAGCCAATCAGAGTTGAAGCCAGAAATTATTGCAAAACCCTCCGACTCAATGGATAAGCCCTCACAACATTTCTCTTCTGGCCAATCAGACCCATTTCCTGGGTCAGGTGACCTTTCAAATTCAAAGCCTGTCCCTTAAAGCAAGACAGGGGACTTTTGGTCCCCTGCTTGCTCATTCTTTTCAAAATAAAGTTTTAAAGCTTCCTGTCAGGGCCCAGAATGGGCCAGACAAAACCCTATGTTACATAGGCTCAACGCCTGCAATTGAGCAATCACGCGACCAATTGATTGCAATGCCAATTACACAGATTTACCCAAAGGAAACTTTAAGTCCAAGTGAAGAATCAAACCCTGGTCAAGGCTAAGCCTGGGGGCAATTGGAAACCGTCCAAAAGCCATTCAAAAAAGATTTTAATTGGCCTACACCCTCTGAAACCCGGAATTGGGGACTTGGGTTGCTAAATGGCCCAAAATTCCCCTACCAGCTTCCCCAGGGCAAAAATAATGAAAGGATCCATCTAGCTGAAAAATCAGGAGTTGCCAATGGGGCCCAGCTTGAGAACAACCCATTGGCAACCAATAAGAAGTTGCCAGTAAGTCCAATTGCAGTTTCCCAGAAGGATATAGCTGGGAACACTGGCATCCCCTTTCTTTGTTGACATCTTCATCTAATAAACTTTGTTGGTTAATGCACACTGAGCATTTATACTTTTCAGGGGTTTATTAAATTATTACAAATTTTATACTACTGGTGCTTTCAAACAGAGAGTACCTCCAGTACCAACGCCAGCGCTGGGAAACGGAGCAACTTCTAGCTGTGTCCAACCAACCACCACCAGCCCTTACCCCATCTCCTAGAGTGTGACCAAGAATTAATTCCTGCTCCTGCACTGCACCCCTCCTTTCCTGGTGTTCCTCTGCTCCAACAACTTGCCCAGCCAAGCCTGACCATGAGCGCCGCCACAGGAGAACTTCCTCTCATTCCTTCTGCTTTATTGTATGACTACAATAAGCTTGGATTTGCCTATTTGACCATGCTGGGGCTCACTGAGCAAGTGATACCCCACATGGGAGTGTGGCGTCCTTGGGCTACTGCTGCCAATTATGTGATGTGGATGGCCCCCATCAACTACTGGGCCTTCCAGGCTTGACCCTTCCCCTCAACCAATGGTTCCCCTGGGAGTCACCCAGGCCATGACACTTCCTCTTTAGAATTTTAGTCCGTTTGGGTCTCCTATCTGGCCCTACAGTTCACTAAGATTTTTAGTAAAAGTTTTCACTTTTCTTACCTTCCCCTTGCCTCCCAGGCCCTTCTGTCACTTCTCAAAGTTTCTATCTGCGTTGTCAACGTCAAGGCTAAATCTTTCTTCTTTTGCTTTGAAGTAAACAACTTGATTTTAAAAATTAGTATATAATTTAATATAATTACCTATTTTAAGTTTGATTTTGTACTTGTTTTGCTTTTGCTTTTGCTTGCGCTTGAGCTTTATATCAACAGCAGTGGCAGGTTCTAATAGACAGTCAGGCTGCAGGGTCAGAGGGGGGTCATTGCAACAAGGTAAGTAGGCAGATAATTGTACTTGTCACAGAACAATCTGGGCAGCCTTACATATCACTTTCCTTTACAACCAATAGTTTGATGACTCTAGTTCTTTCCAGGGGACTGGCAATAAGTATATTCTCCAGGGTAAACTAAGAGTAGGTGTCAGGGATCCAGTCTTGGGTGACTGGCCCATCAGGTTTAGGAATAACTTGGGCCAGGTTTTTTGCAGGTAAAGCCCACCACAAGAGAGGAGCTAACTTAAAGAAGTATGAGAAGGACTTTTCCACCCAGGACCACGGGCCAGCAGCCGGGATTATAGTGTCAATCACCCCTGTGAGGATGATGTACACAACCCAAAACAGCTTGCCAGTGTGATCAGTTGGGGGGTCAGGTGAGGGGACAGGCATTGGCTTGAGGTTCACAGGCGGTTCCATTTGGAGTTTGTAGGCAGGAAGGTAGTTGAATTTTCCTCTAAACAACTTGGGTGTTGATAATATCTAGGGGCCTTGACAGTTGTATCTAACTGCAGATTGTATGTGGGCCAAGGGATCTAGTTTGAGGATCCTTTATGGGGTGTAACCCTTATATTCAGATTTCAGAGGGTACTCTGTAAAGTGGACAGGGCCAAAGAGAACACCTGGAGGACAGGAATTTGAGGGCAGAGGGGTAGGAAGGCCAGATGATCTTGTACTGATTTGATAGATGGCAAAGGCAAATGAAGGCAGTAGCTGTGTAAGCCAAAAATATACCATTTATTCAAAAATGGCAATAAGTTTAGAGCGCAGAGTCCTTGGGTCTATATAGCACCCCACCTCCAAACTTAACATTTTTAATGGGGGTTCAACAGGGCATTGGAAAATGTGGGCTCAGGGGATCTGGGTGCTTGGGTTCAAATGTAGCAAAATAGCACCCAGGCTAGAAGTTCTTTCATTGGTCAAAGATATCAAATTGGCTACTTGATTATCTTGCTCTAGAGTTATAGTCATGAAGTCAGGCCCGTGCCTTCTCCAGGGGGTGACTCTTGATTGGTTGCTGGTGTAGCCTTTAAACTCATAAAGCTAATGGTTTAAATTTTGTTGCCTCCATTAGGTGCCTTGATTGTTCCCTTACAGTAGTTTTAAAAGCTATGGCAACAAGCAAAAATTCTTCAGATTTAAACAAAATGATTTCAGATTTAAATGAAATCCAACTATCAGGTTAAAATATATACTCTGCTAACAGGGTTTATTGGCATTAATGGGCAAAATGGGTCAACACAGCAACAAAAGGCTCACACTCAAAGCAAAACCATTCAAAATATAATCTGAAATACATTGATTCACAAACAAAATGGTGTGAGTTGACTTTTGGTGTACATATGGGTCATTATTTTAGAGATTAGGCCATTTTCTAATGCACATGCTGCTCAAGTCGCAGCATAACACAGTTCAATTTTGAAAAAGTAACTAATTACACAATTTATATTTAAAACATTAATAACTCAATGAAAAATTAATATTTTTTCACACTGTAAACTATCAAAATGAAGCTAAGAATCTTATCTTTCTATTGGTGTAAAAATTTTAATATGTATACTATGCTCAATATTAAAGCGAAAGTAATTTAAAAGAGCATAATCCAGATTTTATTATATGATTATATCTAATGATATAAAGTAGATCACTTCAAAGCTAATAAATACTCTTTTTTGAATACACAACAGATGTTTTTTATTTGACGAAATTAAAGATAAGATTGAGAGCTTTATTTTCGCATTTTATTTTATTTAAAAAGCTCAATTCTCTAGGATTTTATGATAGTTTGAAGTTAGGATGTTTTTATCACTGTTTAGATTGATTTTAAGGTTCAAGTGAGCTTCGAACCTCAAATTGAGCATTCTTTAAATGGAATTCTTTAATATTTTATCATTTTAAAAATATGCGGAAGAGTTACAATTAACTGAATACATCATTTTAATTGATTTGCATTGATTACAAAGAGGATATGATGTAATAATAATGCTTAGCTGCTTCACATATATCACTTGTGCATGAAAACTGGGTATTTAATTAATTTCTGCAAACATAAATTCAAGTTCAAACTATAATAAAAGCTATCACACCATTTCTTTCAGAATGGTGTCATTTAGCTTGGTATATAAGAGCTAAAGTACCACAGAGCTTCTAATCCAAATAACCCAATTCAAAGACCACATTCTGATCATAACTACTCCATCATTAAGGCACACATCAAAGATCTGACCTAATTACAGATTCAAAATACTACCATGTCCTCAGTTAAATTTACTTCTTCCATGCTACCCTTTTTTCCTTGGGAGCTTCAACAAAAAGAGAGAGAATTGCAATGTTAAAAAAGGCATTCCTCTTTATTGCTGGTGATGATCTTGATAATTTCATCAAGCACTTCCTTACTCAAACTGAATTTGGGAAAGCTCAGTTCCTGCCAACTATTCAAAATCAAAAAGGCAATGAGTTCATTGAAAACTTAAAGGATCTCATGAAATCTTCTCCCCAAAAACATATCCCAGCCTTGCGATCTCTGGTTACTTCCAGTTACTCTTTAAAAGAGCTTAATGATATGGGGTTTAATATAACCAAAAGTGAGTTTGAATACTCAAGAAAAATAAATAAAAATAAAAATGTAAGCTTAAACAAAAAAAGCCAAAAAAATAATAACTATTCATTAAAAAAAGAAATAACTAAAAAAATAATTAAAAAATTGCTGGAAAATTCTTTTGAAACAAGCCAGTTTACAAAAAAAGTGCCTGAAAAAATTTATAAAGATATAGAAAAAGAGATGAGTAATTACTCAACTGAAATTAAATACTCTCTACTTAAAACAAAAAAAGAAATATATGAAAATATGAAAATAAAAAATGAAATTTCAGTTTCAATTTCCACTTACTATAAATTAATCCCTAAAAATATAATAAAAAGTAAAAAACAAACCGATATGTGCAATATTTGTAATTTAAAAAATTCACTAGAAAAAAAGAAGGAAGAATGTGAAAGTAAAAACTTACCATTACCAGAATCTATAGACAATGACCTAAAGACTATTAATCAGCACCAAGACTTTTATGTTCATCAAAATTGTGAATATAAAAAAGATATTAATGAACTAGATGATGAGTCTTGTGTTGTAGTTATAGATTATAAAGAAAACTTAAAGGTTGGAGGTGGTCCAATTGAGACCAATAATTGTTTTTATTCAAAAAAACCAATCTCATTATTAGGGTTTGCATTAGTTTTTAAAGAAAACAATAAAATTAAATATGAATATCATGATTTTTTGTCTCAAATATTATCACATGATTCTTTATTTTCAGGTGAATGTCTAATAAGTCTTCTTAAATTAGATAGATTTAAAAAAATAAAAAATATAAAAGTATGGACAGATAATGGAAATCATTTTAGATCATATGAATTTTTATATTACTTATTTAAAGAGGCACCTAAATATATTAAGGGTTCCATAAAATATAACCGTTTTGTTGAATGCCATGGAAAAAGCATTGTTGATGGTCACTTTGGTGTAATATCAAAAATTTTAAAGGAAAAAGAAAATGTACTTTATATTAACAACATTAATGATCTAAAAAATATTTGTGAGAAAGAAGAAAGAAGAAAAGAATTATACAATTCATCTTTAACTGGTTCAATTGTTTCCCAAAAAGCATTTTTTATATTTATGAAAGGAAATTTAGGCCTATAAAAAGAGAGCTTGAAGTTAAAAATCTGCGCATTAATCTTTCATATTTGATGAAAGATGGGAAGTTATATACTTCACCTTTAACATTTGAAAGCTTCTCAGAATATTCTGAGATATTTTATCATTTGAAATCACGTGATGATACCAGAGAAACAAAAATATCAGAAGATGCTAGTAGTGTATTGGGGCAAGTTCATGAAGTAGGGCAGCTTACTAGAGGGTGTATTTTAAATAGAGTTATCAGTCTTTCAAAAACAACAACCTTTTTTTCTGAAACAAACTAAGAATATTTATGATGAGCCAAAGATAGGGTAATAGCATTTATAGCTTTGGGGCTGCTATTACTCTCCCATGCAACTCATCATAAATATTTTTGGTTTGTAGTAGCACTTAAGATATTTTCAGTAGTACTATAAGTTGCAATTTTCAATTATAAAATCAATGAATTATTTTTTAAAAAATCACCCAAGCCCAAGATCAATTAAATATTTGGGATTGATTATATTTTACTCTTTCTGAATAATTTGAATATGAATAATGTGATTAAGTTATAAAATAACCAATCTGGCGCCTAGGCATAACAAGAAAAATAATGTCCCATATGTTTACTATGTGAATTGGTGACAAAATACACCCAAGCAAGGTGTGTCAAAACTCAACCCAAAAACAAAACACAATAGCAACTCACAATGTAAACAAAATCACTCACGCAATGTGTGCAATGGATTGTAATCATGAATGATACCAAGGTATCTAAAATAAGACACAAGATCTGAAACATAAATTTTAAAAATATTTTGTTGGGTGTTTGAATTTGGCAGTAAAATCTAGGAAAATGAGTGGATTTTTTTTGAGTATTCTAAAATGGGCATTGTAAAACCAAAAACAACTAACTAAGAAATAAAAAATCTATAATTGGGATATTGGGTGGGAAAAAATAATAATTGAATATCCATAATCAGATAAAAGCAAAAATTAAAATTAGAGAGTAACTTAATTAAGTTTTATTTAATATTTTATTAAATTCTAAAAATGGAAGAAACACAACAACAGACTACCATTGCACCCGTTGTGTGCCGCGGTTGCAGTTGCCCCCGCATGTCAAAGAATAGACTTAGTACAACACAAGTGCCTACTCAGGAGGGAGGCAGGAGAGGAGAGTTCCATAGTGACGCTGCACTGACACAGCCAGTTCAAGGAGCACAAGCTTCTAGGGTGCGGAGCATAAACCCTTGGGTCCCCAAGCTGACCCAGAAGCCCACCAAGGTCACAACTACCAAAATGGTTAGAAACAATGAGGTAGAACTTACTCTGTATGTGTTTGATGTTGTGTACCGGCAAGAGTCAGTCTCATCAGCCATGCTGGAGAAGGTGAAGCCTGTACTTGATACTAGCTATGAGCCCTACATCAGTGATGGCAATCAGGAGGATGACAAGGAGCCCCAGTTCTACCAAACCAATGAGGAACAGCTAGTGCTCAAAAAAGTTGCAGCCTTCTACAACAAGGTGCCCATGCCTTGCAAGCCTGTCATCAATCAGGATCCTGGCTTGTCTGAACCCACAAAGCCCACCCAGAAGCGCATCCCTAACATCAAACACATCATCCTGCTTAAGCTAATACGGGAATTGGGTGACAACAAGGCGGCTGCAGCCATTGTTGGAGTGGATCCCAAATACACCTCAAAGGCCTTCAACAAGTTCATTGATACTGGTTGTGTCCTTGCCGCGGAGAAATCCTTGCGCGTTTCCACTATGCTTACCAAGGAGCACAAATGGGCAATCCACCAGTGGATCACCCGGGACTGCCATATTGAACTGGCAAATATACAGGCTATGGTCAAGTCTGCTTTTGGAATTGAGGCCTTGATTTCCTTTTACTACCATCTGGTCAAGGGAATGTGATTTTCCTGGAAAAAACTTTGGGTATCCCCATATAATTGGAACAGCCCAGCCAATATTGAGACCTGGAAAAACTACACAGAGGCATAAACTGCCCTCAAAGCCAAGGGAACGGTCAAATTTTACTATATTGACAAATCAGCATTTGCCTCGTCAATGCGCAATGCATATGGCTATGTCCCCAGAGGCTCCAATGATGGGGTGGCTCCGCGTGCTGCAGTCCGCGCCACAGCCTATTCAATGGTGGCTTTCCTTGGTCCAAAGGGGGGTTGAGCTCTACCAAATGATACTAGGCTCCCACAATAGCCGGACCTTCCTGTCATTTCTCTAATTGGTCCAGGAGCACCTGAGGCGCACAAGCCCAGGCTTCACCAACGTAATTGTGTTGGGCAATGTTGGTCTCCACAAGGTGGCTGATATTCTTGAAGAATTTCCATCAATCAACACAAGCATTGCAATGGGCCCCCAGCAATTGGCCACGGCAAATATGCGCCTTCTCTTCCTCTCTGCCTATTTCCCCTTCCTAAATCCCATTGAGGAAGTCTTTGGGTGGCTCAAGCAAGTTTTCAAGCAAGGAATCCCAACTGGGACTGAGGACCTGTTTGATTTGCTGCAGGCTGGGATCCATACCCTCCCAGCTGAGACTGTGGCCAAATTTTATGGCCACGCTGATTTTTTTATCCCTGCATGCCTAGCCAAACAGCCAATCAATTAAAGGCTTAGTGTGTCCAACTTTTTTTATATTCTCTAATCTACTATTTAAGATTTATTAACTATCTTTTTATATTTAGATGTTTCCACACCCACAATCACATTCAGAAGATCCATCAATAGATTTAAGTAATTTATTTATTTTATATTATATTTTTTATTATGCCATCTGAGGTTTTCCCAAAAACTCAATACTGGATTATAAGAAATATATCTATATCACTTTTTTCAAATAAATATAAAAATCAAATTAAAAAAGTTAAATGTAAAGTGTACAAATTATAAGCATATTTTATTAACATATATTATTATGTGTTTATTAAGACCTTCTCTGGGATATATTTTAAAAATCTTGTTTGCTAAAATAAGACTTAAAAAATTATTTATAATAAAAATAATATAGAGTATAAAGATGTTTATTGATATAGAGAAAAAATTAAGAGCACCTATAACGGGTTTGGCGGTATGTACCCACCCCGCAATGGAGGTGTCACACAACCTCTACTGCCACACTGTGGACAGTGGATATACCCTGGTTAAAATAATCCTGCCTGCTAGTGAATGGGAGTAGGGTCAGGTGCAAATGGAGGAGAAGCTTCTCTGGCGGGGCTGTAAACCTGTAGATACCAGCCAGGACCAGGGTGTCCTGGATGACGTGATCCACTGAGTCATACCCAGGGGGGACCTTCTTCCTGTGCAGGGAGAGCCTGACCTTGTTGATTACTAGAAGGACCCTGTCAAGATCCTCCACACTGGCACCCATTCCAAAGTAGAAGAGATTCCTGAGGTAACCCACCAGATGAAGCCTTTGCCCAGAAAAAGCTTCCACAAACTCACAAAATTTATTGAAAGCTGCACTGATCTTCTTCTTGTGCTTAGTTTTGCCAAAGGTAAGATCCATTGTCAAGGGGAGCCCTGTTTTATCTGCACTCCAGGCCAGCCCAAAGTCTGACATGAGGATCTTAGTTTTCTTGACGGCTGTTGCGTCTGCAACAGCCAATTTACCCACCGCGCGCCCAAAGTTGTCCAGAAGGTAAGATATGATGTGCTCCACTGGGAAGCAGAAGCAAGCAGCTGCATGAGCCCAGCCCATCTCCGGTACATTCTTGAATGGGAGTGTCACCAGGACGTCCCAAACAAGCTCAATGGAGTTTACACAATAAACTCCACTGAGAACCACTGGGTCCAGGCAAACCAGTTGGGCATCCTTGTAGGCAGTAACTGCCCACTCAGATACCCCCTTGGCATGTGTAAGCCCAGCCAATGCCTCCTGCAACATCAGAAAAAGACCCGTGGATACGGTCTTCAAGCTCCTGCAAGACAGGGGGGGGACAGGAAAAGCTGCTTGGCCACATGAGTGGCGTAGTTGGTGTAGAATGTGGTGGGGACAAAAGGGACCAGGACCCAGTGGAGTTCACCACCAACTTCTTCTAAAAAAAGGTAGGTATTTGGAAATTTTTATTTGTTATAATTTTAGGTTACCTTCTACAGTCTCCTCCTTGCCTGCAGCCTTGGCAGGCTTCACTATTCTTGGTGTAACCAGTTGTGCTGGCTGCTCAGTGTCATCTGTTTGGGTACATTTTGCAGGGTTTAGGTGAGCATACATTTCTGGGTCATCTGTCCAGACAGACAGCGCAGAGAGGGCAAAGATCTTGAATTGAAGGCCTTCCACAACATGCTTCTGGACATTTAAAGCTGTTCAATTGTTGTTTTGGGGGTGTCTGGAATCTTGGCCATGAGTGCCTTGGCGGACACCTTTTCAATTTTGTCCCCTTCAAGGACAGCAGACTTAACTCTTGCTTTGACCTTGCGGTCAATCTCTTTAATTTTGGCAATCACCAAGTTGAGGTCTTTTAGCAGCTTCTCCAATTCTCTCATTGATTTTTTACTAACCTTTTCATATGTTTTTATAGCTTTTTCCCCAATAAATTCTGTATTATTTTGATACTGTTGCCTCTTTGTTTATTCCTTTTTGTTTTCCTGTTTACTACATTATACCATCTTTTTACCAATTGTGTATATGTTTTACGCTCATCTCAATATGCGTTGTTTGCTTTGTGTTGGCATTGTTTCCTTGATTACCATATTATTTTTGGCACTTGACATAGCCCCTTGTGAAAATATTAACAACAATTTGGTGATCAGCTAAATTTGAATTAGAAAATTATAGGTTAACTTTTTTTTAGATAAAGTTGTTACTGATCCAAATTCAAAACCTTAATGATAAACTTTAAGCCAATCAGGAGCCAAGTGATAAAGTGATTGTTGTGACATAAAGGGTCATTCAATAATTCTTTGATGCATGTGCGGTTTTAATATGATTGGCTGGATATTTTACCATTACGCTCCATTGCCTCTGTGGCAAGTTGTTGATGGACTAGCGCTAACCCAGCAGCTGATTGGGCACTAGTCCACCAACAACTTGCCACAGCGGCAATGGTGTACAATGGCAAAACATCCAGCCAATCATATTAATTAGCGCACATGCATCAAAGAATTATTGAATGACCCTTTATGTCACAACAATCAATTTATCACTTGGCTCCTGATTGGTTTAAAGTTTATCATTAAGATTTTGAATTTGGATCAGTAACAACTTTATCTAAATACAATTAACCTATAATTTTCTAATTCAAATTTAGCTGATCACCAAATTGTTGTTAATATTATCACAAGGGGCTGTGTTTAAGTGCTAAAAATAACTGTATTATGGATCTAGATACATGGCATAGTAAGTATATGATTTTATAGAAATAAGCTGAACATAAAGAATAAAACCAACTATAAATAAAGAGAACATGAACAATTGAAATTCAAAATAAAGATAATATAAATAGAAAATGTTTAGTGACAGAGGGTTTATTGGGGTGGGAAAGAGTGATGTCTAGTAGGCAGAATAGCGCAGGAAGGAATACGTAGAGGCAGTGCTGGCCTGGGGGGTCTGGGATTGAGTGGGTGGGGCTGGAAGATGGGGGTAGTGGTGGCGGGGGTAGGGGTAGGAAGATTTTGGGTGATGGCTGCCATATACTTCTTGTCATATTCCTCATCTGTCATTGGTTTGATGGGCTGGTAGGTGGCTGTGGCACAGGGTGAGAGGTGATTATCCTTATGTGATTGGTTGCCCATGTTCACATGTAAGACAATTTGAGCAAACAAGTCAGCCACCATTTAGTGGCCAAAGAGAAAATTGTGGTCAAGGACCCCAAGATAGAGGTCGTTGAAAGTCTGAGGGCAGCACTCCCAGAGTGTATCTCCAATATTAAAGAACACAACATCACCCAGATGGATGTCTGCATGGCTGGTGGGGTAGACCAAGGCCTGGTGTCTACGTTGCTGGATGGCCTTGAGGGCGGTGGTGCTACCCTCCATCTGGTGGCTCAAGAAAACCTGGTGCTTGGAATTTGAGCCATCCCAGGAGTCAAGTAATTCACCAAGGATGTGGCTGTACTTGTAGCCATTTGTGAAGTCTGGGTTTATCTGATAGTAGACAAAACCCTTGGCTGAAACAGCCAGAAATGAACCAATAAACATCCCCTTCTTGACCTTCTTCCTTTATTCTTAGCTGCGGCTCTTTCTTGCTTGCCAAAATCATCAAAAGCTATTGATAGCTTGTATTAGGAGATGAACATATTGTCATCTGTTAGAATAGCCAAGCATCAGACCAGGGTTGATTTGATGGCGGTATCATATGGGGAATCCTCAGCGCCATCCCATTGGTTGCCTTCAACAACATTGGTCAGCACACAGACAGACACCACCTTCCCATACATCCAGAGCTGCACCATGCGCTCAGACACCCAAATGCCATGGTGTGCAAGTTGCTTCCGGACCTGGGTCAAGGGAATCTTGGGATCCTGCTGCAATATATCAAGCATGATTGGGTATGCTTAGATATTTGTGACTTGGGAGCCTTCTTGGACTTCTTGGCTGTCCTGATCAGATTCTCCCTGTTCATTAGATTGTTGAGCTCCCGCCTTATGATGCTTGGGTAAGTTTCAATTGGTCAGCAATCTGATCCTAGGAAAGACCCTGCAGGTTCAGGGCCACAATTTCCTGGAGAATCTGGGTGGTGATGATTTGTTGCTTGGGGCGCTGGGCTCCGGGAGCTGAAGCCTGATTGGCTGAGGGGGGCAGGTTGGCTGATGGCAGGAAGCTGTTCCAAATCAAGGTGCCATCCTGATTGGTTGGTTGACAGGCAGCTTGTGCAAGAGTAGGTACAGGAGCAGGGGTAGCGCTGGGCGCAAAGTGACTATTGAAAAAGTCAAAGCCATATAAATCAGGGGTCAGGTACAGGTCAGCTTTCTCATTACCCGCCTCAGAAGCTTTGGTGTAAACGGGTGCTCCATGTTCTGAGCCTCACCTCCATTGAAGCTGGCTTGGCTGCTGCTGGCTTGGTTGCTGGCACTGTTGAAAATGTTGCTGCTATTGAAAACTACTGTAAAAAATGTAGGATAAAATCACTAAAAGTAGAAGTTTAAATTTTAATGAATTATTTTTATTATAATCTCAAGTCCATATTTGAAAGGTTCTCAAAACCATTCCATACAAATATGGAGCCATGGAAATGAATAAAATGCCTCTGTTCCTAAATTGGATAGCTGTTGATTGTCTGTCAATTTTTTTTTATTTTAGGCTGCCTGTACTACACATCTTGTGTGAATTCATTTTATTTTGTGCTCATAGAATCTCGCTTCTAGTTTGCTCAAATTTTGTTTCATTTTAGTCCTTCTGTTGGTGCCTCATATGAATCCTGATTGGATTATAATATCTCCAGAATAGCATCCATCCATCTCACTTGTTGTGTTAGTTCATTTTGTTTGTGGTTTGAACTACACTGCTTGATGTTTGATATAATTTTTTATAATAGCCAGTGAATTTTTTTTGACAGTTTGTTTATTAACTGAAATTTTTAAAATTAATTGAATCCTGAATCTTGTGCAACTTGGATTTTGTTAAAATCTGAAACCATTTTGTTTAAATCTGAGGTATTCTTAGTTGTTGCCATAGCTTTTAAAACTACTGTATGTATCCTACCAGATACACCAAGCCTGTAGGACACCCCCGCCATGGTCCTGTATCAGCCCTTGAAGGGAATGTCTTTCTTCCTGACTTCTACTTTGGTAAAGATGTACTTGCCTTCTTGGATAAATTAAAAGCCTTTACTGTTGGTTATACTGAAGAGAAGAAGATGAAATATCTTCTCAACAGCTTGTATCAAAATTCCTTTGATACTATTATGCCTTACCTTGGCTTCAGCTACTCCTATCAGTTCCTCCAAAGAGAGATAAAGAAAAAACTCCACTACTCACAAAGTTGTACCAAAGCCAGCCCCATCAATTTTTTGACAATCACTAGCATACCTCAGGACTGCCACTTGGATGCTTCTGAAAACTCAAATGATTCCAGGAATAGCCCTGAGTCACCCAATGTTCCTATTTCTAAATCAATGAACAAGGTTAAACATCCTGATTATTTGGCTTGTGAAGTCAATCAAGTTTGTGAGGCTCAATACCTTACATGTCAAGGAACCAACCCTGACTGGCTGGCTTGCTAGCGTCTGGAGACTGGCAGATTGCGGACCAGGTGGGCAGGGCCCACCAAAGAATTGGTGCTAACTTAATGAGGTAGGACATTGACTTGCCCAACCACAACCACAGACTGGTGGCGGGGACAATAGTATCTATTACTCCTGTGAGAGTTATATATACAATTCTGAAAAGCTTGTTGTTATGGTCCAGTGGGAGTTTGGCGACGGAGGCGGGCATTGGCTTGTGGGTGACGGGTGACGGGTGACTCCATGTCTATTTGGTAGGCAGGGAGGAAGTTGTATTTATCTCTGAAAAGGCCTGGTTTGGTAATGTACCAAGGGCCTTCTTGGTTGTATCTGGTTCTCTCAGTGATTCTGGCCAAGGGGTCCCAGGCTAGTATGTTGTTGGTGGTATAGTCTCTGTACTCGGGCTTTAGGGGGTACTCTGTGAAGTGGACGGAACCAAAGGGAGCACCTGGCAGGCGGTACGTAGCTGGCGGGTTGGCAGGGGGGTCAGAGGATCTTTGAGTGAACTGGCAGATTACAAGGATAAAATGCGTCAATAATTGGGGAAACCAATATCTCATAACCTTTATTTAAAAATGATGATGCGGTTTTGGTCTTGGCCTGATAGGTATTTATCCCACACTTCCAGGCTTCACTTCTTGGTCGGGTTTTCTGGACTCAGGCGGGTTGGCACCGGGTGTCTCAGATGGCAGTGTGGCACTTGGCACTGGCGGTTTGCCACTGGCTGCTTTGGGGTGAGAAGACTTCAAATCCTTCTGTTTATCAATTCAAGTGTTGGGTGCCTCTTTGGTTTCAGTGCCTTCCCTGGGACTTTGGGAGAGTTTGGAATAATTCCCAGGGGGAGATTTGTCTATTTCACCTGGCAAACTGCCGGTGTCAGGTGTTGGCACCTCAGGGGAATTCTTGGCATCTTGCACTGGCAATTTGCTTGCAGAATCCTGTGGGACAGCTAAGGGTTTAGGTCCTGGCAGGCTGATAGCAACTTCTTTAATTAGTAGCGGGTTGCTGTGTTCCCAGCCTATGAGTCTGGCAGTCCACAAAATTTTTTGTCCAGGGTTTGACTCTGGTTCCGTATTTTGAGATTTAGGAGCATCCAAATTGTCATTCCTGACATCATCCCCTTCTTCCCCTAAAATTCCCCCTTTCAGGGCCTTCTTCTCAAGGTATTGTTGGATGGCCTGTTTGGCATTGGTTAGATTGCTCAAGGGTTCCCAGGTGCTTTCTTCCGGGGGGGGTAGCCTGCCCACTTGACATAGTACTGGGGGGTCTTGTAGTATACTTGGTTGCCGTGGATGTATTCACCTTTGTACTCAATCAAGTGGTCCTTCCAGATTGGCAGGGGGCTTGACTTGATCTTATGGTGGGGTAGGGAGTTTTGGTCTTTTTTTGAACAACAGGGCACAGTGGAAAATGTTATGGATCTTCCACATGGGGGGTAGGTCTAACTTGAAGGCTACTTCTCTAATGAGCTTGGTGATCTTGTGTGGTCCACTTCTTCTGTGAGCTAGTTTTCTGCAAGGCACATGCAGGGGCACGTTACAGGAATCCAAATAGACCTTGTCTCCAACTTGAAGGGGTTTACTGGGGGTCCGTTTTTGATCAACAAAGGCCTTGTATGTCTGTACGGCTTGGTTCAGGTTTGCTAGGCATACAGTTTGGGCGTTGTGGATCTGTTCAATCCAGGCACGTCCCAACAGGTTGGTTTCCTTGTTTCCAATGCTAGGGTCCTATGAGGAGTCAAACCCATAATTGGTCTTGAAGGGGGACATCCCTGTGGAGGCGTGGTCTTTGCTGTTGTAGGCATACTGCGCCATGGGTAGCATCTTGGCCCAGTTATCTTGGTTGGCATTGGAATAGCATCATAGGTACTGTTCAAGTATTTGGTTCACTTGTTCAGTCTGACCGTCAGGCTGTGGGTAGTAAGAGGTTGATACACAGCGCTTTACCCCCAAGTTCTTCATCACCTGAGCCCAGTAGTTGGAGGTGAATTGTGGTCCTCCATCAGTGATGATTTCCGCTGGAGTGCCGTGTTGGGTTAGGATGCAGTCGTGGAAATGTCTAGCTGTTTCTGCAGCAGTGCAGTGGGTGGTGGTAGGGACAAAATAAGACATTTTTGTGAATTCATCTACAATGACTAGGATTGCATTGAAAGAATTAGAAGGGGGTAGTTCCACAATATAGTCCATTGAAACAGACAGCCAGGGTCCCGCTGGTATGTCTAGTGGTCTCAGCAAGCCCTCAGGTTTGGATCTACAGGGTTTGATTCCTCCACATGTCTCACAGCCTTTGATGTAGGCGGCCACGTCTTTGTCCAGTTGGGGCCAAGCATAATTCTTCTTGATTCCTCGGATTGTCTTGAGTCTGCCAGGGTGGCCGGCCATCTCTGAATTGTGGTAGTCTATGAGTACTTTGGTCCTTGTTTTACCTTCTGGTACATAGATCTGGTTGTGTAACAGCAGGGTAGTTCCTTTCAATGAGAATCCCTTCTTGTAGTATCAGCTATCTGGGTCTGAGGTCAAGTTGGCAATGAGTATTGCTGAATAGTTGTCTAATTTCTGCGCCTCAATGATGTCAGGCTTACGCGCCATGATCTTCATGAACATCAGTTGGATGCCTAGGCTGGCAGGGTTGAGGAGTACATGGGTGTTGTGGTCCTTGGTCTCAGCTGTGGTGGGGATCATATCTGCTCTTCTGCTCAGTGCGTCAGATACTATGTTGACTTTCCCGGGTTTGTAGTCAATTGTCAGGGTGTAGTTGGCCAGTTCTAGAGCTCATCTGGCCTGTCTCTGGTTCAACTGTCTGGGTTTAAAGAAGTAAACCAAGTTCTTGTGGTCAGTTAGGACTTTTACTGGGAATTCAGCGCCACATAGGTACTGGCACCAATGTTTCAGGGTCTTCATTATTGCAAGCATCTTCTTGTTGTAGATTGTGTAGTTTCCTTTGGAAGGCAGCATCTTCTTGGAGTAATATGCTACAGGATGTAGCATAATATCCCCTCCTTCCTGAAGAAGGACCTCTCTCACTGCAAAGTTGGACGCGTTGGTTTCCAGTACAAATGGCTTGGATGGATCTGGCATGGCCAGGACGGGGCGGAGGTGAAGGCAAGTTTCAAGGTCTCAAAAGTGACGGTACACTCCGGAGTCCAGGAAAAGGTGACCTTGTCAGAGCAAAGGCGGGTCAGGGGGAGAGTAATGTGAGAAATTTTTTTGATGAAATCTCTGTAATAATTTGCCAGACCCAAGAAGCTTCTTACATCCTTTCTGTTTTTAGGCACCAACCAAGGTGTTATTGCTTCTACTTTGTCTTGTGCCATGTCAAAGCCGCCAGTTTTCACTGTTTATCCCAAGAATTCAACCTCCAACTGAAAGAATTCATACTTCTTGAGCTTGGCGTGTAAATTGGCTTGGGATTATTTCTCTAATATGAGGTCCAGGTGGCGCAGGTGTTCCTTGTGAGTCTTGCTATAGATGAGGATGTTGTTCAGATATGCCACACAGAAGTGGTCAAGGTATTCCCCTAGGACGGTGTTGATCATCCTTTAGAAGGTGCTGGGGGCGTTGCAGAGGCCAAAGGGCATCACCAGGTACTTGTACAGCCCATATTGGGTTTTAAAGGCAGTCTTGTACTTGTCTCCATCCTTGATTTGGATTTGGTTGAACACATCTCAGAGATCAATTTTTGAGTACACCTGGGCTCCAGTCAGTACATCACAGAGGTTGTTGGCATTGGGGATGGGGTAGCGGTTCTTCACTATAATGCTGTTCAGTTTTTGGTAATTCACTCATGGACACATCCCACCATACTTTTTTCCTACAAACAGCATTGGTGACAAGCAGGGGGCTTTTGACACTTGGATGAAGCCCTTTTTTGTCATATCCTCCAAGTAAGCTTTCAGGGCCACTTGCTCGCGGTGGTTACAGCTATAGATGGGGCCGTGGTGTGGTTGAGTCCCTGGCAGCAGGTCTATGGCGTGGTTGTAGATTGAATGACTGGGTAGTTTGGTGGCTGCCTCTTCACTAAACATGTGGTCCCATTTCTGTAGGGGTGTGGGTAGTATTCTGACACTAGGCTCTATCTTTATGGTTAAGAGTTTGTTGATAGGGGCTTGGCCATGGCTCATGTAAAAGAGGACGGTGTTGCAAGATTCAGGCCGGCCCAACATGGCGGTTTGTTTGTGATAGTTCAGGATCAGGCCATGTTTGTTGGACCAGGAGTCGCCCAGTATAAGGGGGTGAGGTAGTCCTGGCAAGAGGATCAGGGACAACAGGTATACATTGTGTCCAGTGGTCAACAGGAGAACTTGTTCACACTCATAGCCCATGTCAAGAGAGCTGTTTCCCATGACTACTTGTAGGCTACGCTCTGAAGCTGTCATGCCTAGTTCTTTTTCCAGGCGGCGTCAATGAAACTTTCATCAGCTCCTGTATCAATAAAAGCTTCAATCTGGTGCTTGTTTCCCAATAGTTCTATGGTCACTTGGATGAATTGGTAAGACTGGGAAAAAGTGTTTATTTGTGCCAGTGAGATTGGGGCAGTGTTCTTCTTAAGGCAGGCTCTGGTCAAGTGGCCTGCCTCATGGCAGTGGAAACAGAGTCCTTTGTGATAGTGTTCTGGAGCTCTTTGGGTGTCATTCCTGTTCAGCTGGGGGTTAGTGCTCGGGTTTGGCGGGTCTGGGAGGAGCCAATATTCTCTTGGTTCATGCTAAGGCCTTTGGACAGGGAGACCAGATTGTCTAGGCTGAGGGTGGGCGGGTGGTGCTTCAACAAGTCCTTCATTGCTAGGTTGACTCCCTTTTGGAAGATGATGACCACCAGTTTGTCTTCCAGTTGGGTGCAAGTCTTTAGCTTGAGGAATTTTTCAAAGTAAGCTTAGATGGGACCAGCACCCTGTTGGATTTCCAACAAGGAGTTCAGGGTGTAGTATCTGGTGTTGCGGTCTTCCCCTGTGGCCATCAGTTTGGCTTCAAACTTGGCATAGTCCAGGCAAAATTCCACGTCTTTGGCATTGGCTTTGCCAAACCAGTCAAGGGCGTCTCCTGATAGCATGGCAGCTACTCCCAGTACCTTTTCAGTGTCACTGGAATAGGACGGGGCATTGGTTTGAAAATGTAGTTAGAGCACTGGCATGGCGCAGCGGGCCTCTTTAAGAGTGAGTTTTCTCATCTGGGGCATCTCCACTTTGGTGAGGGATTGGTTGACTATCACATTCTGAACCTGAGAGGAGGGTTCTTTGGCAGGTTTGGTGGTGGGTTCAGAGTTCTTGGGGTCATCTGGGGTTACGTTTGTGTTCTTCCACACGGAAGAGATCAGGTTTTTGGTCATCATAAATGTGTAATAAGTGATTATCATTACAAAAAAAATACAAGATGCCCCAAGAATAATCAACATCTTGGGGCTCAGGGTACCAGTGTTAAAATAGATTGTCATAATGTCAGGTAACCAACCCTGACTGGCCGGCTTGCTAGTGTCTGGGAACTGGCGGGTTACGGACCGGGTGGGCAGGGCCCACCAAAGAATTGGTGCTAACTTAATGAGGTAGGACATTGACTTGCCCAACCACAACCACAGACTGGTGGCGGGAACAATAGTATCTATTACTCCTGTGAGAGTTATATATACAATTCTGAAAAGCTTGTTGGTATGGTCCAGTGGGAGTTTGGCGGCGGAGGCGGACATTGGCTTGTGGGTGACGGGTGACTCCATGTCTATTTGGTAGGCAGGGAGGAAGTTGTATTTATCTCTGAAAAGGCCTGGTTTGGTAATGTACCAAGGGCCTTCTTGGTTGTATCTGGTTCTCTCAGTGATTCTGGCCAAGGGGTCCCAGGCTAGTATGTTGTTGGTGGTATAGTCTCTGTACTCGGGCTTTAGGGGGTACTCTGTGAAGTGGACGGAACCAAAGGGAGCACCTGGCAGGCGGTACATAGCTGGCGGGTTGGCAGGGGGGTCAGAGGATCTTTGAGTGAACTGGCAGATTACAAGGATAAAATGCGTCAATAATTGGGGAAACCAATATCTCATAACCTTTATTTAAAAATGACAATGGGGTTTTGGTCTTGGCCTGACAGGTATTTATCCCACACTGCCAGGCTTCACTTCTTGGTCGGGTTTTTTTCGACTCAGGCAGGTTGGCATTGGGTGTCTCAGATGGCAGTGTGGCACTTGGCACTGGCGGTTTGCCACTGGCTGCTTTGGGGTGAGAAGACTTCAAATCCTTCTGTTTATCAATTCAAGTGTTGGGTGCCTCTTTGGGTTCAGTGCCTTCCCCGGGACTTTGGGAGAGTTCAGAATAATTCCCAGGGGGAGATTTGTCTATTTCATCTG
Organism: Entomophthora muscae; assembly: GCA_014839935.2. Lineage (NCBI taxonomy): Eukaryota > Fungi > Entomophthoromycota > Entomophthoromycetes > Entomophthorales > Entomophthoraceae > Entomophthora > Entomophthora muscae. Next base: position 646,376 of record QTSX02001426.1, read on the forward strand.
GCAAACTGACGGTGTCAGGTGTTGGCACCTCAGGGGAATTCTTGGTATCTTGCACTGGCGGTTTGCTTGCAGAATCCTGCAGGACATCTAAGGGTTTGGTTCCTGGCAGTCTGGTAGCAACTTCTTCAATTAATAGCGGGTTGTTGTGTTCCCAGCCTTTGAGTCTGGCAGTCCGCAAAATGTTTTGTCCAGGGTTTGACTCTGGTTCCATATTTTGAGATTTAGGAGCATCCAAATTGTCATTCCTGACATTGCAGAAGAAGATCAAGTGGGATGTGTAGAGAATATCTTTGAACCTAAAGAATCTCTTACTAAAGTGGAGCCCACAAAACCATCAATCATTCATGAATAGTACAGTAGAAAGAAACAGGATTTAGTCTATGAAGTAAATTCCATGGAGGCGCTAATTAGCAAGGATAAAGGTACATCATTTGCTGCACCTATAGCATTACTTTCTCTGGATTTTTTGGAACTCTCTCCTATTGATCACAATGTTAGAGGTGAAGATTCAGCTAAGGATGATGATGTTGTCCTCCATGAAGTTGAGATAGTTAGACTTCATACCTTCCAAAAGCCTCCTCTCTATGCCTGAACCTTTGCCTCCTGAAGATCCTGGAACTTCCAAGCCCTTCCCATACCCATGCCACGGACCTGTTAAAACTCAGGAAGGGAATGTTCACCTTTCAGTTCCTGCACTGAAACAATTGAGAAGACTTCTCCAAAAGACTCCTAAGGCTACTCTATCATAAGACAACAGCCATGCTGGTATAAACCAATCATCCCTTAAGAACTTTCCTGAGATCAGCCAGTTTACGAGAAAAGTTTTGAGACCTTTGATTATCCAGTACTACTGGACACTGAACTTGAATGTGGCTTTCCTGATAACTCTTGCTGCTTATGAAACTTCCATAAGAGAGAGGCTCCAGACACTTAGCCAATTTACTGAAACCATGGAGCGCTCATTCTGTAAATTCATTCCTCAAGTGATTCATCACACTGTCTTTCATTGGAGATCCTCTTGGGATTACATGGAAAAGCTTTTAGTCACCATGGTACCTCCCGTCTGGAATCTTGGATCTGCTCTGGACTAGTCATGCCTGGATCTGAAGAGCTTCATATTCTTCTGGCCAACCTTAGCCCTGTCCCTTTGTCTGTGCAGAAAAACCAGATTTTGGGATATTTTAGATTGGAAAAACATGCCAACTTGCTCCAAGCTTCACTCTTTGCTGGACTTGATGAGTTAGGACTTCCTGTAATCCAACTCTTGGCCTTGGCCTTGATCTCTTGAGAATTTTTGTTGGCCTCACTACCATTGGTGGTGTCCTATCCTAACTAGATGAGAAACCATTTGTGGTGTACACAGAAGCTATCCTCCCTGCCATTGGTGGCCTTCTATCCCAACTGGATGATAATGGACTAGAACATCCTGTTGGTTACTACTCCAGAACTCTCAATTTTCATGAATGCAACTACACTGTCACTGAAACGGAATGATTGGCTGTGATCTACTCATACCAGCAGCTTAGAGTATACTTGCATGGTGTACACTTTACTGTTGTTATGTACCATACCTCTCTCCAGTGGCTGAAAGCGTTGAAGGACCCAGAAGGAAGGCTTGCTTGCTGGGCCATTAAATTGCAAGCCTTTGACTATGACATAGTGCATTGTGCTGGTGAAGCCCATCAGAATGCTGATTGCCTCTCCAGATTGCCCACCATTGTCCTTGTGTCTTCTATTGCTGATGAGATTTATGAAAAACTACTGGTTGATCAATCTTTGTGGGGGAAGAGCCCACTGAAATCCAAAGTGTTCTTGAGAAGCTTTCAGTGAACATCAAGGTGAAAGTTGGTTAACTCTTTAAGCTCTGCAAGAACAACAGGTTGCCATATGTACGCCCCTCACTCAGAATCAACTCTGTGGTTGCTTCTCAAAAAGCTACAGGACATGGAGGCGTACACAAAATCCTGGCTCAGTTACAGCAAAACTGCTACTGGGAAGATATGCTCTATGAAGTTGCTGAAATTCTGACCGCCTGTTACAACTGCAATGTCAAACAGCCCAAAACTTCAAGATTCCAATATAAGCTTATCTGTCCTGGCTTTGCCTTCTATACTGTTGCCATTGATGTGGTTGGACCTCTTCCTGTCACCAAAGAAAAGAATAAGTACATCCTGGTAGCCGTAGACCAACTGATCAAATGGGTTGAAGCTATAGCAGTCCCCAACCAATCTGCGCTTACCACTGCTACCTTCATTCTAGAGCAGATAGTCCATAGACATGGATGTCCACAAATGTTTTTGACAGATAATGACACTAAATTCACCAGCCACATGATCCCCAGGCCAAACCAAATTATGGGAATCAGAGGAACCTTATCTACACCATAATATCCTCAAACTAATGAAATGGTTGAGAGAACAAAAGGAAGCTGGGTCCAGATACTCAGGAAACTAGCACACCAACATGAGTCTGAATGGGACACATACCTTCCTGCAGCCAGCTTTGCTTATAATATTGGCTATCATAGAGCAACAGGAAAAACTCCTTTTCAACTCCAGTATGGTTGTCAGCCTGGGTTACCTCCCCACCTGTACTCTTTGGTGAATCCCAACCCTGCTATCACCCCAGATGCCTACCTCCACAAGCTGGCCCAGACCTTGATCAGAATACAGGCTTAAACCTATACTGTCAATCTGAGCAATAAGCAAAAGGAGGCAGAGCATACCCAGTCCAAACGTTCTCCTATTTCTAGCTATCAGATTGGAGATCTAGTCTACTTCTATAGCAACAGAGGTTATGGGTGTGAAATCAGAATTGCCTCCCTATGGCAAGGACCTGTTAAGGTCATCCAGAAAGTAGGCCCTGACAGCTATACACTGAAGGAACCTACCACTAGACAGCTGGTCACTAGAGTCCACACACAATATGTATGTATGGCTCCTAGTGGTCATGAGTAAACCCCTCTTTAGGACAGCAATCCAGAAAAAGGAAACCCAATGAAAAAAAAATCCATGGGTTGTTGTCCAGTTTGCAGAGAAGGAAAAATATAAGGCAATGTCCAGTGAAAAAGGCTTTATGGGAATAGTTACCTGACATATGCCGCCTTGAGTCCAGTGTCCTCTATTTATCACCTTTGCCCATTCTAGTGATGGGGAATGTTGTAAATTGGGTGCATATTAGAATGGTCAAGGCTATCAGTGGGATTGATCCTGATGGTCAAGGCTATTCCAGTTCACACTCAAATCTGGCAGATCCAACAGATTTGCATTCCTTAATTAAATTTGGATGTTATGACATTCCAGCCAACCTTTTACATCCAAATGGATCAGGTTTGGGAATTGCTAGCAACTTCCGTAATGGGCAGCTGCAAATGTAGCCCACTCTGGAGTAATGCACACCTACTCTTCCCCATTGGATTGTCTGGATTGTCCCTAAAAGGAAGGAATGTGGATGCAAGAGCCTGGTGGATCCAAGAAGATGCTGTAATGTTCCAAACAATTGTGCAGGTGTTAATAGCACTCTTTCAGCCATTGTGTAGCCTTTCTAGTATATGACTTCCCTTTTTTCTCCAATAAAACATATATTTTTACACATTACCTACTTGCTTTTACACTATACTTAGTTGTTACCTTAGATTTAAAGATAAAGACTTCAGAGTCTTTAAGACTTATATTATTACGTGTTTAGGCCTACAATAATACTCTTACAAGCTAGCACTCCAGGTGTTAATCCCTAAGACGTCCATAAGGCCAAAGTCACGACAGAGATATCTGCTACCATGTTTTGGGGTTCAGGTCCTTTATGCCGGCTACCAGGGGTAAGTTTCCTGCCTGTCTATAGTTCATGCTAGCTCTCTAACCCTTTGCCATCCTATCTTGCAATTCATATCTGTCATCTTGATAAAAAAAATCAAGGCCTGGCTGATAGGGGAGGGAAAGTTGCAGTACTGTGGGCATGGATTGATTCTGCCATGGCTCAGGTTTAAGCCAGCGCTCTCATCAGAAGTGAAGTTGGATATTTACTGAAAGGCACTGTAAAGGCTGGGTGCTAGTTGCACCCGCCTAGGACAGAATACCACCCATGTTAAGGCCACTTGGGCATCAAATCCCAGCAGAAAAAAGACTAAGAAAAGCAAGCCTAATCCAGTTTCAGTATGATGCATAGGTTAAAGAAGATTGATTCCAGTTTGCTGACACTATCAATCAACCAATAGGCTTGAATGAAGATCTGCCAGATGACAGGAGAGATAAGCAATACAGGTTATAAAGCCCTGACCAGAAAGAATACTTCTGTTAACTTGAATGCCTAGCCTGTGAGAATTTAGAGTAATCATATATGTTAGCCTCTTGGTTCTATTAATAAAGAGCACTCCTGGTAAGCATATTAAAGGTGGGGAACAGTCTCAGATAGCTCAACTTTTTACATGAACCTCTGGGTCTGAACCAGTCAAACTATAGATCATGGCAGGTGGGTTGCATCCTCTGGGGTAGAAATAAGCTTCAACCGGCATGTGCCTAGCCCTTTGAGATTTGGTGCTATTGCTCCAACACATTTATTGGGAGCTAGGCAGTCTCTGGGAAAGATTCATCTGGATGGAGATGGAATACAGCAAGGTATTTTTTGTCAGCATATTGTTGAGAACCTTGAGCCTATAGATAAATCAAGCCCTAGACATTATAGCATCATAGAAGCAGATAAACAAAAAGCTCATCTGTTTTTAGGGGGGAAAAGATGATTTGATCCATATGAAAGAAAAATAAAGCATACTTACAGGTTACATTAGAGGTCAAAGAAAAGCCATGACAGAGGTAGCAACAATATCCTGTTGGAAAAGAAGCCAAACAGTGTCATACAACAAGAGTTCTAGCAACTATCTTCAGCGGGAAGAGAAGTTCTTGACAAAAGGTTGTAAAAGCAGCAAATGCACACCTCTACTATCCAAGAAAACAAGGGATCATTAAAAGGGTGCTGTCTTCAGATGTCTATAGTAAGAGATAGGATCTATAGTGATCCCTGTTTAGATGGCCAGGCTTCCAGAAGAAGTACAAGGCTCAACTCAATGTTTGAGTTTTGGATCAAAAAACGTTTTTTTATAGTAACAGAAGTAACAACCTTGATGCTCCCGCGAGGATTAAACCCACAGCCCGCCACCAGGCAGGGGCGGCAGGGTTGCACCCCCACCCATATTTTCTTGCAAAACCAAAAGCCCAGGTGCAGACCATCACAGCTATTTCTAAGCTGGTGGGGGCCAATTCAGTCCTCAAAGGCTATGCCCAAGCCCTGGAGGCCCAGGTTATACCAGGCTAGCCAATATTAGCTGCTCAGTTGAACCTGCTGGGCTCTCATCTCCACTAAGTGATTTAGGGTTTCTAATCAGAAACCCCTTTTTAATCAAGCAAAGCAAGCCACCAAGTGCTTGTCAGGATAGCTGGTAGATAGCAACCAGATTAGTTGTTCCCTATTGACACCTGTAACCAGTCTCTTAGCAATCAACAGCAAGATAAGAAGAGATGAGCCACAGGTAGTCCAATTATACTTGATAGCATTATTAATAGTGGTATAGCTGCCAACCTGATGACAGGAAGGTGAATGCCCAAACATGCCCCCCAGATATCCAGAGAAAAGCATAAAGGGGCACCTGCCGGTGAGTATCTGTATAATTTCAAGAAACTGAGTGAGACTAGGTATTTTTATTAATACCAAATAAAGCTTGCTATGATCTTTTGTCTCATAAACATGTTACCTTACCTGTTTCTCATATTCTTTCATATGCAACTGCCCAAACATCACTAATTTCAATCAGGAGTAGATTACAGAGCCCTAGCTGAAGACTCATGTGCCCTGGCTACTTGTCAGGATCACTCCTGACATAAGCTCTAAATAAGGATCAAAGAGAAAAAATAAGCACAGTCTAGTGCAAAAGGGGAAGAATCGCAAAATGCCTGATTGAGATGCCATTGCTTCATTAAGCATGATGTCATGGTTGCATAGATAACATAATTAATGCAATCATATCTCAGCTCTTAATCAGCGGATGCCAATGCCCAAACCTGCATTCAAGAGCTCTTAACAGCGCCTACAATTTATATTAATAAATTAAGTCAGGTCAAAAAGACCAATCGAGAGCTAAATTAAGCAAAAGCGATCCCCCTGCATGAACTTCTGTTGCATGAAATGATGTCATTCATGCAAGTGTATCTCAGCAAATACAAAATCAAAATGAATGATCAACCACTCATTTTGAAGCTCGTCGTATTTTGAGCATCATTTAATAATGAATAAGTACCCGTTAAAAGATCACCTTGCGCGTAAAACCAATTGGAACGCAAAACCTTGAGAGGAACCAATCAGATAAGTCCCAGAATTAGGGAATAAAAATAGAAGCAGGCCATGCAGTCCTTGAACAATTCAGGAATAAAATCCAAACCCTGGCCATCAATCCTAGAACCAACCAATGGGGATCCAGGTTCAGACTACATGGCTTGTTCCAGACTCTTGCCAAACCTTACTACCCAGTCTAAAATTAGACATTGAGGAAGACTTAGGCCCATTTCCCCTCATGATAGTAAGCCATTGGCTACAACCAAGAATTGACACTCCAGACCCAGATAGTAGAAGAACAAAGGTTTGACTATATTTCAAATTCCTGATTTCAATCCTTATCACCCAGTCTTTTGAGATTCTCTATTCCCTGCTTGCACTCCCACTTGCAAAACTTTGCACAGTGGGAGATACTATAAATAAACACCCTATGAATATCTGATAGCTAAGCTATCATTGAAGTTCAACCCAATCTCTTGCTATCTATATTTCTCTTTAATTATAGAAAGTAAGTTCTGCTGTATCTTTACAGCTGGGTTTTACACTACTACTGCCTGCCTGAGACTCTCTTTGGCCCTGTGAATTTTACTGAATACCCCTAACCCAAACCAAGGACCTTGAGCTTGGGAAGACTTACTGTGGTAGGCTAGACCAGAAGCTTACAAAGATTTATATCACCTAGTCTGCAATATCAAGGGCATCACTATTTCCCTCCTCATATTCACCAGGGAGTACAGTAATCCCTCCACCCAACTGAATCAAATGAAGCCCCCCAACACCCAAGCCTACTGCACAGCCTTACTCACCCACCCAGGCTTGTCTGACCAGAGCAGTAAAATTCTTGAAGCGCTTTACCTGGCACACATGAGATTGATTGACTGCCTTTGTAGTGGGTAAACTATGGGCTGTGGCAGGAAAGTCCCTATTTTATCTGGTAAAGCTAGGTCTCATTATTCAGCGGCTCATGTCTGTACCTGCATCTTCTCCTTTACACCCCTAATGGGTCAGTGCAATACACCTGGTACCCTGAAAGTTTGGGCATTGGCCAAGAGCATGACTCCCTATCAGATAGATAAAAAGTCTGGCAGAGTTTCAAACAAGTCTAACTGTATTGCCAGAAGATGAGAGGGCTTAGAGTGGATCATTGGTTAGAAATCAGCAATAAAAAGGGTCAAAGACAAGGGTTAGCTATCCGTAGCTAATAAGAGCAAATACCCGTGGCTGGTGCTTCTGAAGAGATAAACAACAATTGAATCAATAAAGATTGCATGCAATCAGTAATAAAACAAGTAAGAATGCTGAAAAAATAAGAGCAAATACCCGTGGCTGGTGCTTCTGAAGAGATAAACAACAATTGAATCAATAAAGATTGCATGCAATCAGTAATAAAACAAGTAAGAATGCTGAAAAAATAAGAGCAAATACCCGTGGCTGGTGCTTCTGAAGAGATAAACAACAATTGAATCAATAAAGATTGCATGCAATCAGTAATAAAACAAGTAAGAATGCTGAAAAAATAAGAGCAAATACCCGTGGCTGGTGCTTCTGAAGAGATAAACAACAATTGAATCAATAAAGATTGCATGCAATCAGTAATAAAACAAGTAAGAATGCTGAAAAAATAAGAGCAAATACCCGTGGCTGGTGCTTCTGAAGAGATAAACAACAATTGAATCAATAAAGATTGCATGCAATCAGTAATAAAACAAGTAAGAATGCTGAAAAAATAAGAGCAAATACCCGTGGCTGGTGCTTCTGAAGAGATAAACAACAATTGAATCAATAAAGATTGCATGCAATCAGTAATAAAACAAGTAAGAATGCTGAAAAAATAAGAGCAAATACCCGTGGCTGGTGCTTCTGAAGAGATAAACAACAATTGAATCAATAAAGATTGCATGCAATCAGTAATAAAACAAGTAAGAATGCTGAAAAAATAAGAGCAAATACCCGTGGCTGGTGCTTCTGAAGAGATAAACAACAATTGAATCAATAAAGATAGCATGCAATCAGTAATAAAACAAGTAAGAATGTTGAAAATGGAACTTATTTTAGTTTTATTAATTGAGTTCACCTATATAAGAATTTATATGGAGTATCTGGTTCAAGTCTTGATCATTGGTATCTCATATTGTTAGTTGGCTGGATAGCTTGCTAGATGACTTGTTTGGAAATGATAGCCAATAAGAAGATTATTGTGTAAAGCAAATGATATTTTCATAGCAGGATACTTTAAATATAGGAGTTATAGGCTGGTCTTGATAGTGGCTAGCAAATATAACTGATGGGAGTTTACCAGATGTGTATCAAGTTTAGGCCAGCATCAAGATGTTATAGTGGCATGGTTTCAGGGGATTTGCTATTGATGCCAGCAGATGAGAGGAGCTGGACAATCCTGACTATAGTTTTTTTTGTGAAATCTTCAGCTTGAAATGGCCAAAAGAATACCCCAACTGAAGTCTAAATTGGTTGGCTGTAAAATCTTATGCATTCTGATGGTCCGAATTTTGGTTTTTTTTGGCTGGGTGGCAATCTTCAACTGAATCTTTTTGTACCTTGGCTGATTTATGTGGGTAGTTTGATTTGGAATTGAAGTTCACAGATATAATGCTGGTCAGTGGAGGCAGATCAAGCAGGGTTGTATACCTCAGACCTGCATTAAGAATATTTTAGTTATGAATAAAAGTAAAGATATTTAAAGATTACATTGCTACTAGCGGTTTTATGCAAACCCAGCCAATCAAAGTACAGGATTGTTGGTATTGATGGATCAATATCTCTACATCAAAGCTGCCATAATCTAACTGTTGGGTATCTTTAAGAAATTTATCCCAGTGTTGCAACCGAGGTTCAAACCTTGCCTGCTAACGTATCTTACAATACACAGGGGGTGCTCAATGAGTCGCCCCTTGACGTATCTAACGTTATGAGTGAATCTGATGGCAATGTCAAATGGTGGGCACTTCATCCTAATTAGGAGCGTTGCCAATTCAACCTGCTGATCTCACACAAGTTATTCCTTGGCTCCAAACCCTACATGGAACTCCCCACTATGCCACCCCCTTGTGGCCTTGTGGCTTCCCCATTTAGTATATTAACCACAATATCCTACAATAAACGACACCTTATTCTTATTATTCTGTCCTTTCCTATTGGACTGTTGTCTTCCCCAATTCCAAATACTGAACCCTCATTGGTTCAGTTGCAACACCAGAGCTTGTTGCATCTGATTAGAAAGCACCACGCTATGGCAAGCTATCTTCAGGCTTGATGTGGGCCCAGAGAATGTGCATCTTGTGTACATTTTTCTTGGTTAGAGTAGTGATATTTCATAATAGAGCGGCTATATCAATATGGATTTAAGAAAAGCACCTTGACATACTTTTAGTGCAAACTTGGATTTAATTAGTGATTTATATGTGGTAATTTTTATTATTCATACTCTATTCTACTAATGCTATTTGCGTGTAGTATATTATTTAAAAACAAGTTGATCTCCAAGCTTGAATAAGTATCTGCATCGTTATTGATTTTCCAAGCCTATGCCTCTTTAAACTAGTTTTGAATTTTTTACCTCAGTAGGTGTAAAACTACAATATTATTAAAGATCTAAAAGGGTTTCTAGTAGGTTATTGATCACCTTGTTTTATTACCAATATTTTTCTCCCACTAGGCGTGGCTATTCTACTAATTAGGATCATTTAAAAATAACTCATGCATGAACTGGTAAGGTTTGCCAAGTGCCCTATTTAAATCTGATTGGTTATTTTTACACCGCTTCTGGATGATAAACATGTAATAGAGAGTTATATTGTTCTCTTATGAATAAACTATGCATTAATAATTTTTACTCTAAACTTCTAATCCCTTTGCTCTGAGGATCGAATTTCAAATCCGAACCCGACGCTTTAGAACTTGTAGAGAATTCAACCCGATGCCCACCGTTATTTTAGCGGCATTGACTATTTCGGTGCCGCTTGATGCAACGACCGTTGTGGTTCGATAAGCAGAACGAATCCCATTTGGATTCGAATTCACCTGCTTGATGGAACTAGCCAGCCTCCTTACCCCTCAGAACTAGTGAGTACCATAGACCCAACAATCCTCTCAAGCCTATTGGCCAAGATCAAGTGTAGTACCATAGACTCACCCAGGGATTTTTCATGGGAATCATAGATTGTATACTAGTTAGATCCTTTATCACGTATTAATTTAGTGATTGTGGAAATATGCATAAACAGAGTTTAGCTAGATATAATGGAGCAGCTGCAGGTTATTGATCTCGATGCCGATAGAAGGGATGGGGTTGAAATATTTTTAGCTACGTTAACCCCAAGTCTGATTGGCTCCAGCTTACCGAGTGGATGGTGGAGATCTATCCTGCCCGGGGATCCTGGGAGGGAAATGTTTAATTAGATTGCATCGCTTGGTGGAGCTTGAAGGGTAGGATGGTTCCATTGCTAATCATGTTCTATTAAAATCATGCCCATGTTTATTTCTAAAAGGTTGGTTTATGGCTGTTGAAGTTTAAGAACAACTTTTAATTAACCTTTCGAGGATGTGATTGGCTGATGCATCAAGCATTTAATTATACTTGTTAGCCATTATATGAAGAATGGGTTATGATTGGTCGATATATCGAGCATTTAATTATACTTGTTAGCCATTACATGAAGAATGGGTTATGATTGGTCGATATATCGAGCATTTAATTATACTTGCTAGCCATCATGTGAAGAATGGGATATGATTGGTCAATGAATGGCAGACTAGGGTTTGAATTTAAACTATAAATATTGAGATTAAGTAGATGATCCAGAATAACAGTTCTGGGAGAAGGATGCATGTCAAATAAATCAGTTTAATCAACTTTTGTGAGATAGTTGTTCAGCTTATTCCTTGATGCACCTGGCGCGGTGGACATGTCGCTTATATACATCGATACGGCAGAAACCGCGGCCGCACATCTCGCACTTGTAGGGCTTGATGTGCAAGTGCATCATGAGGTGGCGCTTGAGGCCGTTGATACGCTTGAAGGACTGGCCGCAGAGAGTGCAGGGGAATCTATCGGTGTTCTCGTCCCGGGCAAAGAGTTGGGCGGCGATGGCTCTGCTCACCTTGCCGCCGGTTCCCAGTGCTTGGCCAGCCAGGCCACTGAGGTATTGGGGATTCTGGCTCAGGAACTGCAGCTGATCGTTGTACTGCATGGGTGTGGTGGGGTAGGCAGGCCCCATGGTGGTGGCGTGGTTAGCGGGGAGGATGGGGATGCCGCTGGCGAGCGGGTTGCGCATGGCGGGCGAGGGCAGCTCGCGCATGGTGCGGCGCAGGGGGTCGATGGTCAGGTTGAGGGGGGCGGGGCGGGAGACGTCGAGGGTGTTGTAGCTGGAGAAGGGATACTGGGGCTGGGATGTGACGGGAGAGCGAAGGGGGGACATGATCTGGTCGCTGGAGTAGTTGTTGTATCCATTGAACCTCTGGTTGTAAGGATTGGGGAAGGTGGGCGAAGTGGGGGAGAAGGTGGAGTGGACACTTGAATTGTAGTAGTCAAAGGCATAGTTGTTCTGCATTGGGTAATTGTAATTGTTGTTCATGATGGGGTATGGCTTGGCCTCAAAGTCATCTGTTTTGATGTCACCAGCCTGGCTGGGATAGGCCATCTGCTGTGTTAAGTTGAGGGACATTGTGGATCTGTGGAGTGGTGGTGGTCGGTATTTAAGTGGCTGGGTGTAGCAACAATGGACGCTGAAACAACATTTCACCTGAGAATAAGGGAGATCCTTTTTTTCCACTAAAAATCCTATCTTCTGAAGACCAATCCCCTCGCTCTCCACTAATCCTATCCATGTGACGATCCGCCGGTGATCCGGAATTGATTGGCTACTCATTACCGTGTCTCACCAAGCTTAAGGTTAAATTGCCCAACCATTTCCCTGCAAAGAAGCTTCCTCTGCGTGCACTCCGCACCTATTATAAACACGTGCACACGTCTTAAAGTGCACACTCTAGCTTTGTGTGCCAAGTTATCCATCCCTTAACAACAAGTTTAAACGCTGCTCCAAACATTCTTGATCCTCCAATCTTAGCCAACCAACCTTCTTACACGCTATCCAGCTTCAAACTAACAATAAACCACATTAAAAATCATAGACTTGGGATACACCTTACCAACCCATCGTATTCAATATTATCATTTTAAAAAAAATAAAACTTCTGGTCCATAGTAGATTGACATACTAGATACCTTACCGCACTTTTCATCTCAAACCCCTTTAAACCATTGTCGCAACATCTTCGATCAACCCTGAAGATCCCAGATACAAACCTCGCATCGAACAAAGCTCCCGAAGCGAACTTTAAATCATTCCATCTATACCCCCTATTAAATAGAAGGCCGATCCATACCGACCCCTTTAGGGGTCGCTGGTACCCTTGAAAGAAAGAACCCCCAAAGTTCTATCCCAGGGCGACAAAACTTTAGCTACCCAATGCTCACCAGATTAGTCATGCTTGCCAATAAACCCAACAAAGATATATGCTCCCGTTAATCAACTTATCCTTTATCAAAAGCATCGGCATGGATTGTCAAGTATATCCTTCTGGGAAGCACAGTGACAAAGATAAAGGGGAGATCCTAAACATAGTAGTACCCTATTTGATACGGATACAGTAGTTTTAAAAGCCATGGCAACAACTGAAAATACCTCAGATTTAAACAAAATGATTTCAGATTTGAACAAAATCCAAGTCGCGCAAGATTCAGGATTCAATTAATTTTAAAAAAAATCAGTTAATAAATGAACTGTCAAACAAAAAATAAAATTTCACTAGCCCTTTATACAAAATTATAGCAACTATCAAGCAGTGTAGTTCAAACCACAAAAAAATGAACTGACACAACAAGTGAGATGGATGGATGCCATCCCGGAGTATATTATAATCTAATCAGGATTCATATGAGGCACCAACAGAAGGACTAAAATGAAACAAAATTGGAGCAATCTAGAAGCGAGATTCTACAAGCACGAAACAAAATGAAGCCACACAAGATGTGTAGTATGAGCAGCCTAAAATAGAAAAATAACAATTTAACTGCCAATCAACAGCTATCCAATTTAGGAACAGAGACATTTTATTCATTTTCATGGCTCATGATTTTTATGAAATGGGGTTGAGAACCTTCTAAATATGGACTTGAGATTACAATAAAAATAAATCATAAAATTTTAAACTTCTACTTTTAGTGATTTTATCCTAGGTTTTTTAAAGATGGTTTTCAATAGCAGCAACATTTTCAACAGTGCCAGCAACCAAGCCAGCAGCAGCCAAGCCAGCTTCAATGGAGGTGAGGCTCAGAACATGGAGGCACCCGTTTACACCCAAGCTTCTGAGGCGGGTAATGAGGAAGCTGACCTGTACCTGACCCCTGACTCATATGGCTTTGACTTGCTCAATAGTCCCTTTGCGCCTAGCCCTACCCCCGCTCCTGTACCTACTCCTGCACAAGCTGCCCGTCAACCAACCAATCAGGATGGCAACCTTGATTTGGAACAGCTTCCTGCCACCAGCCAACCTGCCCCCCTCAGCCAATCAGGCTTTAGCTCCCGCGACCCAGCACCCTAAGCAACAAATCATCACTGCCCAAATTCTTCAGGAAATTGTGGTCCTGAACCTGCAGGGTCTGTCCTGGGATCAGATTGCTGACCAATTGAAACTTACCCAAGCCATCATAATGTGGGAGCTCAACAATCTAATGAACAGGGAGAATCTGATTGGGACAGCCAAGAAGTCCAAGAAGGCCCCCAAGTCACAAATATCTGAGGCATACCCAATCATGCTTGATCTATTGCAGCGGGACCCCAAGCTTCCCTTGACCCAGGTCCGGAAGCAACTTGCACACCATGGCATTTGGGTGTCTGACCGCATGGTGCAGCTCTGGATGTATGGGAAGGTGGTGTCCATCTGTGTGCTGACCAATGTTGTTGGCAACCAATGGGATGGTGCTGAGGATTCCCCATATGATCCCGCCATCAAATTTACCCTGGTCTGATGCTTGACTAGTCTAACAGATAACATCATCTTCATCTCCTACTACAAGCTATCAATAGCTTTTGATGATTTTGGTGAGCAAGAAAGAGCCGCCACTCAAAAAGGAAGGAAGAAGGTCAAGAAGGGGACTTTATGGGTGTGTTTCTGGCTGGTTCAGCCAAGGGTTCTGTCTATTATCAGAAAACCCCAGATTTCACAAATGGCTACAAGTACAGCCATATTCTCAGTGAATTACTTGACTCCTGGGATGGCTCAAATTCCAAGCACCAGGTTTTCTTGAGCCACCAGATAGAGGGTAGCTCCACCGCCCTTGAGGCCATCCAGGAACGTGGGTACCAGGCCTCATTCTACCCCACCAGCCATGCAGATATCCATCTGGGTTATGTTGTCTTCTTCAACATTAGAGACACAGTATGTAAAGTCACTTCCCCCTTTAGCCCTGGATAGGACAATCTTTTTGCGCTACACAAAAAAATCTGCTCAGAAGCCAGCCAAGCCCCTAAATTCCCTTGAAGATTTAGCCCACACAAGTGATGAGAGATTTGTGCTGGCATACCCTTCTCAAGTGGTAAATAGTGAAGCTTTGGACTCTTTCCCCACTTGGGAGGAATCCCTAATTAATTTGGATTACCTTCTGGCTTGGGCTTGACCACATTTAAAATTAATTAAGCCCAAACATCCAGGTTGCGCTACTGCTAAACCATCAAATTCTAATCCAGCTGGATTGCATGCTAATTTAAATCATTCCAGTAATGCCAGCCAATCAGAGTTAAAGCCAGAAATTATTGCAAAACCTTTCGACTCAATGAATAAGCCCTCACAAAATTTCTCTTCTGGCCAATACGACCCATTTCCTGGGTCATGGGACCTTTCAAATTTGAAGCCTGTCCCTTAAAGCAAGACAGGGGACTTTTGGTCCCCTGCTTGCTCATTCTTTTTGAGTTAAAGTTTTAAGCTTTCTCTATCAGGATTTTGGTTTATTTTTGGGTCTCTGGTCTGGCCCTAAAATTCATTAAGATTTTTAGTAAAAGTTTCTTCTTTCCTTACCTTTCCCTTGTCTCCTGGGCCCTTCTGCTTCTTCCTGAAGTGCTTGCCTGCATTGTCAACGTTAAAGTTGAAGCTTTCCTCTTCCGCTTTGAAGAAAGAGATTCAATTTTAAAGATTAGTATTTAATTTATTATATTTAACTACTATAAGTTTTATATACACTTTGATAAGTCTTCATATACACTTTCAAAATTGTTTAAACCGTGGTTGCTGTTCTCTATTCCTCACTGGTTTTACAGAGTCCTTCTGGTTGCTCCTGAGTCTTCTGGTTTTAATTTAATAGTTAAAAACAACAAAATTATCTGCATTTTCTGGGCTCCTCTTCCAGATCCTGAACATTTTAGTCCCTCTGGCCAAGTTTGTGGCTTTCACCTTGGCACCAGCTCTGTTGATGATTTGGTCTACCTCTCCAGATCTTTGGGGACGTATTGCTGATTCTTTCCTCCGTGTTAGTGCAAATCCTGATCAGCTCTTGAATATGTTTGGAGATATCCCCGCATGCGCTCAGGGTATATACATCACTAGTGAGAATGCGGTGAGAAGCCTGACCTGCAATGATCTTGACCTCTCTACCGCCAAAACAGTCTTGCTACACCCCTCAGTCTGGGCCACCACACGCTTCTTCCCTCTGAGGACCCGCCTGTCCTGGTTTCAGAGGAAGGCTTGGGCACCCCAGAGCTCACTCCTAAGCGTGCATCCTGGTTGCTTAGCAGAATGATCTTAATAGGCTTGTATTCCTACTTCCCCTGGGTGTCTGCCACGTCCTCCTTATGGACACTCCTTCAAGCGGCCATGTCAGTCCTATACTGGATGACATCCTGGTGGATCCTCCCTCCAGGATGGGAGCCAAACTTAGTTAGTTTAGCCCCCCTCTCTCACACAGTACGGGAGCGCCACCCTCAGGTTTTCAAAGACCTCTATCTTGGGGTCCTTGACCATAATTCTCTCTTTGGTCACCAAATGGTGGCTGACTTGTTTGTGCAAATGGTTTTCCATGTGAACATGGGCAGCCAATCACGTAAGGATAAGCGCCTCCCACCCCGTGCCACAGCCACCTACCAGCCAATCAAGACAATGCCAGATGAGAAATATGACAAGTGGTATATGGCGGCCATCATGTGCAATCCTCCTAATCCTACCCCTGCCACCCCCCACTTTCCAGCCCCACCCACTCAATCCCAGACCCCCCAGACCAGCACTGCCTCTACGTCTTCCTTCCTGCGCTATTCTACCTACTAGGCATCACTCTTCCTGCCCCAATAAACCCCCTGTTGCCAAACGTTTTCTATTTATATTATCTTTATTTGAATTTCAAGATTTTATTTTCTCTTTGTTTATAGTTGGTCTTATTCTTTATGTTCTGCTTATTTCTATAAAATCATATATTTACTATGCCGTTTATCTAGATCCAGAACACAGTTATTTTTAGCTCTTTACACTGCCTCTTATGATAATATTAATAACAATTTGGTGATCAGCTAAATTTGAATTAGAAAATTAAAGGTTAATTGTGTTTAGGTAAAGTTGTTAATGATCTGAATTCAAAACCTTAATGATAAACTTTAAGCCAATCAGGAGCTGAGTGATAAAGTGATTGTTGTGACATAAAGGGTCATTCAATAATTCTTTGGTGCATGTGGGCTAATTAATATGATTGGCTGGTTGTTTTGCCATTGTGGGCCATTGCTGCTGGGGCAAGTTGTTGATGGACTAGTGCCCAATCAGCCGCTGGGTTAGCGCTAGTCCACCAACAACTTGCCCCAGCAGCAATGGCCCACAATAGCAAAACAACCAGCCAATCATATTAATTAGCCCACATGCACTAAATAATTATTGAATGTCCCTTTAAGTCACAACAATCACTTTATCACTTGGCTCCTGATTGATTTAAAGTTTATCATCAAGGGTTTGAATTCAGATCAGTAACAACTTGACCTAAACACAATTGACCTATAGTTTTCTAATTCAAATTTAGCTGATCACCAAATTTTTGTTGATATTTTAACAAGGGAAAACACAAAGTGCCAAAAATAATACTGTAAATTCAGAACCTAAAGGTAAAAATGTGGGATTGTCAAATTCTTTTGCATGAAATCACCAACTTAATGGAGTAATTTTCATCCTAGAACAACTTTTTTTTATAAAAAAGGATGAAAAATATTCCAGTAAGTTGGTGAGTTCACGCAAAAGAATTTGACAATCCCGCATTTTTACCTTTAGGTTCTGAATCTACAGTATGGCAATTAAGGAAACAATGCTGACACAAAGCAAACAACATATAGAGTTAAGCGTAAAACATATGTACAATGGGTAAAAGATGGGATATTGTAGTAAATGGGAAACAAACAAGGATAGACAAAGAGGCAAAAATATCAGAATGGCACAGATTTTATTGGAGTGAAAGCTATAAAAACATATAGAAAGGTTAGTAAAAAAATCAAATGAGAGAGCTTGAAAAACTACTCAAAGACCTCAACTCAGTGATTGCCAAAATTAAAGATATTGATTGCAAGGTCAAGGCAAAAGTGAAGGCTGCCATCCTTATAGGGGACAAAATCAAAAAGGTGTCTGCCAAGGCACTCATGGCCAAGATGCCAGACACATCCAAAACAACTATCAAACACATATTAAATGTCCAGAAACCCGTGGTGGAAGGCCTCAAATTCAAGTTCTTTGCCCTCTCTGCACCGTCTGTCTGGGTTGACAACCCTGAGATGTATGCCCATCTCAAACCTGCAAAGCGTGCAAGAACCAAGGACACCAAATTGCCAGCGCAATTGCTTGCGCCAAAAATGGCAAAGCCTGCCAAAGTTGCAGGCAAGGAGGAAACCCACAAAGATAACCTAAAAAATAAATTAATAAAAATTTCTAAATTCTTATCTTTTTTTAGAAACCGTAGACGGTGAACTCTACTGGGTCCTGGTTCCCTTTCCCCCCACCTTTTATGCCAATTACGCCAATCATGTGGCAAGGCAGCTATTTATGTCCCCTCTGTCATGCAGGAGCTTGAGGATAGGATTCACAGTACCTTCCTAATGTCCAGGGAGGCATTGGCTGGGCTTTCACATACTGAGGGGGCATCTGAGTGGGCAGTTACTGCCTACAAGGATGCCCAACTGGTCTGCCTGGATCCAGTGGTCCTCAGTGAATTTTAATGTGTAAACTCTATTGAGCTTGTTTGGGACGTCCTGGCAACGCTCCCATTCAAGAATATACTGGAGATGGGCCGGGCACATGTGGCTGCTTGCTTCTGCTTCCCGGTGGAGCACACCCTGTCTTACCTGTGGGAGAACTTTGGGCGCACGGTGGGTAAATTGGCTGTTGCAGACACAATAGCAATAAAGAAGACCAAGATCTTCCTGGCAGACTTTGGGCTGGCCTAGAGTGTCAACAAGACAGGGGTTCCTCTAGCAATTGAGCTCACATTTTCCAAGACAGAGCACAAGAAGATTAGTGCTGTGTTTAATAAGTTGTCAGGGTAAAGTAGAGAGAGAGCTTGTTGTAATTGATCAAATGGGGAATGTACACCCAAATTAGGATGACATTACCAATTAGGAGGAGACAATGTGTGTTTACTTGTAAATGATAACCCTTGAAGAGTGAATAAGGAAAGGTGCAGCAGAAGATTATGCACAGGTACATCAGGAAGACCTTCATTTGGCTCAACGTCAAGGAATCAGCAGCATAGATAGGCTCACATTCAATTTCGCGGGTTTCAGGAATCATTTCAGCAGGAGGTGGAAGATTACCAGGAAATTGCAGAGGTGAGAAAGCAGAATCTAGCAGTCTGGTTATTACAAATCTGATTGGAAAATATTGAAATAAGTGAATCATTGAGGCAAGATATTTATTGAGAGTAAAATATCAAACTACTAAGGTAGTTTGGTGGGGACAATTGTTACTTAAAGCCTTTGGGTACATCTTGATGAGGTGGCCTCCTTGAATACAATATTTAGACAGCTTACAGATACCACCAATGGTGGTTCTGTAAGCTGTTACCTGACCTCCTTTGAGGTCAGGATTTGTTGACCAGCAGGTCAAGGAAGGGAAAATTGGGTGTGGGGCATCTGCGCCCCACTTGGACCCAATTTCCTGTGCCACCACCCACTTGCAATTGATTGTTAGATTTAAATCTACAATTGCCGCAAGCAGGCGGGGCTTTGGGCTGGGTTTCCCCGGGTGGCGGCGCTTTGGCCGAGCCACACCTGGGAAAACTATGGCCATGACATTACTCTCCTTCTTTGGTAACAGGGACTTCCTGCCTCCTGGGAGTGCTGCCAATGCATAGTTCTTGTGGGCAGGAGGGAGTTTCATGGCAGCTAGGGTGGCCTTTACTGGACCTACTGCTTGGGGATTGTTCTTGTGGAATTCCTGGAGCATTTCTTGGGCGTGAGTGAGGTTGCAATGGGGAATCCAACAGTTTTCTGAGGCTGGGTATCCCTTCCAGGCTACTAGGTAGTGCAGGCGCTTGCAAGATAGTTTGGATGCAATTATTGATTCCAGTTCATATTCCAGTTGTCCATCCACCATTATGGGGTCAGGAGTAGATACAGGGGGACCTTCATACTTAGTTAATAGGCATTCATGGAATGTGCTGAAGATGTGGAAGGAGGGAGGGAGGTCCAGTTGGTAGGCTGAAGATCCAATCTTCTTTAAGATTCTGAATGGACCTACTCTTTTGGGGCCTAGCTTCCGGCAGGGTACTTTTAGTTGCATGTTCTGGGAGTCAACCAGTACTTGATCACCAATTTCATACGCTGGGCCCTCTCTTCTTTTCATGTCTGCATAAGCCTTGTAAGTTGTCACGGCATGAGTCAAGGACACTTTGACTTCTTCATGGATTCTTTTTAAAGCTGCTGCCTGTGAGGATGCCAATTCCACTTTGCTACCTGAGAGTGAGCCAAAGTTACATTGGGGGTTGTAGCCATAATTTGCAAAGAATGGGGAGACATTAGAAGAGGAGTGTGGGGCATTGTTGTAAGCAAACTGGGCCATTGGTATGTTTTGGGACCAGTTATCTTGTTCAGCGTTAGAGTAGCATCTAAGAAATGTTTCCAAACATTGATTCACCCTCTCTGTCTGGCCATTGGATTGGGGGTGGTAGGCTGTTGATCTGCATAACTTAATGCCTAGGAGTCTGGAGAATTCCTCCCAGAATTGTGCTGTGAATTGGGGACCTCTGTCACTTATGATCTCTTGGGGGATTCCATGGTGGGCAAAGACATTGTTGACAAACAGTTTGGCCATCTGGACTGATGTGATTGTGGTTTGGCAGGGGATGAAATGACTCATCTTTGTGAAACAATCTACTACTACCATGATTGCATCATAACCGTTTGATGGAGGAAGTTCTACTATGAAATCAACAGACAGAGATGTCCATGGCCCATTTGGAATTTGTAGGGGTACCAGTAGACCTGTCTGTTTGAGACAGGAGGGCTTTGCCCTTAGACAAACCATGCAGCCCTTCAAGTACTTAGCTACGTCTGATGTGAGACCTCTCCAATCAAATTGTCTACGGATTATCTCTATGGTCTTATTTTTCCCTTGGTGACCAACCAATATGTTGTCATGGTGGGCCTTGATGACTTCCAGGCAAATATCACCATCAGGTACCCACAGGCAACCATTGTGAAGTATGGTACTGTCTTCAGAACTGTAGCAGGTGTGGGGAGTAGATTGACTTGCCAACTTAAACAACTGGGGATACCGTTTGTCTAAAGGTTGCAGCAACTTGACTCTAGCTACCAGGTCTGGGTTGGCAGGTTCTTGGACACTTAGGGTACAGATTGTTTCCGTGGGAGGAGAGGATAGAATGGCGCTGGGGGGAATCATGACCTTTGTATTAAATTCTTGTTCAGCCTTAACGTCTGGAAGGAATGCTGGGTTGCAACTGAGGGAGTCTGCCAGATGGTTATCAATACCCTTGATAAACTTGTATTGGAATTTAAACTTGACTAGGACTTCATACCATCTGGTCTGACGTTCAGTTAAGAGACAAGGTTCCCAGTAATACAGTAGGGCTTTGTGGTCTGTCCTTACTGTAAATGGGTGTGTGGCTGAGCAAAGGTGATGCTGCCAGTATTTCATAGACTCTACTACTGCTAATAGCTCCTTGTCATAGATCATGTAGCTGAGCTCTTCAGATCTCATTTTTCTTGAGAAATAGCCCACAGGGTATTCTAGTCCATCATCAGCAGTTTGTAGAAGGACTGAGGCAATGGCAAATTTGGAGGCATCTGTGGCTAAGATGAAGGGTTTGGAGGCATCAACATGGCAGAGCATGGTTGCAGAACACATGATGTTCTTAACAGCATTGAACGCAGCATCGCATTGTGTGGACCATTCCAGAGTTTCTTTTCCCACTAGCAGCGTAAAGGGGGGCTGCTGTTTCTGACAAGTGGGGGGTGAAGCGTTTCAAGAAGTTGCATGTTCCCAGGAAACTGCGGAGTTGGGTAATGTTTGTTGGGGTCTGCCAATTCCTTATTGCAGCTTCCTTGTCAGGGGAAATGGCATGGCCTTTCTCCAAAATCAGATTTCCTAAGAAAGAAACCTTACTCTTGAAAAATTCACATTTGCTCAGTTTGATGACAAGATTGGCCTTTTGGATCCTTTCCACTACAGCACAAAGGTGGGTGGCATGAGACTCCTCATCCGGAGAGTATACTAAGATGTTGTCCATGTATGCTATAGCACAGTTCCCAATGAGGTCACCTAAGACTGCATTGATCATCTTCTGGAATACTGCTGGGGCATTTTTTAGACCAAAGGGCATGACTTGGTACTGAAAGATGCCTTTCTTAGTCCTGAAAGCGGTGAGCCATTCCTGACCTTCTTTGATGTAAATCTGGTTGAAAGCATTTAAGAGGTCCAGCTTTGAAAAGATCCTAGCTTTCTCCACCTCCCTGGAGATCTGAGACTCAATGGGCATGGGGTATGGGTCCGGTACAGTCACATTGTTCAGGTTGCCAAAATCAATGCAGGGGCGTAATGATCCATCAGACTTTTGAACAAACAGCAGTGGAGAGCATATAGGAGAAGATTTCCTAAAGATCTGTCCTTTGGCTTCCATGTCCTTTGTCCATTCTTCTAAGCATTGTTCCTCCTTTAAGTTCAAGGGATAGATGGGAGAAGCAACTTTCACCAAATCAACAGTGAGTTTAAACTCAAAGTCAAATTGTGAGTGTGTGGGGAGACCATCAGCCAGCTTAGAATCAAAGGCTGCGTGCAAGTGGGAGAGGCACAACGGAAGGACATCAAATGATGTGGCGGGTTTTGTTGTTGCTGAGACTGACATTGAGATGTGAGGGGCTTCTTTCCCAAACGGGATCATTGGTACCTCCAAGGAAATTCTGGCAGGATGAGCAATCCTCAGTAGGTTATCTTTGAGGATTGGGGTGATATTGTGCTCCTGCCACCATTCCACGCCTAGGATCACCGGGTATGTCAGGTGCTTTGCCACTGTGAAGTCAGCAACAAAGGCATGATCAGTGATGGAGAAGGATAACAGGCGACATAGTCTGAATGAACGGAAGACATTGGATACCCCTCCTTTGCACAGAGCACCAGGATTATATTCCAAACCTAGCTTGTCAACCAGATCTTTTGAAATGAAGTTGTCTGTGGCACCAGTATCTACTAAAGCTACAGCTTTTGTTAGATGTGATGTGGAAGCAAAGGAACAATGAAACAAAAAATATCCCATCTTTGTTTTATTTGATAGAGGGGGGTGATTGGAATCAACTTGTACCTGGAGTTGAGGAGCTGTCTGAATGGACAACAGGTCCTCATTCAAGGCTACAAAGGGTTGGTCAATCACAGGTTCAATGACAATAGGCTTGAGACAAGGAGCAGGCGCAACCTTATTCATAGTGGCAACGTGGAGATCCACTATAGCCTGAGCCTTGGCGGATAGCAATGGACAGTTCTGGTTGAAACATATAAGTTTACAGGCATTGGTAGCGTTACCTGAAGTGGGCGCTTGGGAGTCAATAGAGTTCAAGTTTGCCAGGGTAGCGCTGGAGTTGTCAATATTGTAAAAGGAGAGCGCAGCCAGGGTAGGAATACTCTGAGGAGGAGAACTGATGACAGGAGCTATAGCCAGAGTGGGGGCTGGAGTCACAAGAGATTGAGAAACCTCAGGGGATATGGGCCCTTGTGGAGTGGCTGGCTCCTGTTGACTTTTCAAGCAATTTAACATGGGAGGAGCCTCCAATAACAGAGGCTGAGTTGGCTGCTGGGACGTCACTAGCTTACCCCCAACTGCTTGCAGGAGGCGCTGTATCATATCAGAGACAGAAGCAGAAGGGTGCAACCAGGGTGAAAGACTTTGACCGGTGTGGTCAAGGCTGAGATAGAGGGCCGCAAGCTTAGCGCTTTTGGGGAGTGATGACTTCTTGGCATTGGCTTGAAACTGCTTGAGGTGCAAGGGTAGAGGTTGAGGGCCTTGAGAACTTGAGAACAGGGTTTTGTAGTCAATCAAAGAGGAAGTTGCCAGAGCTTGGCACGTCACCAAAGGGATTAGGGTTGACGCATCATCAAAGGAGTTTGGTGCTTGGTCAAGAATAGACAAACACCACTCACAGGATTTGGGTTCTGCTTGTTTGAGTAAGAAGCTGAGAAGCTTCTGAGGGAAACCATGCTGGGTCCATTCCTCAGTTAGTGCCAAGATTTCTCTGGCAGTATTTAACAAAGGGGATGGAAGGCTAGGAGCAGGCTGCCAGAATTTGAGGCGTGAGAGTAAAGTACAACAAGGTTGTGTGATCTCTATCTTTGCAAAGGATGGGTATAACAGGGGAAAGAAAACCACTGCAAAAATACTCCAAAATGAAGTAATGAGCATTGTGGAAGTCACCACTGAGATATCCATGATGCAAGAGAATGATCTAACAACAAAGATGCACAGGCCATACAATATATCAAAATTAGAGTAGTTTGATAATGTCAGGGTAAAGTAAGAGAGAGCTTGTTGTAATCAATCAAATGGGGAATGTACACCCAAATTAGGATGACATTACCAATTAGGAGGAGACAATGTGTGTTTACTTGTAAATGATAACCCTTGAAGAGTGAATAAGGAAAGGTGCAGCAGAAGATTATGCACAGGTACATCAGGAAGACCTTCATTTGGCTCAACGTCAAGGAATCAGCAGCATAGATAGGCTCACATTCAATTTTGCGGGTTTCAGGAATCATTTCAGCAGGAGGTGGAAGATTACCAGGAAATTGCAGAGGTGAGAAAGCAGAATCTAGCAGTCTGGTTATTACAAATCTGATTGGAAAATATTGAAATAAGTGAATCATTGAGGCAAGATATTTATTGAGAGTAAAATATCAAACTACTAAGGTAGTTTGGTGGGGACAATTGTTACTTAAAGCCTTTGGGTACATCTTGATGAGGTGGCCTCCTTGAATACAATATTTAGACAGCTTACAGATACCACCAATGGTGGTTCTGTAAGCTGTTACCTGACCTCCTTTGAGGTCAGGATTTGTTGACCAGCAGGTCAAGGAAGGGAAAATTGGGCGTGGGGCATCTGCGCCCCACTTGGACCCAATTTCCTGTGCCACCACCCACTTGCGATTGATTGTTAGATTTAAATCTACAATTGCCGCAAGCAGGCGGGGCTTTGGGCTGGGTTTCCCCAGGTGGCGGCGCTTTGGCCGAGCCACACCCAGGAAAACTATGGCCATGACATAAATTGTGCAATTTTACTGAAGCCTTTGTTGGGCAATGGCTGCATCTGGTTGTTTACCTGGGGTATCTCTTTTACTTCAGGATGAGCGCGTCTCTAGAGGACCTTGACGGGTTCCTCCTAGGAATTGACAAGGCCAGGCTCTCCCTGGATGGGAAGAAGGTCCCCCGTGTTATGACTCAGTTGACCACGTAATCCAGAATGCCCTGATCCTGGCTGGCATCTACAGGTTTGCAGTCCCGCCAGAAAAGCTGCTGCTCCATTCCCACCTCACTATCCTCCCTTTTACTAGCCACTGAGAATACTTTCAGCAGGGTGTATCCACCATACATGGTGTGACAGTGGAAGTTTTGTGCCATCTTAATTGCGGGGTGGGTACATACCGCTGAACCCACTACAGGCGCACTCAATAAAAATCTCCTTCCTCAATATAAGCTACACTTTTAAATTTTGCTTTTTAAAAAAATTAATTTTTATAATTATTATTTTAGCAAACAAGTTTTGCAAAATAAATCCTGGAGAAGGTCATCATATAAGCATAAATATATTTACTTTAATAAAATTTATTTTATTGTGTACACTTTATATTTAAATTTTTCAATTTAATTTTTATATTTATTTGACAAAAGTGATATAAATATATTCACATAATCCAGTATCAAGTGTTTGGGATAACCTCAGATGCCATAATATAAAAAATTAATATAAAATGAATAAATTACAAACCTTTATTGATGTTCCCGCTGAATGTGATTGTGGGCTTAGAAGCTTTTAAATATAAAATGATAATTAATAAATCTTTTATAGTAAATTAGAGAATATAAAAAAGTCAGACAAGCTAAGCTTTTAATTGAATGGCTGTTTGGCAAGGCAGGCGGGGATGAACAAATCAGCGTGGCCATAGAATTTGGCCACAGTCTCAGCTGGGAGGGTGTGGATCCCAGCCTGCAGCAAATCAAAGAGATCCTCAGTCTCAGTTGGGGCCCCTTGCTTGACAACTTGCTTGAGCCATCCAAAAACTTCCTTGATGGGATTTAGGAAGAGAAAATAGGCAGGGAGGAAGAGAAGGCGCAAATTTGCTGTGGCCAATTGCTGGGGGCCCACTGCAATGCTGGTGTCAATTGATGGAAATTCAGCAAGAATATCTGCCATCTTATGGAGACAAACATTGTCCAGCACAATGACATTGGTGAAGCCCAGGCTTGTGCGCCTCAGGTGCTTCTGGACCAATTGGAGGAATGGCATAAATGTACAGCTATTGTGAGAACCCAATATCATTTGATACAGCTCAACCCCCTTTGGACCAAGGAGAGCCACCATTTAATAGACTGTGGCGCGGACTGCCTCACGCCAAGCTACCCCATCATTTGAGCCTTTTGGGACATATCCATATGCAATCTGCATAGACAAGGCAATTGCTGATTTGTAATATAATAGAATTTGACTGTTCCCTTGGCTTTGAGGGCAGTGTACGCCTCTGTGTATTTTTTTTGGACGTCAATGTTGGCTGCGCTATTTTGATTGTAGGGGGATACCCCAAGATTTTTCCAAGAAAAGCGCATTCTCTTGAGAAGATGGTAGTAAAAAGAAATCAAGGCCTCAATCCCAAATGTAGATTTTACCATGGCCTGTATATTTGCCAGTTCAATATGACAATCTTGGGTTATCCACCAGCAGATTGCTCATTTGTGCTCCCTGGTGAGCATGGTTGACACATGCAAGGATTTATCTGCGGCAAGGGCTTGGCCAGTATCAATGAACTTGTTGAAGGTCTTTGAGGTGTACTTGGAATCCACCCCAACAAGAGCTTCAGCCACCTTGTATTCTAGATTCACACATTAGCTTGAGAAGGATGATGCATTTGATATCTGGGATGCGCTTCTGGGCAGGCTTAGCGGGAGTAGTTGAAATGGGATCCTGCTCAGGGACTGGCTTGCAAGGCATATGTACCTTGGTGTAGAAGGCTACAACCTTCTTTAACACCAGTTGTCCCTCATCAGTTCTGTAGAACTCAGGCTCCTTTTCCTCTTCCTGGTTGCCATCACTGATGTAGGGCTCATGGCTAGTATCAAGTACAGGTTTCACCTTCTTCAGAATGGCTGACGGGACCAACACTTGCCAGTACACAATGTCAAACACATACAGAGTAAGTTCTACTTCCTTGTTTCTAACTTTCTTGGTGAAGGTAACCTTGATGGGCTTCTGGATCAGCTTGGGGACCTGAGGGTTGATGCTCTGCACCCTAGCAGCTTGTGCTCCTTGAACCGGCTGTGTCAGTGCAGCATCACTATTGAACTCTCCTCTCCTGTCTCCTTCCTGAGTAGGCATTTGGGTTGTACTAACTATGTTCTTTGAATTGCAGGGCAACTGTGACTGCAGCACACAACAGGTGCATTGGTACTCTGTTGTTGTGTTCCTTCCATTTTGAGAATTTAATAAAATATTAAATAAATTTCAATTAAGTTACTCCCTAATTTTAATTTTTGCTTTTATCTGAATATGGATATTTAATTAATATTTTCCCCACCCAATATCACAATTATAGATTTTTATTTCTTAATTAGATGTTTTTGGTTTTAAAATACCCATTTTAGAATACTCAAAAAAAGCCACCCATTTTTCCAGATTTTACTGCCAAATTCAAACACCCAACACAATATTTTTAAAATTTGTGTTTAAGATTGCATGCCCTATTTTAGATACCTTGGTATCATTCTTGATTACAATACATTGCACACATTGCGTGAGTGATTTTGTTTACATAGTGAGTTGCTATTGTGTTTTATTTTTGGGTTGAGTTTTGACTCACCTTACTTGGGTGTATTTTGTCACCAATTCACATAGTAAACTTATGTACACCAAAACTCAACTCACATCATTTTGTTTGTAAATCAATGTATTTCAGATTGTATTTTGAATAGTTTTGCTTTGTGCATGAGCACTTCTTTGCTGTGTTGACCCATTTTGCCCATTAACACCAAAAATCCCTGTTAACAGAGTGTATATTTTAACCTGATAGTTAGATTTTGCTTAAATCTGAAATCATTTTGTTTAAACCTGAGGTATTTTTGGTTGTCACCATAGCTTCAAAACTACTGTATCAGGAATTGTAGAGTATCATGAGAGGCCACCTACTGTCCATGTCTATCATGAGGCTTGCCCAAGTAGTGCTCCATTTTGGATTCAAAAGGTTCAATCCCTATATATCATGGGTGATTGATAAAAGCACCACCAACTTAACAATTAGTTGGGAGATCCATTGAGAAATTACTTTCCCAGGAGAGAGCAATCATAGATGTTGCAAAATCTCCCCCAGGGTGCTGGAAGGTGGAGCCTTGAGAATTTTCTCAAGAGTGTTGGGGATCTAAGCTCAATACCCATCCAGTTTTGCATCTGGGACAGGTAGCCATAAAGTTACGCCTCCCCTTAGGCCTCCACTTCAATTCCTGCCAAATGCTTGGGGACTTCCACCAAATTGTGCTTGAACAGTTAGGTCATTATTTTAGGAATTAGGTCATTTTCTAATACACATGCTGTTCATTTTGCAGCATAACACAGTTCAATTTTGAAAAAATCAAATTACAAATGTTTTTTATTTAAAACAGTAATAAATCAACAAATATTTAATATTTTTTCACACTGTAAGCTATCAAAATGAAGCTAAGAATCTTATCTTTCTATTGTAGTTAAAATACTAATATGTATATTATATTTAATATTAATGCAAAAGCTTTTAAAAGAATATGTGTCATACTTTATTATATTATTTTGATAATGAAATGAAATAGATTGCTTTAAGCTAAAAAGTTATTTTTTAAAAAAATTATACTTTTTATTTGCTGAAATTAAAAATAAGATTGAGAGCTTTATTTTTGCCTTTTATTTTATTCAAAAAGTTCAATTCTTTAGAATTTTATGGTAGTTTGATTTTAGAATGTTATTATCACTGTTTAGATTAATTTTAAGGTTCAAGTGAGCTTTGAACCTCAAATTAAGCATTCTTTAAATGGATTTCTTTAATATTTATCATTTTAAAAACATGCTAGAGATACAACTAAATGAATACATCATTTTAATTGATTTACATTGATTACAAAGATGATATGATGTAGTAATGATGCTTAGCTGCGTCACATATATCACTTGTGCATGAAAACTAGGTATTTAATTAATTCTGCAAACATAAATTCAAGTTCAAACTATAGTAAAAGCTATCACATCATTTCTTTCAGAATGGTGCCATTTATCTTGGTCTATAAAAACTAAAGCACCACAGAGCTTCTAATCCAAAAGACCCCATTCAAAGGCCACACTCTGATCAGAACTACTCCATCATTAAGGCACATTTAAGAGATCTGGCCTTATTACAGATTCAAAATACTACCATGTCTTCAGTTAAGTTTACTTCTGCCATACTACCCTTTTTTTCTTGGGAGCTTCAACAAAAAGAAAAAGAATTGCAATGTTAAAAAAGGCATTCCTCTTTATTGCTGGTGATGATCTTGATACTTTCATCAAGAACTTCCTTACTCAAACTGAATTTGGGAGATCTCAGTTCCTTCCAACTATTCAAAATCAAAAAGGCAATGAGTTCATTGAAAACTTAAAGGATCTCCTGAAATCTTCTCCCCAAAAGCATCTCCCAGCCTTGTGATATCTGGTTACTTCCAGCTACTCTTTAAAAGAGCTTAATGATATGGGGCTTAATATAAACAAAAGTGAGTTTGAATACTCAAGAAAAATAAATAAAAATAAAAATGTAAGCTTAAACAAAAAAGCCAAAAAATAAGAACTATTCATTAAAAAAAGAAATAATTAAAAAATAATTAAAAAATTGCCGGAAAATTCTTTTGAAACAAGCCAGTTTACAAAAAAGTGCCTGTAAAATTTTATAAAGATATTGAAAAAGAAATGAGTGAATGCTCAACTGCAATAAAATACTCTCTCTTAAAAACAAAAAAGAAATATATGAAAATATGAAAATAAAAATAAAATTTCAGTTTCAATTTCTACTTACTATAAAGTAATCCCAAAAATATAATAAAAAGTAAAAAATAAACTGATATGTGCAATATTTGTAATTTAAAAAATTTGCTAGAAAAAAGAAGAAATAATGTGAAAGTAAAAACTTACCATTACCAGAATCTATAGATAATGACTTAAAGACTATTAAGCAGCACCAAGACTTTTATATTCATCAAAATAGGGAATAAAAATATTAACAAATTAGATGATGAGTCTTGTGTTGTAGTTATAGATTATAAAGAAAACTTAAAGGTTGGAAGTGGTCCAATTGAGACCAATAATTGCTTTTATTCAAAAAACCTATCTCATTATTAGGGTTTGCATTAGTTTTTAAAGAAAACAATAAAATTAAATATGAATATCATGATTTTTTGTCTCAAATATTATCACATGATTCTTTATTTTCAGGTGAATGTCTAACTAGACTTCTTAAATTAGATAGATTTAAAAAATAAAAAATATAAAAGTGTGAACTGATAATGGAAATCATTTTAGATCATATGAATTTTTATATTACTTATTTAAAGAGGCACCTAAATATATTAAGGGTTCTATAAATTATAATTGTTTTGTTGAATGTCATGGAAAAAGCATTGTTGATGGTCACTTTAGTGTAATATTAAAAGAGAAAGAAAATCAGCTTTATATTAACAATATTAATGATCTTAAAAATATTTTTGAGCAAGAAAAAAAGAAAAGAATTATATAAATCAGTGCTATTAGTCTCAAATATTTCTCAAAAGTCATTCTTTTATATTTATGAGAGAAAAGTTAGGCCTATAAGGAGAGAGCTTGAAGTTAAAAATCTGCCCATCAATCTTTCAATTTGATGAAAGATGGGAAGCTATATACTTCACCTCTAACATTTGAAAGTTTATCAGAATATTATGAGATAACTTATCATTTGAAATCACGTGATGATACCAGAGAAACAAAAATACCAGAAGATGCTAGTGGTGCATTAGGGCAAGTTCATGAAGTAGGGCAACTTACTAGAGGGTGTATTTTAAATAGAGTTATTAGCCTTTTAAAAACAACAACCTTTTTTTCTGAAACAAACTAAGAATATTTATGATTAGCCAAAGATAGGGTAATAGCATTTATAGCTTTTGGGCTGCTATTACTCTCCCATGAAACTCATCATAAATATTTTTTGTTTGTAGTTTGTAGTAGCACTTAAGATATTTCTAGCAATATTATAAGGTGCAATTTTCAATTCTAAAATTGATGACTTATTTTTAAAAAAAAATCATCTAAGCCCAAGATCAACTAAAGTTTTGGGATTTGTTGTATTTTAAGCTTTCTGAATAATTTGAATATGAATAATATGATTAAGTTATAAAATAATTAATCTGGCGCCTAGGCATAACAAGAAAAATAATGACCCAGTTATCCAAAAGTTACCAAAAAAGCCCAAGAAAAGCCTCAGATTAATACTTGTGGAATTATTCCAAAGATGCCCCATATAACCCACCCAAGAGACACCTCTGGTTAAATATCATATGCAAGAGCAGCCAGGAGCAGTGATAATTACGTCTGTCAAAACAGCAGACTTGACCCGCCAGCAATGTTCCAATTAAGCAGGTTTGTGACCTGCAACCCAACTTTCCAGTGACTTGGAGCTAAACTAGGAAGTTGACTCAAATTTTCAAATCCAACAACATGAACAGATGATGATACCTTATGGTGGATACCTCAATTTGGCGCTTGAATCATTATCAGGATCAAGCCACCCTATAATCATCCAGCTGAGTGATCAACACAATCATGTTCCTGTTATTCATGATCCACAATGACTACAAAATACTTATCTCACAATAAAGAACATTATCTAGTTTTCAAATATTTCCCCGTGTAACTCTGCTAAAACAGCACAGTTACAACATTAGTAGCACAGGTAGGTTTTTCATCCTAACTTATCCCTCAAAATTCTTCCTGTTGTCTGTACTTGCTGTGGTCAACAAATCTATGATATAATCATGTCTGGCCTCTCAATAAACTGGATGCTGTGCACGCCTGATACCAAAATACCCGACAGATTTGTGCTTTATCAGAACATGGTGATGCCCATCTCTGCCTCCAACGCCTTGTTGGCACAAGGTTTCTTCTAAGCACCTGCTACTGCCCCCTGAGCAACATATGAAAGTATCATGCCAGCCCATGTAGCCTAAAGACTTCAAAGCGTCACCTTAGAACTGTTTCCTGGAGCCAATGACAACAACACCACAGTATGACTTTAATCTGTCCAGAATAAAATGGAACAAATGGAATGCCCCCAGCACTTCTGGATTTTGGAAGTCTTCATTCAACTTACACACAATGCAGGCACCTGGTGCAACAAGTGGTACAAGGATCACGTTAAGAAGGACTGAGACACCTTCAAGCAGGACTTTTTAGCAAGGTTTGTGCTGAAGGACACTGTTCTCATGATCATACACTGAGTGAAGAATCTCACCCAAACAGGCATGGTAAAGGAGCTCATTTGAACATACAAGGAGCTCCACTTATGTTCCCCCTCAGACATGGCCTTTGACACCCCCAGCTACCCACCTCATGTACTGTGGCGCAATTAAGTTGCATGTGATGAGGCACGTCAACCTGGACCAGGTGACCAACCTGCAGAGCCTTTATTGTGAGGCAGAGAAAGAAGAACAAATGTTCAATGCTCTGCATAAAGCACAGACTGGCAAGAGAGAGCCACCCAAGGACTTTCACCTAACTGAACTCTTCAACTGCCCTTTGCCCAGGAACAACAATAACAATCACTCAAACCACAAACCCCTTGGCTCAAATGGCCACAGAAACACAAACAATAGACAGTCAAATCCTACCCACTTCTGAGTCACCACCACTCAAGACAATCAGGATGAGGGAAAAGCCTGGGGAGAGCACTAAGTGAGCCAAGCTCTCCCTGCACAACTCCTGACCTGTCCAACAATGAGTACCAACTGAGGATGTGGATCAGTGTTCTATGATACAGGTGCCCTTGGAAGACCCAGTACTTTACACCATTACCAGACATCCTAATAAACTGGTGTCCTACCCTTTTTGCTTTTGCAGTTACACTGACACAGCACTCCTGGGCTTGGGGGCAGATTGAACACTTAACAACAGTAACTTTGGGGACAAGTTCAAGCTGATCACTAATCCTTTGCGGATCAATAACATGGTTTTAGCTGATGAACTTCACATTGCTGTGACACAAGAGACTGTCCCTTTTCCCATTACACTAAAGAACCTGCACTTCATCATACAGGGACCTGTCATCAATTTCCCCAAATTTGACATTGTGCTGGGACTGGACTGGCTTCAAAAGAACAACTCTCACGTGAAGTTGGTCACCTCCATATTGACTATCAAACGTGAAGGGGTCAACCACTAGATCTACCCTGACTTTGTAGACCAGCTCCTACGCAATCACGTCTTTGTGCACATCACAGAGACCCTTGAAAAAATGGGAACCTCAAGGCAATTGACTGGGACTCCTTCCAGTACAAGATTATACACTTCAAGGACCATTAAGACACCACCATGCCTCAGGATCATGAAATTGTGGCCCACTGTCCAGAAATCTTCAAAGAGGCTCTACCAGGTTTGCCACTAGAAAAGCATATCTAACACTCTATCTAACTCAAAGAAGCTGTACCTAAGGCATGATCCATTTATTGTCTGACTCCAAACAAAGACAACACCCTACATGCTTACCTCAAAGAGGCATTAGAGAAAGGACTTATCCAACCCTCACAATCTTCTTTTGGTGCCGCTGTATTATTTGTGGCAAAGAAAGATGGTACCCTGCATCCAGTCACGGACTATTGAGCCCTAAACAAAGTTACCATCAAGAATTTTTACCTGCTTCCACTCATTGACAATCTCTTAAACACCTTGGCAGAGCAACTGTCTTCTCCAAGATTGACCTGACAGCAGGCTACAGCCAGATTTGTATCAGGGAGAAAGACATACCCAAGAGGTCTTCTGTACCAAGTATAGGTGATATAGATGTGTTGTGCTCAACTTTGAGAGGACAAACGGGCCATCAACTTTTGTTACCTTTATTAACAAGTTGGTTGCTGTCACAGTAAGTTCCATAATGCTGGGGATTATTTGGCCAATTAGGAAAGCACAGAAAGCTAAAAATCTTTAACAAAACTGACTGATTTAACAGATTTGAATCAAACAGTTGATTGGAAATGGGTTACAGCTGCTCCAGTTTGCCGGTCAAATCTGATTCCCCCCATAAGTTGACGTTGATAAATTGATGTAATTTAAGGGTCACCAGATATGAACTTGTTAATCAGCATGGTTGTTGGAAATAGGTCATTCAAGGGTTCTTTGCAACCTGGACTAGATACTCCCTTGACAATGTGGAAGGAATAAGAGCACAGGATCCAGGCGGTATTGCTTAGTTGGTTTTTGATACATATTGAATAATTTTCACTGTTTCAACTCTTAAGAGTTGAGTCCTCCCAAAATTTACTCAATAAAAATCACATATCTCCTGGTCTAACTTTACTTTTGAAAATGCATCCTGTAGTTGGATTGTTGCGCTACATTCCCTACAATTTAATCCTTAGCCAGATTATTACTGGAAGATGGGGACCTGCTGTCAGTAATTTGTTGTTGTTGCCACCAAATGTTAATTCAATGCCTGTCAATCTTGGAGCTGTTCCTACTCCTGTAAAGCTGAAAATCATGGGCTATCCCAATGTCCTGAATTTTATGCTGAAGACACTCTGATTCTCTTGCAGGCCATTTATCTAGGGCTTTTCTGGTTGGGTTAATTATTTTACTTAACCCTAGTATCTCATTTGGAAATATCACAAAATGGTATTTAAAGCTGTGTTGGTGGTTAGTCATTAACTCTATGTTGATTTGGTGGGTGATTCCCCACCACATGAAGACAGCTTCTTATTATCCTATGATTTCTGTCACAGTTGCCCCACATTGACAAACACACACTGGTGTACTTAGACCGCATCATTGTCTGTAGCTCCTTGATAGAACAACACCAAAAGGATTTGGCGGCAGTCTTTGCCACCCTGGCGCAGCAGGAACTGCTGGCCAAACCCTCCAAGTGCCAGTTCTTTTGCAAACAGTTACCCTTCCTGGGACACGTAGTTTTGAAAGACAGAATAAAGCCTGACAATCAGAAGATTCAGGCCATCTGCAAGATGCCACCACCCAAGGACAAGTCCAAACTATGTACTTGCCTGGGGATGATCCCCTACACCCCACAATTTATCCCCAACTGCGGCGTCTTGACAGCACCCCTGTTGGCCATAACTGGGGCCAAATCCAAGTTTATATGTACCCCCCAACGTGACCTCTGTTTCTGGAGTCTAAAGAAGAAACTTACAACCAACCCATACTACAGTACCTAAGCAAGACAGAGAGTACCAAATGGAGACAGGCGCCTCTGATGTGTTCATTGGGGGAGAACTACAGATCAAGAACACCAATGTCAACTTCCTACCTGTAGCCTATGAGTCACACAAACTGACAGACAACAAATACCACTACTTTATCCATGATAAGGAGCTATTGGTAATTGTACACTGTCTTGTCAAGAGAAATTCACTGCTCTAACTGACCATAAGCCCCTCATATACTTCAAAACACAAGCCAACTTATCCAGGCGCAAACCGCACTGGATGGAGCTTCTTGAAAGGTTTAACATGATCATCCAATACAAACCAGGACCTGAACTTGCCATGGAAGATGCACACTATTGCTCGTATGTTAGATTCACAAGAGGGGAAACAGGTCTTGACCCAGACTGACACCTCCTGGTACTCCAAACTAAAGACAAAGGCTTCCCTCCAGGCACTATCAACATCACTAAAGAAACAGTCATAAAAAATGAACATCTCTTCACAGACATATACGGGATACTACACCAAAAAATGACTGATGGGAGCATCATCTCATATAGCCTTATGCACCATCAATTTGACACCATTCTACACTATCATAGAGATTTAGGGCACACCAAGAGCCACAACCTTTATGAATTTCTCAAGCACAAGGCATGATGGCCAACTCTATATTGGGACGTCCAAGAAGTTCTTGACCAATGCAAAATGTGTGAAAAGTTTGCAAAAAGCAACACTCTGACTAAGTCTGTGATGCTCATTTGCTCCCAGTTACCCTTCAAGGTATGAGTCTTTAAGGGATCCAATCATTGGGGAGCCTTTCTCCAATGAAATGGAGAAGAGCTCCTAGGTTAAACTTAATTAGTGTGGACCCTACAGTAATTCCTATCATTAACATGTGTAAAAGACAACCAAATAAGCAGAATCTTCCCAAGAAGGGAGTAAAGTGATTTAAAAGGTAGTAGATACTAGTGTAACCCAAGACCAACCAGGTGGCCTTGGGATGGATAATAGGAGGGAACCAAACTGTTTCTACATAGGGGGCATGACAGCAACATGGACCAAAACAATACCAAATGGAGTCTTCAGTTTTATCCGTGAGAGTTGGTTCTGGAGTTTCAAAGTTCACATTAGCCTGGCCATAACCAATTGACACACAAAAAGTCCATACAATAAGAATGAGCCTCATTATATTTCAGGAGAGACTTTAATTATCTATTAATCAAGTTTTAAAAGTTTTAAAATATAGATTTATTAAAGTAAGACAGGAATAAAATTGTTGGAGCAATTTTCTCAGGAGGGAAAGCTCAGCTTAAATACTGAGTTAAGTGTGGGAATAGTCAAAATGGTTAACCTAGGCTGCTGCAAGATTTGATTATAAAGTATTGTCTTGCAGGACTGCAGCAAGTTGCAGCTTACAAGGCAAGAAGCAGTAAGTTTTGGTTGTAATTGCTGGGTGCATTTCCAAGAACGTCAAAGAAAGTGGCCCGCGTGTAGGCAAAACCCCTCTGAAACCTGGAGGACCTGGCCCACACAGTAGATGAACGCTTTGTGTTGGCTTTTCTGGCTGAAGTCCCAATCCTTCCTTTGGAGTCCCCTCTAACTTCAGAGGAGATTCTAATCCAGCTAGATTGCTTGCTGTCCTGGTGTTGCCCTGTCCTAAGGCACCTAGAAGACCAACGGGAAAATGCAGGCCGCATGGAGCAAGGTAGGCTTAACCTGCGGCCTGGGAAAATTGGGTATCAAATCCCGCAATTGGTGGTATCCCTGGCAACCAATTCCTCTGGCCCAAAAGTCCCTCAGCCCAAAATAATTGGGTCCAGGAGCTGTTACGGTAGAAAATCAAATGGAAGGGATAGTACGCCCTTGTAAAACCCAAAATCTTCAAAGAACTGTAGCCAAACCCCTGAAAGAAATGGACGACTAAAAATGCTGTCATAGACAGAAAATGGGTCAAAGCTGGGGCCGCCCAAATAGCCCTCAAAAATCTGGACCTGCCTTATTTTCCCCCAATTAATTATGACAAGAAAATTATGTGTTATACACTATTTGGGGATGGCAGCGCTCAACCCGCTGGTTGCCATTTTTCAAATTATGACGTCATCAACCCAAATTCCAACTCAGGACCATCAACTGCTGAAAATATTCTTGCCAGCTAATCAGAAGCCGCAGAATCCCCTCCTGCCCCATCCTGAACTCCCTTAAGACTTTCCCATTTCCCCTCTAGAAACTTGTTTCTAGATAGCTTAATTTCCCTCAGAAATAAAAGAAAATTATCCCAAAATGATGGTGTATATGGGGCTGTTTGCCCCTGTCCTAGAAAGATTAGCCTTTGTGGCGGTCAAGGTTGCCGTTGATTCCATGGCCGCGACCTGGACTGCCCTTTACATGCCAATGCCCTCAGATTCATTTTATAATTTCCCTTTGCAAGTCATTTGCTTACTGACAATTTCTACCTCTATCTTCTGCTACACTGCCATTGGATCCAAGATGTTGAAACTGTCCTCCCAATTTGTTCTCCTGCTTATCAAGAAACTCAAAATTTGTTTATTATATCCTCATTGTATTTCTTTGAATCATGCTGCATACCATTTCAACCTAACAGGAGCCCTCTGGCTGGGATGTCAGAGAAATGAATTAGGGGAAATGCACACCCTGAGTCCTTGGAAGGCTCCTAGCCAATTGGGGGACTGAGCCCTACACCGGGTCCGCTGCTCCTATTGTTCTTGGTCACAAACCAGGTGAAGATTGGCCAGTGGCTTTTAACAGGCTCCCCTTTAGATTGCTTTCTGATAGTCCCTTTCAAAAACTCCTGGCCCTATCACCCCCCTCTGCATATAATGGAAGTATGGGCTGTCAGGTCCCTTGCTTACCAATTCCAATTGTTGAATAAAACTCCTGACTTTGCAAATCTTTTGTATTTTGAAGTTTTATTTAAATAATAAAGGTATTTGTCCCAACTCCTGCCGCTGTCCCATCCTCTCTCTTTTTCCTGGTCTGCCTGCTCGTCTGTCTGCCCGCCCGTAGTTTTTGTTGGGAATTGTTCCAAGGAGATCTAAACCAGTCCGTAACCTGTTACTTTCCAAGAGCACTTGGTCTGTCCACCTGGAAGTTCTAGTAAAAGGGACCCTCTGATATCATGTTGTCTCCTTGGTATAAGGTGGCTATGTGAATATTGGTGCCTATCTCCCTATTGTTCTGGTCCACCAGCCCTGTTTTTTTGGAGCAAACTTTCCCTGATTTCTCAAACTCCGGGTTTTGCTCCTGGTCTGCTTTCTAATTTCATAGGACATCTCAACCAGGCCCCCACCAACTTAGCATTCTATATTTTGTTCCCTTGGTCAGCCTCTTACCTTGAGGGATTGTCACCCCCTCCAGAATCCGGAACTACTGAAACCCCTTTTTCCGACTTGGCTGATCCTCTCCCCACAGCAGTCTCAGCTCCCTCCCTACCCTCCTTGCACCAAATCCCCGTGTTAGATCCAGATGTCCCTCCCACCCGGGATTGCTCTCTGTGGTTGCTTACCGGGACCTTGGTCATGGCCTTGGATGCATATTTCCCTCCCCTTTCACAGCTGGTCTCCTTTGGGAGGCCCCTTTGAGCGGCTATCTCAGTCTTGCACTGGATGGCATCCTGGTGATTGGTCCCACCAGGATGGGAGCCAGAATTTGTTAGTCTAGCCCCCCTCTCTTGCAGCTGCAACCTGCAAGGCAAGAAGCAGTAAGGCTTAGTAGTGATTGCTGGGTGCATTTGTGTGAGAGAGGGGGATAAACTAACTAAGTTTGGCTCTCATCCTGGGGGAAAGATCCACCAGGACACCATCCAGTGCAGGACTGGGATGGCCGCTCAAAGAGGTGTCCATAGGGAGGGCGTGGCAGATAGACGGAGGAAGTATGAATCCAAGCCCATCAATAATATCCCACCAAGCAACCAGGGAGCACACTTGGGACCCAACTCTTGCCCAACTAAGTCCTCTTCTGGGGCCTGTGAGACTGGGATCTCCAAGGGGAATGAGGCTGGGCTAGGGGTCATGGGAGGAAAGGAATCAAGGGCAGAGGGCTTGAGGCCGTCACATGCCAAGCTTCTTACAACATTCTCACTGGTAGCAAAGATATCCTGGGCGTGACTGGGGATGTTCTCCAGTAAGTGCATGAAATGATCTAGGTTAGCACCAACATGGTGAATAAAATGTGAAATACGCCCCCACAGGTCTGGGGTAGTACACCATATCAACTCCAGAGCTGATGCCAATGTGTAAACAACAAACTTGACAAGAGGCACCAACATTTGTCTCAGCTTTAGGATCTAGGGTCAGCAGCAGTAGGGCTTGTCCCTCTAAGTTTTCTCTTAAATTTAAGGTTGGCAACACAAAAAAGGGCAACCAAAGGTATGGAAGAACAGTATGAGAAAAACAAGTCCAAGGAGAGCAAGAACGGCAGCCACAGGCTTACAGCAACTCTCAAAAGCGGGTTTATTAAATTTAAAGTGTATAAGAAGCAAAATGCAGGACAAAAACAAAAGGACAAATATTTCAAACTTAAAGTAAGTAGTTATAGTGATTTTAATACTAATTTTAAAGTTCGAATCAAATTCTCAAAAGCAACTAAGGTAAGTGTAAGCAACGACACTAACGTTAACTTTAAGGGCTTTGAAAAGGACGCCAAAAACCAGGGGAAGACCAGTAAGGTAAGGATTGTTAAAGTAAATACTAACAAGGTCAAAAGGAAAATAATGGGCCAAAGAAAGGGACCCAAAAGATCAAATAACTTGTTTGAAAAGTGTATACTTTTAATGATTAAAGAATAAGCAAGCAGGGGACTTTTGGTCCCCTGTTTTACTTTAAGGGAAACCATTAGAAATTGCAAGGTCAGGTGACCTTAACCAGTCATTTGATTGGATGGGATAGAATTTTTGCCAGTAGTTTCAGGGAGTTTGGATGGTTTCTCTCCAGTTTCTGACCCAACCTCAGATTGGCTAGTGCCTAGAGGGCACTTCTGGATGCCATTAATTTCAGTTGGAATGGATTTTGTTGATTTAACCAAAGCGCAACCTGGTTGTTTAGACTTAATCAATTTTAAATGCGGGCAAGCCCAAGCCAAAAGATAATCCAAATTGATCAGAGATTCCTCCCAAGTAGGAACAGGGTTCAAAACATCAGTGTTTGCCACCTGGGAAGGGTATGCCAACACAAATCTCTCATCAATTGTATGAGCTAAATCCTCAAGAGAATCAAGAGGCTTGGCTGGCTTTGGAGCAGATTTTTTTGTGCGTTGCGGGAAGATTGTCCTATTCAAGGCTAAAGGGGGGAGTGACTTTAAAATTTGGTCTGGTAGCTCTGGGTTGGGAATTCCTTAGTGAGATAAAAGGTATTCTGGTTGCTTGGATAGTTTGTTGCTTCTTATTAGTGGTATAAAATGGCAGGAGATGCAGTGCAGACGTTGGCACCTTTCTGGTGACTTTGATTGGTTGATTTAAGTACTGGAGTGTTTTTGGTTATATTAGAATTTATACTAATACCCTTGCTACCATTGTTGTTGTAGTTGTTCCAAACCTGGCTTATTGGCTTTAAAGTAGAATTTATAGGCTTCAAGCAGTTTTGGATTTATTTTTGCTTACAAAATTCAATTTTGAGTGTATATTCAAAGTGCATTCATTATTTGATTTGAAACACAGATTTGAAGGCTTTGATTTAACTGTTTCTATGACCCAGGATTCAGAATCTGCGTTTGAAAATGCATTAATTGTAGCACCCTCTGTGTCAAGTCACTATTCAAGTTATTTTGTGTAAAAGGAATGTAATTCCTTACAGGGCCCTTGACATCATGGGGCCCATGCCCAGGAAACACAATGACAAGAAGTATATCATCACTGCCATTGACTTTGCCACTTGCTGGCCAGTAGCGCAAGTGGTGAAGACCCCATACAGACAAAGGTGTTTTACAATTCATAGGCAAGAGAATCATCAGTAAGTTTGGAAAGCCAGAACTCCTGATAACAGATGTGGGCAAGGAATTGACCTCCAAAAACACCAAAATATACCTCACCAAGAATGGGGTCCAGCACACAGTGACAACACCTTACCATCCTCAGGCAATGAACAAGTGGAGTGGCTAAACAGTAGCTTAGTGCAGGCCCTTGCCAAGCTCACTGCCGGGAGACCTGAGGGCTGGCATAAGCAGCTACTGACTGCACTTCTTGTATGCTGTACTTGCATGAACAGATCCACCAGGAAGAGCCCCTTTGAGCTTGTTTATGGCACACAACCCAATATCATTCAAGCCCTCATGAGACCCAAGCTGGAAATGCCCAGTAAGGTTCCCTCTTATTCAACACCTCAAGTCATGCAAGCCAACAGTGATCAGTTGGAAAAATAAGAGAAATATTTGCGAGATATGTTTGTCTCCATCTAAATTAGACACAAAGTTGGTGACAAGGTCTGGGTAATGAACTCAAACAAGAGCAATTTACAACCCAAAAAAGTGGGCCCCACTATCATCTTAAAGGTAAACAAAAACAGCACTTACCTCGTGTAAGGACTCGGCAAACACAAGCAAGACAAAGTCCTACATCATGACTGACTAAGACCCTGTAAAGCACAACAAAAACAACAAGAAACTATCTTACCAGCCACCAAACAACAGCTAGTCCAATACAGTGCCCAGGCCCCTGACAACCTCCCTGACAACCTGCCCCCAGAGGAGGCCGACCTTCAGCGGGAGGGGGTGTGTCAAAACAGCAGACTTGACCCACCAGCAAGGTTCCAAGTAAGCGGGTTTGTAACCCGACTTCCCAGTGACTTGGAGCCAAACTAGGAAGTCAACTCAAATTTCCAAATCCAACAACATGAAGAAATGATGATACATTATGGCGGATACCTTGTTTTGGTACTTGACTCATTATCAGGATCAAACCACCCCCTTCACCATCCAGCCAAGTGATCAACACAATCATGTTCCTGTTATCCATGATTCACAATGACTATATAATACTTATCTTTCAATAAAGAACATTATCTAGTTTCCAAATATTTTTCCCCTTGTAACTCTGCTAAAACAGCACAATTACAACAGTAGGACTGTACTTTGGTGCTTTGTTTCATAAAGTAGGAAGTTGACTCCCAAACAAGCAAATCTCTAACATTTATAAGGCTGGGGCTACCTGTTTCTTATTGCTTTAAACATAATAGCAAACTAAACTTCACTTTTTTAAATCAATGTGCTTGGAATCATGAACCCCAGCTGTAATATAAAATTTATAGGACATCGAGCTGGAATAAGTCTAAATGTGCTGAGTCGGTATACCTTAACCAAGCTTAAAGTTTGAATCTATTGTTTATTGTTGACTAAAAGTTTAGATATTCTCAAGAAAATTACTGTTCTAGTTCTTGGGATGCTTACTTTTAGGGGTGCCCTGGTGGGGGGGCTTGATATAGCCTTTAGGAAGGATCCAGCGCTTGCAACGGCAACTTGTTGTGACTCGCTCTGCTGAGGTGCTGGGAGCGCCGTACTCTTGTGGGCTGGGTGTGCTGACAAGCGATTGAATGGGCGCAACTCGCTCTACTTCTAAAGAACACTTACGACAAGTTAGAGGTTTCTCTGGAAAAAAGTGAACGAGAACTGCGACCTGAGCCACAAAACACTCATCTGCCAAATAAGGCTTTAGGGAGTCTCTTCTGTCACACTCCCACTTCTTTATCTCTTCGCTGGTATGCTTTGCAACCACAACTGCATTATTCTCATATGAGAACCGATGGGTTTTAGTTGACAGACGGAGAAGCTTGCCTACTTGGACATCAGGCCAGCTAACTGATGTGGTTAGTAAAAATAGCTATAGTATAACTACTTAAGATAGTCTCTCTTTGGAATAAAATGCTTGCCAGGTCCTGTACTTCCAGGAAAGCGAAGGGATTGGCGAGATAAGTGACCTGGCGAGCATTTTTGCTAAAGCATAAGAAATCATTCATAAAGTTACATACTTCTGGTTATGGCAGATGTGAGTTAAAGAAAAGGAAGGCACGCAGCTCATGTTTCTGAATCGAGAGGCCAAGGGAGTAAAGCCCACGGGATAAGTGTAAACTGATGTGTCTAAGGCCGCGGGGGAAATAAAGCTAGGCGTGGGGTCTAAAAGTGAGAAAATGTGTGAATGATGAGTACCTTTGACAAGGATGGCAGCGGAGGACCAGACATTGTCCTTTGAGTTGGATAAAAACTCGGCATATGGGAGAGAGGGGTCCTTCAAGGTCGTGTGGAATAACTCAAGATCAAGCACCGCAGTGGCATTTAAAGAATAAAACCTTTTCAAAGGAGACTCGTTAGCCATCATCAAGGGCTGTAGCGAGGGCGGCAGAAGGCAAGCAAATGTAGGCGGGAGGATGGCAAGCAATGTTTCGTATGGCGGGAGGGGAGTTCCAAGATTGAATTTCAATCCATCTTCCTTAATGCTAAGCAGATCTACTGGGTTAATTCAGAAAGAGTTGAAACTACCTTTTGTGGAAGGTGCATTGGAAAAGGCATAGAACCAACTCCAGGATGGGACACCCTCCATGTAATACTTCAATACCCACTGCAAGCCACGGAAGTATTCCTCGGAGAATTGCCGCGTGCCATTATTGGGAGCTGGTTTAAAGCGCTTGAGATTGAAACTAAACGTGCCATCACACTTGGGGGAGGAGATATGGATTTGAAGTTCCTCTGCTAGTTCTTGCGGGCATAAAAGCGCCTTTCTCTTGGAGCCCCTGGTGAATCGGGGCATGATGCTTACTTTGGATGCGGTCTGTGCTTGCTGGAAAAGCCCGCGTTGGAAATACATTTGATTTTTGAGGGCGATAGAGCCACCGTTTTCGCGAAGACGGTTAATCGTGGCTATTGTAGCTTTGAGCATTTTAGCAT
This sequence comes from Entomophthora muscae, assembly GCA_014839935.2. Lineage (NCBI taxonomy): Eukaryota > Fungi > Entomophthoromycota > Entomophthoromycetes > Entomophthorales > Entomophthoraceae > Entomophthora > Entomophthora muscae. Next base: position 690,771 of record QTSX02001426.1, read on the forward strand.
CGAGTGGCGCGGGATAAAGACGAAGAAGTGATTGGAAACACTCCAGTTTGATGCACGCATCTTCGGTTAGAAAGGAGCCACCGTTCTCGAGGTAAATGGCGTAGGTCTGCAGCAAACTATCCATGCCTCCGAATTCGAGAGAGAACCCGGCAACAGCAGGGAGGAAATCGTTACCACACAGTGCTAGCATAACCATAAAGTCACTGAGGATGCGATGCTTATCTTTCTTCGGAGCGAGGTCTCTGTTGATGCATTCGCCAAGCGAATCAATAAAAGCACCGTCGTATCTCATGAAGGAACCATCTGTGTTTTGAGCCACAAGGATATTTGGCATGCCCAGGGCCAAGCTGAGCAGCTCGAGATCAGCATCACTGCCCAAGATGCAGTGTGTCATGAGCTTACTGGCTTCAAGAGGTTTAAGGCTGCGCATCATGTCCATAATCTTGTGCTCACCCTCTCCTGGAGCTTCGTGGCCCGAGTAAATTATCTGAGCTTTCTTCCAAAACCTATCTCTTTGATTGGTGCTGTTTATTTTGTTGCAGATGTGCTTCTTTATTGAAGTTGACAAGTCCTTCATGAACTTGGTTCCTGAGGATTAGCGCAATGTATTTTATAAACCTACCTGGAGTGATCCATGCGGTAGAGAATTTCGAATCTTGGGGCAGATCTGAGGGTTCAATGTTGAAGTCGAATCCGGCTGGCTCATCTACACTTTCTTCATCTTCAGGAAAATCTTCAGCAGCTTTTTTTACAGCTGTGGCCTTGCGACCTAGAAGCTCTCGGACTCTTTTACGCGCCATGGCAATGCGTCGCTTGCGCTGCTGCGAGAGTTTCGCAAGCGGTGCAGCCCCTTGACAGTCGAATCAATCAAAGCTTGTGTTCCTTTCTTACCATCTACGGCAATGTATATCAAATGCTTAGGCCTGAAAGAACAAATCAGTTTATCAAGATTATCCAGCATCATCTCAGTGATTTTTCCAGTTGTAAAACCTTTTCCTTTGCCATGACGCCTGAAGGCCACATGAATTAGGTCATTTAAATCGATATAAAGGTTATCTAAATCTAGATTAGGATGAAAGTGTAACGAAGACGTCAATCTCGTTAAAGTTATATTTAAAGTAATATAAAAATGCTAAATTAAACATTAAAGCTTAAAAAAATAAAAAACAGAGCATACACTCCTGGAGAATAGCCGGTCAAGGTTTACTTAAAGGCAAAAATTATGCTAGCACTCAATAAAAAAGTAGAAAATTTATAGAGTTGTAACATCAAAAACAATGCAGGTTGAAAAGCCTTCCAAAAGAGAAAAATGAGAGTTTAAAGTAAGCCTGAGTACAAAATTTCAATAGCACATTACCTATTTTTGGTGCATTGATTTCGCAAACGTGGTGTAGGCAAGTGGATATCGCTTTCTAGAAAGAATTAGAAGCTGAATTTGATAAAATGAAAAGCTCAGACCTAGAAAAGGCTGAGTTCTTCGCTTTCGCAACATTTATTCATAAGAGGCACAATAGCTAATTCACGCTTTACACTACCGAAAAATTGGGAACCTTAAAAATATGAAAGGTACATACCTTAGCCAGGCATTTAATTTTGGTACCCCCATTGCGATTTTTTTAAATCACAGGAAGTTGCAAAGATGCAATACTAAAAATAAGCTTCTGCAGAAATCTAATAAGGCCTAACCCTATTTAATTTCAATATCTGGAGGCCAAAGCGAGTTTGAACCAGTGGGCAAGACGCCACCTCTGAACCTTAATAAAGCTTGTGTTATAAAAAATATCGAACTAGTGGGTAACTTCCTGATATCGAAATCCTTGGGTCGAAAGCGTACAAGTTGAAATGGAACCCCCTAAAGGGCAAAAATCGAAAGAATATATGAGATACAAAGACCAAATACCCAATACTTACATTGATGCTAATTTCTGATGTCTTAAATAAAAGCTGAACTTGTAAAAAATAGAAACATCAAAGACTCTGAAAAACTCATGTTTATAATAAAGATGATACATTATGATTTACAATCAAACTAAAGTAAAATATGTTGAATTTGATTCAATAAAAGAGTTTTATGTTGTCAAATATATACTTCTTGGAAGTATATAAAACATGATAAAGGGGAAAATTAAGAAAAAAATGCTTTATCTGATATGAAGATAGAACATTATATAGTATCATGACAAGCCATATACTGTCCATGTACATCATAACAGTCATGGGGCTTATCCCAGTAGAGTTCCTTATAGGATTCAAAATGGGTCATTATTTTTCTTGTTATGATTAAGTGCTGGACTGATTATTTTATAACTTAATTACATTATTTATATTCAAATTATTCAGAAAGGTTAAAATACAATCAATGTCAAATCTTTAATTGATTTTGGGCTTAGATATTGTCGTAACTGTGCTGTTTTAGCAGAGTTACACAGGGAAAAAATATTTAGAAGATAGATAATAATCTTTATTGTGAGTTAAGGATTATATAGTTCATGTGAATCAAGGATAACAGGAACATGATTGGTGATCACACGGCTGGATGAAAGGAGGGGGGTGGCTTGATCCTGATAATGGGTCAAGTGCCAAAACGAGGTATCCACTGTAAAGGATCATCATCTGTTCATGTTGTTGGATTTGGAAATTCAAGTTGACTTCCTAGTCTGGCTTCGAGTAACCGGATAATCGGATTGCCGGTCACAAACCCGCTTGGTTGGAATCTTGCTGGCAGGTCGAGACTGTGGTTTTGACAATATTTTTTAAAAAAATAATTTATCAATTTTAGAATTGAAAATTGCACCTTATAATATTGCTAGAAATATCTTAAGTGCTACTACATACTACAAGCTAAAAATATTTATGATGAGTTGCATGGGAGGTAATAGCAGCCCCAAAGCTATAAATGCTATTACCCTATCTTTGGCTCATCATAAATATTCTTAGTTTATTTCAGAAAAAAATGTTGTTGTTTTTGAAAGACTGATAACTCTATTTAAAATACACCCTCTAGTAAGCTACCCTACTTCATGAACTTGCCCTAATGCACCACTAGCATCTTCTGATATTTTTGTTTCTCTGGTATCATCACATGATTTCAAATGATAAGTTATCTCAGAATATTCTGAGAAACTTTCAAATGTTAAAGTTGAAGTATACAACTTCCCATCTTTCATAAAATATGAAAGATTAATGCACAGATTTCTAACTTTGAGCTCTTTCCTTACAGGCCTAACTTTTCTCTCATAAATATAAAAGAATGACTTTTGAGAAACATTTGAGCCTGATAGCGCTGATTTATATAATTCTTTTCTTTTTTCTTCTTGCTCAAAAATATTTTTAATATCATTTATATTCTTAATATAAAGCTGATTTTCTTTCTCTTTTAATGTTTTTGTATTACACCAAAGTGACCATCAACAATGCTTTTTCCATGACATTCTACAAATCTGTTGTATTAAATAGACCCTTTAATGTATTGTGGTGCCTCTTTAAATAGATAATATAAGAATTCATATGATCTAAAATGGTTTTCATTATCAGTCCATACTTTGATATTCTTTATTTTTTTAAACTTATCTGATTTAAGAAGACTTATTAGACATTCACCCAAAAACAAAGAATCATGAGACAATATCTGAGATAAAAAATCATGGTATTCATATTTAACTTTATTGTTTTCTTTAAATACCAATGCAAACCCTAATAATGAGATAGGTTTTTTGGAATAAAAACAGTTATTGGTTTCAATTGGACCACCACCAACTTTTAAGTTCTCCTTAAAATCTATGACTATAATACATGATTCATTATCTAATTCATTGATATCTTTCGTATATTCCCTATTTTGATGAGCATAAAAGTCTTGGTGCTGATTGATAGCTTTTAAGTCACTGTTTATAGATTCTGGCAATAATAAGTTTTTACTTTCACATTCTTCTTTTCTTTTTTCTAAGGATGATTTTAAGTTACAAATATCACACATGTCAGTTTGTTTTTTACTCTTGACTATATTTTTTGGTATTAATTTATAATAAGTTGAAAGTGATATTGAAATTTCATTTTTTATTTTCATATTTTCATATATTTCTTTTTTTGTTTTTAATAGAGAATATTTTATTTCAGTTAAATATTCATTCATTTCTTTTTCAATGTCTATAAATTTTTTCTGGTGCTTTTTTTGTAAACTGGCTTGTTTCAAAATAATTTTCCAGTAGGTTTTTAATTATTTTTTTGATTATTTCTTTTTTTACTGAATAGTTTTTATTTTTTGCCTTTTTTATTTAAGCTTATGTTTTTATTTTTATTTATTTTTCTTGAGTATTCAAACTCACTTTTGGTTATATTAAATCCCATATCAGCAAGCTTTTTTAAAGAGTAACTGGAAGTAACCAGAGATCTCAAGGCTGGGAGATGCTTTTGGGGAGCAGATTTCAGAAGATCCTTTAAGCCATCAATTATCCCATTTAGTTTCTGATTTTGAATCAAAGAAATGAACTCTGTTTTTCCAAACTCAGTTTGAGTGAGGAAGTGATTGATGAAGGAATTAAGATTACCTCCAGAAACAAAGAGGAATGCTTTTGTTAGCATAACAATTCTTTCTCTTTTTGTTGATGCTCCCAATGAGGAAAATAGCTGCATGGCAGAGGTGAAGTTAACAGATTCCATAATATTGGATTTGTGATTGCTGATAAAGAGATGCTTTGTAGAGATGCCTTGCAAAAGAGTACTGGTTGAAGGGATGATATCTTTTTGTAAAGATAGTTTGAAGTAAACCTTAGGTGGTGCTTTATCTCTTATATACCAAGCCTTATGAAACCATTCTGAAAGAAATGATGTGATAGCTTTTATTAAAATTTCAACTTAAATTTATATTCCTAAAATAAATAAAATATCCAGTTTTCATGCACAAGTGATATATGTGGAGCAGCTAAGCATCATTGTTACATCATATCCTCTTTGTAATCACTGTGAATAAATTAAAATGATGTATTAACTTAATTACAACTCTTATGCATATTTTTAAAATGATAAAATATAAAGAATTATATATAAAAGATGCTTAATTTGAGGTTCGCAGCTCACTTGAACCTCAAAATTCATCTAAACAGCAAATAAATTAACGTCCTAACTTCAAACTACCATAAAATCCTAAATAATTGAGCTTTTTGAATAAAATAAAGTGCCAAAATAAAGCTCTCAATCTTATCTTTAATTTTGTTAAATAAAAAGTATATATTGTTTAATAAAAAATTAACTTTTTTAGCTTGAAGCAATCTATTTTATTTCATTATCAAAATAATATAATAAAGTCTGATACATGTTCTTTTAAATTGCTTTTGCTTCAATATTTAATATAGTATACATATTAGTATTTTAACACTAATAGAAAGATAAGATTCTTAGCTTCATTTTGATAGTTTACAGTGTGAAAAACATTAAATATTTTGTTGAGTATTTACTATTTTAAATATAAAAATTTTAATTTGATTTTTTCAAAAATTGAACTGTGTTATGCTGCGGCTTGGGCAGCATGTGTATTAGAAAACGGCCTAATCCCTAAAATAATGACCCAAATGCTTGATCCCCATACAACATGGGGATGTGGCAGGAGTGCCATCAATTATTATATAGTCAAATCATCTATCAGGGAATTTATTTCCTAAGAGGGAGCAACCATAGATTTTGTGACATCCCCCCTGGGGTGCTGGAAGGCGGAGCCTCAGGAATTTTCTTGAGAGTGCTGGGACTTTGGGCTTGGTATTGATCCAGTTTTGCATTGAAGACAGGTAATTGTGAGTTGTGTTGTGCAGTCCCTGCCTTACATAGGCATAATCAATCATGGTGCATAAATTTTAACACTGTACTAGCACTTGTTACAATCATAAAGCTAAATAAGCCCCCACAGGAATCAAACTCATGTCCCACCACTAGGCAGGGCTTCACTTACACCTGCTTTTGATTTTTCAAATAAAGAAATTGCATATGTGGGAGCAAATTCTTCTGTCCCTGAGCAGGCGGGGTCCAACCTGGACCCCAAAAGCTATTCCTAAGCCCTGGTGGGCTTGGCTGGCACTAAAAGTATTTTTAGCTACCCAATTGCCTCTTTTGTGTTTCACAGATGGTTTCATCTTATCTGGAATTGCTCATCCTCAGAAATTCAAGCATCAAGGAGACAGGCCCAAGAAAGTGCTCTTAAGACATTATGAGAGTAGCAACCAAGCCATTGACCAGAATTGAGTTGTGGCCAAACATTTGAATATTTCAACAAGAGTTAAAAGAAGCTATTTAAAGCCTTAAAACCCAGAAATCAGGTAATTTGGTGCTTTTTGACCCCAAAATTGAAATATGATATCATATTTTTTTATTGATTAAGATGGCTCAGTTGAGAAATTTTCCCTTTATGATGCAAGCATTCCCTCCCAAACACTCACATGAGCTGGGTTGGAGCTCAGAACTACCCCAGTAGTTCAATAGAACCATAAGTATTTGAAAATATCAGTTTTCAGTTTCAGCCAAAATTTCTCCAAGGGATTGCAGCTTTTGCTCATATCTGTATGTCTGTCAGGGCCTGCCCTGACAAGTATCAAATTCAGATGTGATGTGACCATGACAGTGAATCAATGTTAACTCCGCAAATACTGAATGGATAAAGTTGTTTAATCATTCATTAGAAAGCTGCAGACGATTTGAGCCACTTTACTTATTGGATACATTGAGCATAAGAATCTTGTTTGCGTGCTAAAAAGCTTGTCAAAGAAATTCATGCATTGCCCTTATTGATATCATGCATAATTTCAGAGGTCAAATAACAAGCTGCAATTATGAGTATAGCATATGAGTCCCATACCCAAGTCTAGACCAGAGCCTGGGAACCAGAAATTGCGATTAGCCTAAATGGTCCAAATCCACCAATCTGCATGAGAAGATTAGCTGCATGAACGACGTCATTCATGCAAGCATATCTCAGCAATTACCGAGCGTAAATTGATGATAAACCCGTGTTTAAAAGCTCCAGATCTGCCTGAAAACTTTTCTTATGTGATCAAAGCCTGTCAATGCACCAGTTTATGCAATAAATTGAGTTTAAGAGTGATGGCAAAAGTGACCCCAGTTAGATACAAATCTAAATCCCTTCCTAAAGCTTGCATTGGAAGTGTTATAAAATGAGCGCCATGAAATGAAGAAAGGACACCAGCATCAACCAATACATCCTAGTTCATCCTAGTTAGTCCTTCCTATATTTACATCTCCTTCCCTTTCCTTCCCCCTTTCCCTTCCCATTCCAGCCATCTTCCTGTAAGTATTAAATAAAGGACTGTCTCAACCAACCTGTTTGACTTAGGATGAAAGCCATAGCTCTAGACCGCTCTTCTCTGCCATGCCTCTCTGAGTAGAGTTGCCTGGGCCATGACAATGCCTGTATATGTCTTGTAAGTTATGGTGTCAATTTCACAGTATCTGCGCCTCAGCACTTCTGGGTGCCACTCCCAAGCCCAAAATTGAGGAGATAGTTGAACAGATTTGCAAAATTGCTTACTTGCAAAATCCAGTCTAATTTCTTCAAATTTCTGCCTTCTTTATTTTTGCCTTGGTGTTTCTTTAGTGTCAGGAATGACATTTCCCCCTCTCAACACCCAAGGCTTAGAACAGGACTTGAACCCTAGTCAAGACCACTCACTGTCACTCACATGTTTTTTTGGGATCAAATCCCCTCTGATTCAAATTGCAGATGCTATTACAATTAAAGAATTCAGCTCTGACCTGTCAATAGTGGCTCTTAGCAAAATACACAACCAATTGCCTAATGGAGGAAAAGGAGCCCATATCATTGATCTGATGAGCCTGATGTCTTTTCTGATACCTAACCAGAACCCCACCCCTGAAGGAAGTGCAGACCAGCAGGCCACCCCCAAGGATATTGCTCCAGAACAGAAGGGTTGTGCTACCCTTCTTGAAGATCTAGCCAATGAACTTTCTTCCTGCACCAGTGTCATTTTGCTACCCAAAACTTGGGTATCCTGCCCACCTAAACTCCCATTTACCAATTTTATGATGATTCCAAATTAGTAGAGGTAAAGTCTGGCAGTGGGATACTATATGAGCCCCTGGGCCCTGGGCCAGACTTTATTGCCATTTTTGAAAAAAGGTTATGAGGTATTGATTTCCCAATTACTACTGTATTTTTTCTTAGTATTATGTGTCAAAACAGCAGGCTTGACCTGCCAGCAAGGTTCTGAGTAAGCAGGGTTGTGACCTGCAATCCAATTATCAATCACTTGAAGCCAGACTAGAAAGTCAACTCAAATTTCCAAATCCAACATGAACAAATGATGATCCCTTACAATGGATACCTCGTTTTGGTGCTTGACTCATTACCAGGATCAAGCCACCCCCTTCACCATCCAACTGTGTGATCAACACTATCATGTTCCTGTTATCCATGACTCATATCAACTATATAATCATTATCTCTCAATAAAGAATATTTTCTAGTTTCTAAATATTTTTCCCCTTGTAACTCTGCTAAAATAGCACAGTTACAACATTGGCAGCACAGGTAGGTTCTCCATCCTACCTTATCTTGAAAAATTCCACCTGCTGCCCATACTTGCCGTGGCCAAAAAATCCTCAATATAATCATTTCTGGCCTCCCCGTAGACTGGACACCATACACACCTGGTATCAAGATACATGATGGTTTTATCCTCTACCAGAACATGGTGATCCTACTCCCTGCATTCAATGCCCTGTCTGCCCAAGGGTTCTTCTAGGCTCCCTTGCTATGCCCTGAGCAACTGACAAAAACACTATGCCAGCCTACGTAGCCCAGAGACTTTGAAGCGCAGCCCTGGAACCCTTTGCTGGGGCCAACAATGACAACACTGCTACATGGATCCAATCTGCCCAAAGCAAACTGGCCCAAATAGAATGCCTGCAACAATTGTGGATTGCAGAGATCTCCATCTGACTGACTCATGATGCTGGCACTTGGTGTGACAAGTGACAAGTGACATGAAGAGCACACAGAGAAGGACTGGGACACCTTCAAACAAGACTTCTTGACAAGATTTGTGCTAAAGGTCACCACACTTATGATAATATGCCAATTAAAAAATCTAACCCAGACAGGCACTGTGAAGGAGCTCATCTGCGCCTACAAGGAACTCTGACTATGTGCCCCCTCAGATATTGCCTTTGACACTCCAGCTACCCATCTCATGTACTACAACGCTCTCAAGTTGCACGTAATGAGACACATAAACCTGGAACAAGTAACCAACCTGCAAAGTTTGTACTGTGAGGCAGAGAAAGCAGAAAAAACGTCCAATACCCTCCAAAAGGTGCAAACTAGAAAAAGAGAGAGACCCAGAGACTCTCACTCAGTTGGGCACTTGATTCAACCACCCCTGGGAACAACAGCAGCAACACAAACCATAAACCTGCAGGTTCCAACGGACACAGAAACAGGAACAACAGTCAGTCAAACTGTACCCAGTTTTGTATCACTGCCACACAAGGCAGCCAAGACAATGGAAAAGCCTGGGGAGAGCATTAAGCAAGCCAAGCTCTCCCTGCACAACTCCTGACTTGCCCAATGATGAATACCAACCTGAGGACGTGGACCAGTGTCCAATGATCCAAGTGCCCTCAGAGGACCTGGTACTTTACACCATCACCAGACACCCCAATAAAGTGATGTCTTACCTTTTCTGCTTTTGCAGTTACACAGGCTCAGCACTCCTGGACTTGGGTGCAGACCAAAACCTAGTCAACAGCAGCTTTGTAGATAAGTTCAAGCTAGCCACTAATCCTTTGCAGATTAAAAACACAGTTTTAGCTGATGAACATCACATTGCCGTGACAAGGGAAACTGACCCTTTTTCCATCATGCTTGAGAACCTGCATTACACCATCCAAGGCCCTGTCATTGACTTTCCCAAGTTCAACATTGTACTGGGCCTGGACTGGTTGCAAAAAAACAATCCCCACATAGACTGGGCGACCTTGGCATTGACCATCAAACACAAGGGTGTCAATCATCATATCTACCCTGACTCAGTAGACCAGCTCCTACACAACCACGTCTTTGTGAACATCACAGAGACCCTGGACAAAAAAGAGAACCTCAAGGCAATTGACTGGGACTCCTGCCAGTACAAAATCATACACTTCAAAGACCACCAGGACACCACTACACCTCAAGATTGCAAAATTGTAGCCCACCATCTAGAAATCTTCAAGGAAGCCTTACCTGGGCTGCCTCCAGAAAAACATATACAACACTCCATCCAACTCAAAAGAGCTTTACCTAAGGCACAATACATCTATTTCCTGACTCCTAATGAAGACAACACCATATGTGCTTACCTCAAAGAGGCGTTGGAGAAGGGACTTATCCGCCCCTCACAGTTGCCATTTGGCGCTTCTGTATTCTTTGTGGCCAAGAAGGATGACACCCTGCGCCTGGTGTCACAAGTGACAAACTCCTGTCAACCATGATAATTAAAAGGCCTCAACTATGGGAGTCAAACCCTGACGCCCCGCGGGCCGCCAGCCCGCAGGGCCAGCCACCTGGCTGCCCGCAGTTTTTGGGGCTTGAATCAGAATCAGATTTGACTTAGGAGAATCTCCTGAAGTTTGATGAGCCAAGTTTGCCTACAATGATGCCTCCTGCTCTAGGGGCTCCTTTTAATCCAACCAATCAACAGGCCGGGTTAGCCACAGACCCCAGAATAACCCAGGCCACTACGGAAGAAGAAGCAAAGATACCTTCTATAAGAAGCAGGCCACCCAGAGATGACCCATCCCGTGACCTGGTTAAGGAATTTGAGTGCTCTAGTTGCAAGTCAGCCAATGAAATAACCCCCGCAATTGTTGCCACCAAGGGCTGTGAGAACCTAGTAGATGGGGAAACCCGGGCCATGAAAATCTTTGAAAGTTTTGCCATGACAGATGGGCATACTTATACCCTGGGCCGCCAGGAAGATGCCCATTGCCATCCTTGCAATAAAGTGACATGAACCTTTGGTTCAACCAGATCATACCATACTTGTTATTAGTTTTACTTCATCTAAAGTCTACTCCTTGCATCCCTGTCCCCTGTGCCCACATACCCCAAGAAACCGCGGACCAGCTGCCCGAACTTTACCGTCCACCAGGAGCTCTCTTTGGCCCAGTACATTTTACCGAGTACCCACCCAACCCGGTGTATTCGGAGTTTACTCTGGAGGAGATCCTCATCCATGACCCTGAAGCTAGAACTAGAGAGACTGAAACTGTATACAGAGAAGGCATCAAAATCATCATAACTCCTCTGCTATTCCGAGACAAGTATAATTTCCTGCCCGCATATTTGGTTCCAATGACGCCGCCCCTCACCCTGCGGCCCAACCACCCGCAAGAATCTGTTGCCACTGATGAATCCACTTCCACCCAAATATTTGGGATGATGTATATCACCCTCACTGGGCTGATTGATTCCATGGTGCCTACAAGCGGACCTTGGGCAATCCTTGGAAAATTGTTATCTTATATTGTAAAGTTAGCCCCAATCCTGCGGTGGGCTCTCCCTGCTGGGCCCGCGGGCCATCCGCCCGCGAGTTCTCAGGAACCCCCCACAGGTTGAATTCCTGACACCTGGTCACAGATTACCAAGACCTAAATGAAGTTACCATTAAGAATTATTACCCACTGCCACTCATTGACAACCTCTTTGATGCCTTGGGGGGCACCACAGTCTTCTCCAAGATTGACTTAACCACAGGCTACAACCAGATCCATATCAAAAAGGAAGATATTCCCAAAACGGCCTTTCACACTAAATACAGCTCATACAAATGTGTGGTGCTGAATTTTGGCATGACAAACACCCTGTCAACTTTTGTGACCTTCATGAACGAGGTGTTTGCACTGCACATAAGCAAGCACACCTTAGTCTACCTAGACAACATTATTGTCTATAGCCCCTTGGTAAAGCAGCACCACAAGGACTTAGAGGCAGTCTTCACTACCTTGGCGCAACACAAACTGCTAGCCAAGCCCTCCAAATGCCAGGTCTTCTGCAAACAGCTGCCCTTCCTAGGCCACATAGTCTCAAAAGATGGCATTAAACCTGACAGTCAGAAGATCCAGGACATCTGCAAAATTCTGCTGCCCAACAATAAGGCATACCTCTGCACATTATTAGGAATGGTTGCCTACGTACATTGTTTTATACCTGACTGTGGCATTCTGACTGCCCCCTATCCGCCATAACTGGCGCCAAATCCAAGTTTGTATGGACCCCCAACAAGACCTCTGCTTTAGACGTCTCAAAGAGAAACTCACAAAAGCACCTATCCTACAGTATCCCAAACACAATGGGGAATATCAAATGGAAACCAACGCCTCAGATGCATCCATTGGGGGAGTACTACAAATCAAAAACAATGTCAGTGACTTCTTGCCTGTAGCCTACAAATCATGCAAACTGACAGACAGCAAGTGTTGATACCCTATACACGACAAGGAATTGTTAGCAATTGTGCACTGCCTAGTCAAATGACGTTGCTAACTAGAATTACAGAAAGAATTCACAGCATTGACTGGCCACAAGTTGCTTATATATTTCAAAACCCAAGCAAATCTGTCCCACTGCCAGATCCTCTGGATGGAACTCCTGGAGAGATTCAATATGCTCATACAGTACAATCCTGGTCCAGAGCTTGCCATGGCAGACACACTATTGCACCTATACATCAGAGCCACAAGGGGAGAGAATGGGCTTGACCCAGACTGGCCCCTCCTGGTACTCTGAGCAAAGGACAAGGGCTTCCCCCTGGCACCACAGACATAACAAAAGAAACAGTTGTTAAGAACAAACACTTATTTGCAGTTGTGTATGGGACCCTACATCAAAAAATGTCTGAGAGAACCACCATTCCTTATGTTCCCACGCACCAGCAAGTTGACACAATCCTATGTTACTATAGAGACCTAGGGCACACAAAAAGCCGCAATCTCTATGAATTCCTCAAACACAAAGAATGGTGGCCAACCCTGTACCAAGACGTTCAGGAAGTCTTGGACCAATGCAAAGTATGTGAGAAATTCACAAAAAGCAAAACCCCACCTAATTCAGTACTACCTATCCACACTCAACTACCCTTCAAGGTGTGGGCCCTAGACATTGTGGGCCACATGCCAGGGAAGCATAATAAGAAGAAGTACATCATTACCGCAATAGACTTTGCCACACAATGGCCAGTGGCACAAGCAGTAAAAATACATACAGGCACTATTGTGTGGCAGTTCATAGGAAAGGAAATCATCAGCAAGTTTGGAAAGCCAGAACTCCTGATAACCAAAAAAGGCAAAGAATTGACCTCTGAAGATACTAACATATACCTCACCAAGAATGGGGTCCAGCACATGGTGATAACACCTTACCATCCTCAGGCCAATGGACGTGTGGAGCAGCTGAATGGCAGCCTTGTGCAAGCCTTAGCCAAGCTCACCGCCAGGAGAACTGAGGAATGGTACAAGCAGCTATCAACTGTATTGCTTGTATTCCAGCCTTGTGTGAACAGATCCACTGGGAAAAGCCCTTTGAGTTAGTTTACAGCACACAGCCCAACATCATCCAAGCATTATCAGGACCCAAGCTGGAAATACCAAGCAAGGTTCCACCACGCTCAGACCCCCAGGTCATTCAATTCAACAGCAAACAATCAGGAAGGGAAGAAAAGCGGTTTCAAAAGACATTTGTCCCCATCCAGAACAGACATGAGGTTGGCAACAAAGTTTGGGTCATGAACATCAACAAAAGCAAATTACAACCAGAGAAAGTAGGCCCAGCAATCATCCTAAAGGTAAAAAAAACAACACTTAGCTCATGCAAGGACTTGGGAAACTTAAAAAAGACAAGGTCCTTCACCATGATTGCCTGAGACCCTGCAAGGCAAGACAGAAACAACGTGAGACCAACCTACCCACCACAGAACAACAGTTAGTCCAGTATGGCGCCCGGGCTCCCAACAACCTCCCTGACAACCTGCCCCCAGAGGAGGCCAACCTTCAGTCAGGGTGTGTGTGTCAAAACAGCAGGCTCAACCTGCCAGCAAGGTTCTGAGTAAGCGGGTTTGTAACCCGCAACCCAGCTTCCCAGTGACTTGGAGCCAAACTAGGAAGTCAACTCAAATTTCCAAATCCAACAACATGAACAAATGATGATCCCTTATGGTGGATACCTTGTTTTGGAGCTTGACTTATTACCAGGATCAAGCCATCCCCTTCACCATCCAACTGTGTGATTAACACAATCATGTTTCTGTTACCCATGACTCACATTAACTATATAATCATTATCTCTCAATAAAGAATATTATCTAGTTTCCAAATATTCTTCCCCTTGTAACTCTGCTAAAACAGCACAGTTATGACATCTGCTAGTTCAACTCTAATCTTTCCTGCCTGCCTGCTCTACTGCCTGCAATTTTTTGTCTTCCAGGTGCTCTCTTTGGTCTTATCTACTTCACAGAGTACCCATTGAAATCCAAATACCAGGGATTCACTTATAAAACATACTAGCAAGTGATCCCTTGGCCCGCACTAAAGGGTTGATCAGATATAATAGAAGGGGCCCTTGGTTTACTACTGAGCCCTGCTGTTTAAAGATAAATACATTTTTCTTTCTGCCTACCAATTAGACATGAAGCCACCTATCACCCCCAAACCAATTCTCTTTGTCTGCCTCTGAACTCTCCCTAGACAACTCCAATAAGCTATTTGAAATAGTTTACAACACCCTCTCTGTGGTGATTGATACTATAATCCTGGCTTCTGGCCTGTGGTCCTGGGTAGAAAAATGTCAGAAATTCTTTTCTGACTATAAAATATTTCCTTAATTGGTAATTGTGCAATTTCACCAGTGGCTTTCCACTCAGAAACCAACAAAGTATTCAACAGTCCATCCAATTGTGTCAATAATGCCCTTGACAGGGATTGAACCCAGAACCCTAAAGAGAAGGCAAAGGTTAGTTTATAGTCAAATTTCAACTTGAATTAACTATTTGTATTGATATAATTAATCCTTCTTTTGCTCCTGTCTTTGAATCTACTTTTTCAAATATTAATATATTTACCAGCAACGTCACTTACTGCTTGCACACTGATTGGCTGCTTGCGTCACGCTTGCCGCTCTTGGAATCACTGGCTCTATACTGGGACTAGGCTCTATACTTGATCTACTCTGTTTATAAAATTATCAACCACTTAATTGTCTCCAATCTTGTGGCTGGTTCTTGGTGCCTCTCCTATATTTTTTAATCATATATATTATTAAGCCACAAATTGATGCACATCTGAGACAGGTATTATGTTTAATCATTATCTTCATGAAATCCCTTGGTAAATCCCCTCATATTCCAGGATCCTCTTAAAATGTTCCATCCTATATTGGGTCATTTAAGTGAGAAGCTTTTATCATTCATAATTGTTCCAACAATAAAGATTTTCCCTTGCATTTAAACTTGACCACACTTACTTTGTAAATCCCTTTTTGAAGCCATGAAGGGAAGTTATTTGCTGTTCTTGCCTCTAGTTCCCTTTATAACTGTGGTGTTGGCCTTGGAGAATCCAACTCCAATTACAGACTGGCACAACTCCTTCCCTGATGACTCCCAACAGAAGGAGTCATTGACTAATGGTTGGTTTAAGTATCCCTCAGGTCACTGGGGAAAAAGTTCCATTATGGCTGCTCCACCACTCCACCTCCACCAGTTGAACCTTCCTTGGTTAGACCCAACACATCCTTCTACCTTTTGACATACTTGGTAGGATATTACCTGTTGGGAAGGTTCAGCTCTATGATGGGTAGGTTTGCCTACTTGGGCCACTTTGGTCACCTTGCTATGGTTACAGTGCCTATTGGTTCAGTTATTGCAGGGCTTAACTTAGGGGCCTTGGCTCACAAGATTGGGGACTTGTTCCCTCTTAAGTGAGTCCCTGACAGAAATTCTATGTTTTACCTCTTTAAGTTAGCATCAATACTATGGTGGGCTCTGCCCACCCAGCTTGCAGCCCATCTATACCAGAAAATGACAGACCAGCCGCCCAGGATTGGCTTCCTGACAACCAGGGACAGAATAATACAGGTAATGGGGTCCACAAGATCTGCTGGCATGATGGTAGAAGCAGCAGGGCCTGTAGATTCTGTATGGGAGTAATAGAAAACAAGTATGATATATGTAAGGAGTTGATTGAACCAAAGGTTCATCACAGCTTTATTACTCAAGATGGCAATGAGGATTGGCCTTGATCTGGCGGGGTATAAATACCAATTAGCCAGGCCTCATAATTAGGTCAATTTTTGAGACTCAGCTGGGCCAGTGTCAGAATTTTTTGGGGTGGCTTCAGGTGAAGGTGGATTGCTATTAGATTGTGTTAATAAATAGATGGGTAGATCCTTCTGTTACCAGCATGGGTGAGAGGGGCAGGAAGGGGAACTAGACATGCCCTAGATTCAGGGCTTTGGAAAATATCTTTAGAATTCTTATTATCAGGACAGCAAAACTCTTCATGGTGATTGTTGAGGTTATTTGCCACCACTTCAGAATAGCTTTTGGTGCAAAATACAGGAATTTTCCTTGCAATTTCTGGTGCTGGTTGCAAGGAATTTAACATAAGACAATTATCATTCAAATTAATCTCATATTTGAGCCCAAAAAATGCAGGCAGACAGGCTCTTGGCCTTCTGAGCTGGTGTAGAACAGAAACCTGTAATACCCAGACATTGCAGGTTAACTTGAAAAAGGTATGGCTGAAGGTTGGAGTGCTGGAATCCGGTCAAGGCAGTGATGATGTAATACCCAGATATTGTAGGTACTACTTGAAGGAAGTAAGGCAGAAGGTTAGAGAACTGGAAGCCAGTCAAGGCAGTGACAATTGGGTAGATGGTCATCAACCACTAGAAGACCTTGGTGTGGGTGTTGTACCTCCCAAAGCTCCCACAAAGTAGGTCAGCACGTAGTACATAGAGGTATACATCATAATGGACAGGGTGGAGTGTGGAGATACCAGGGGAGGCCAGGAACCAGTGTTGGAAGAGTTGAGCTGCCCAGGATCATAGTGTTAGTCATGACCTAGCCCTTCTGGTGAAGGGCCAAAGAACTCTGGTCCCTGTTTATATCCTCCAATCCCAAGGCAAGCTGTGAGCACAGCTGTGAAGATCAGGTGGTTCATCTTCCTTGGATTAGAGGTTGTTGGCTGGGGAAAAATAATTAAAGTAGAATTAAAGGTGTTAAGTAAGATTAGCTTTATTGAGGGTATTAAACTAAATAATAGCACAAGCTATTACTGAGGAGGGATCCTTTATTTATAGTGCTTCCCCCTGTGTAAAGATTTGCAATTGGGAATGAAACAAGGGATTGGGGATCCCAAAAGTTTGGAGGATGGGGTTGGGAAATGAGGTTTGGGAAGGTGGTCAAACCCTTGTTCTCTTGCAATCTGTTGTTGGTTTGGCAATTATTGACTGGAGCCAATAGTTTCTGGTGAGCATTGGGCCATGTGGTTATAAAGGCTCAAGAACCCATCAGGATCTATTTTTATACTAGAGGGAATGGTTTGGCTGGAGTTTGGACCCAACCATGTGGTCTGGGCCCCAGAATCCCATTGGCTTGAGGTAGAATTGTTGCTCAAACTTGAAACTTTGATTTTACCTTATTCTGAATGACAGGGATTATTTTCTAATTTTATTGCTAAAATCAGGGGCTTTTTTATTAGCCATGGTTGATTGTGTCTTCTGATTGGCTGGGGAGTGAGGCCTGGGACCCAGGTGGGCAGCTGGCAGTCAGCTGGGACCTGGGGGGCAATTGGGGGCTGGCAGGAGGCCTGCTGGCAACTGGCTGGGTGCTGGCAGGCGCCTGCCCAGATGGTAAATTAATCCAGTGTTGGCCAAGCTCTGTTTTGACTTTATTTTTATTTTTTCCACTTAATAGAGGGAAATCAATATCAAATTGTGAATTCTTGACAGTGAAATCACCTATTTTCCCCCAGCATGGTACCTCAGTAGAAATTTGGTTTATGTCAGGAATATTCCTGAAAAAACTAGGTTTAACCCATGTTTTAGATCTTTCTTCATTATTAAAGCAAATTTCCACTTAAGACACATGTGTTGAGAATCATGCTAAATGCTTTTTTATGTTGGGAAGCCTATCACTGCTATCAATGCTATAACTTTGCTGTATTAGAAAAGTTACAAAAAAGGAACAAGATTGTTGTAACTGTGCTGTTTTAGAAGAGTTACAAGGGGGAAATATTTAGAAACTAGAAGACAATCTTTATTGAGAGATACATATTCTATAGTCACTGTGAATCATGGATAACAGGAAAATGATAGTGTTGATCACACAGTGGAATGGTGAAGGGGGTGGTTTGATCCTGGTAATGAGTCAAGCGCCAAAACAAGGTATCCACCATAAGGGATCATCATTTGTTCATGTTGGATTTAGAAATTTGAGTTGACTTCCTAGTTTGGCTTTGGGTGACTGGATAATTGGATTTCAGGCTGCAGACCTGCTTACTCTGAACCTTGCTGGTGGGTTGAGCCTGCTGTTTTGACACCCCCCTCCTGCTGAAGGTTGGCCTCCTCTGGGGGCAGGTTGTCAGGGAGGTTTTCAGGGGCCTGGGCACTGTATTGGACTAGCTGTTGTTTGGTGGCTGATAGGATGGTTTCTATTTGTTTTTGTTGTGCTTTATAGGGTCTTAGTCAGTCATGATGTAGGACTTTGTCTTGCTTGTGTTTGCCAAGTCCTTGCACAAGGTAAGTGTTGTTTTTGTTTACCTTTAAGATGATTGCCGGGCCCACTTTCTCAAGTTGTAGTTTACTTTTGTCAATGTTCATGACCCAAACTTTGTTGTCAACCTCATTTCTGTTTTGGATGGGGACAAATGTCTTTCCTAAAAGCTTGTTCTCTCTCTCTGTTTGATCACCATTGACCTTTTTGACCTGGGGATCTGAGCAAGGGGGACCTTGCTTGGGATTTCCAACTTTGGCCCTATAAGAGCTTGGATAATATTTGGCTGTGTTCCATACACAAGCTTGAAAGGGCTTTTATCCAGTGGATCTGTTCATCCAAGTGTAACATACAAGGAGCACAGTTGACAGTTGTTTGTGCCAGTCCTCAGGTCTCCTGGCAGTGAGCTTAGCAAGGGCTTGCACTAGGCTGCTGTTCAGCTGCTCAATCCTGCCATTGGCCTGAGGATAATATGGCATGGTCACTGTGTGTTTGACTCCATTCTTGGTGAGGTACACATTGGTGTTTTCTGAGGTCAATTCTTTGCCTCTGTCGGTGATCAGCAGTTCTGACTCAAACTTGCTGATGGTTTCCTTTTCCTATGAACTAATGTATATCAATACCGGGGTGTGTTTTTACTGCTTGGGTCACTGGCCAGCAAGTGGCAAAGTCAATAGCAGTGATGATGTATTTCTTTTTGTTGTGCTTTCCTGGCATGGGTCCTAAAATGTCCAGGGCCCACACTTTGAAAGGTAGCTGTGAACAAATAGGCAGTACAGATTTAGGAGGAATATTGCTCTTTGCAAATTTTTCACATACTTCACATTGCTCTAGGACTTCCTGGACATCCTGGTATAGGGTTGACCACCATGCTTTGTGCTTAAGGAGCTAGTAGATATTTCATCTTTTGATATGTCCTAGGTCTCTGTGGTAATGTAGGATGATGTCAACTTGCTGATGTGTGGAAAGTAAGGGATGGTAGTTTCATCAGTCATTTTACAATGTAAGGTCCCATACACGTTAGAAAACAGGTGTTTGTTCTTGATGACTGTTTCTTTTGTAATGTCAGTGATGCCAGGAGGGAAAACCTTGTCCTTTGTTCCAAGTACCAGGAGAATCCAGTCTGGATTGAGCCCATTCTCATCTCTTATGGCCCTAACGTACAGGCGCAAAAGTGCATCAGCCATGGCAAGTTATGTACCAGGTTTTTACTGTATGATCATGTTTAATCTATCCAAGAGTTCCATCCATAATGCTTGTTGGCGGGAGAGTTTTGTCTGGGTTTTAAAATATATGAGCAACTTGTGGTTGTTTAGGGCAGTGAATTCCTCTTGTTGTTCAAATTAACAACGCCATTTGACCAAACAATGTACAATGACCAGCAATTCTTTGTTGTGTATTGGGTATCAGCACTTGCCATCTGTGAGTTTGTGTGATTTGTAAGCTACAGACAGGAAGTCACCATTGCTGTTCTTGATGTGTAGTACTCCTCCAATGGATGCGTCAGAGGCGTCTGTTTTCCTTTGATACTCCCTGTTGTGTTTGGGGGTATTGCAAGATAGGCGCAGTGATGAGTTTTTCCTTAAGGTGCTGGAAGCAAAGGTTGTGTTGGGGGGCTCATACAAACTTGGATTTGGCGCCAGTTATGGCAAATAGGGGGCAGTCAAAACGCCGCAGTCAGGTATGAAGCGGTGTACATAGGCCACCATTCCTAGGAACATGCAGAGTTCCAACTTGTCCTTGGGCAGTGGCATTTTGAAGATGGCTTGTATCTTCTGACTGTTGGGTTTGATGCCGTCTTTTGAGACAACGTGTCCAAGGATGGGCAGTTGTTCTCAGAAGAACTGGCATTTGGAGGGGTTGGCTAGCAGTTTGTGTTGTGCTATGGTATCAAAGACTGCTTCCAGGTCCTTGTGATATTGCTCCACTGAGAGACTATAGACAATAATGTTGTCCATGTAGACCAAGGCATGTTTGCCTATGTGGAGGGCAAACACCTTGTTCATGAAGGTCACAAAGGTCAAGGGGGCGTTGATCATATCAAAATTGAGTACCACAAATTTTATGAGCCATAATTAGTGCAGAAGGCTGTCTTGAGGATATCTTTCTCTTTAATATGGATCTGGTTGTAGCCTGTGGTTAAGTCAAACTTGGAGAATACTGTGGTGCCGCCCAGGGCATCAAAGAGGTTGTTGATGAGTGGTAGTGGGTAACAATTCTTGATGGTAACTTCATTTAGGGCTTGGTAAACTGTGACCAGGAGCAGGGTGCCATCCTTTTTAGCCACAAAGAAGATGGCATCTCCAAAGGGGGATTGTGAGGGTTGGATAAGTCCTTTCTCCAAGGCCTCCTTAAGGTAGGCACATAGGGTGTTGTCTTCATTTGGGGTCAGGCAATAGATGGGTTGTGCTTTGGGTACAGCTCCCTTGAGTTGAATGGAATGTTGGATGTGTTTTTCCGGGGGTAACCCAGGCAACACTTCTTTGAAGATTTCTGGGTGGTAAGCCACAATTCTGTGATCCTGAGACGTAGTTGTGTTCTGGTGATCTTTGAAGTGTATGATCTTGTACTGGCAGGAGTCCCAGTCAATAGTCTTGAGGTTTTCTCTTTTGTCCAGGGCTTCTGTAATACGTACAAAGACATGGTTGTGTAGTAGTTGGTCCACTGAGTCAGGGTATATTTGGTGGTTGACGCCTTTGAGTTTGATGGTCAATACCAAGGTTACCCAGTCCACGTGGGGGTTGTTCTTTCTCAGTCAATCTAAACCCAGTACAATGTAAAACTTTGGAAAGTTGATGACGGGACCTTGGATGGTGGAGTGTAGACTCTCAAGCATGACAGAGAAGGGGGCAGCTTCCCTTGTCACAGCAATGTGGTTTTCATCAGCCAAGAGCACGTTTTTAATCCACAAATGATTAGTGGTCATTTTGAAATTATCTACAAAGCTGCTGTTGACTAGGGTACAGTTGGCGCCTGAATCCAGGAGTGCTGAGCCTGTGTAACTGAAAAAGTGGAAAGGATAGGACATCAGTTTATTGGAATGTCTGACAATGGTGTAAAGTACTGGGTCTTCCAAGGGTACTTGGATTATTAGGAATTGGTCCACGTCCTTGGGGCAGTACTCATTGTTGGGCAAGTTGGGGATTGTGCAGGTAGAGCTTGGCTTGCTTAATGATCTTCCCAGGATTTTCCCTTATTATGATTATCTTGAGTGGCAGCAATACAGAAATGGGTAAAATTTGACTGCCCATTGTTCCTGTTTCTGTGGCCATTTGAACCTGCAGATTTATGGTTTAAATTGTTGTTGTTGTTCCTGGGAGGCAGGCAACTGGCACACCCAGTCAAGTGGGAATATTTGGGTCTCTCTCTTTCCCTGGTCTGCGCTTTGTGGAGGGCGTTGGATGTCTGCTCTGCCTTCTCTGATTTGCGGTAAAGGCTTTGAAGATTAGTTACTTGGTACAGGTTGACGTGTCTCATCACATGTGAGTTGAGGGCGTCATAGTAAATTAGATGTGTGGCTGGAGTGCTGAATGCCATATCTTCAGAGGCACATAGGCAGAGCTCCTCATAAGTGTGTGTGAGTTCTTTTATGGTGCCTGTCTGGGTCAGGTTCTTCACTTGGTAGATAATCATGAGGACAGTGTCCTTCAATATAAACCGTGCCAGGTAGTCTTGTTTGAAGGTATCACAACATTTCAAAGTATGGTCTTTGTGCCACTTATTGTAAATTCACTTCCCCCTTTGGCCTTGGATAGGACTGTCTTTCCTTGTAATACAAAAAACTGCTCAAAGACCAGCAAAACCACTTGATTTACTCAAAGATTTAGCTCACACTGTGGATGAAAGATTTGTGTTGGCGTACTCTGTGGACTCTCCAGCATTTACTGCCCCATCCATAGAGGAAACCCTAATTAATTTGGACTGTTTGCTATCTTGGTGTTGGCTGTTATTGATGAGTATTAGGACAGGCCAATCAAACTGCTCCACATTGGGTTCCCAAGAGTCTAATGGTCCCCAAATGCCTGGGCTCAACTCCAGCCAATCAGATGGCTCTCTGAAAATTGGTATGAAACTCTCCAGCTCCCCTGACTCAGGTCAGCAAAATTTCTCCTCTGCCCAATCAGATCCTGGTCTGTTGGTCATGTGAATGAACTCTTGGCAAGCACATCCCTTAAACATAGCTAGGGGACTTTTGGTCCCCTGCTTGTTGATTTTACAATTCCATTAAAGTTTGGATCCCTTTTGCCATATTTCTTTAAAAATTTAGTTGAGAACTCTGGTTGAGTTTACTATACGTTCTAAGAAAGTGTTAGTAGTCTTCCCCTTTAATTTTACCTTCCTTTGGTTTGGTTCAACCCCTGTCATCTTTCCAGAACCCCTAGAAGAAGTGTTAGTATATAGTTGTTGTTTTACTTACACTTTCTTTTGAAACCAATTCAATCCTAGATTTCAAGTAAAATTTATAAATAAAAACTTATTTTTACTTGTATTTTCACTTATTTTTGTTTGACTTCAAGTCTGACTTTGCTCTGCCTTTAAATTACAAGACTTCTGAGACCTAGTTGAAGGTATATATCAATTTTTTAAGTCCTGGTTTGTCTTTCCTGCTGGTGGTACCATAATTTCAGAAGAAATTATTCCTTTGGGGTCCCAAAAACATACTGTTGGACTCTAAATTTTTCAGAGAATTTTGTGATGATACTCCCAGTCATTAAATTTGCGGTGTTTACCTTGGTCCCCTTTTTGTTTCTCCTCTGGTCTGCTTCCCCTAATTTGTGGTTGTGCCTATCCTCTTTGGCCCACCTTATAAGTGATGATCCCTCTAGCCTTTTGCTTTTCCCAAGTGACCTCCTCATTTCTGGGGAAGTTATAGTCAAGAGCCTGACTTGCAACAGATTGGACTTGCACTCTGCTGAGCCCATCTTAACTGCTCCCAGCACCAAGGTGTCTCCCTCCTCTCCTCCTCCGCTGCAGGATAATGCTGATTCTGTCTCCTTTCAGGAGACAGAGGTCCTGCCTCTTGCTCCCTCTTGTGCTCCTTGTTTGGTCACTGGTATTGTATTGATGTGATTTAACTCCTACTTCCCTCAAATGTCACCAGTTTCCTCCCTCTGGTCCCCTCTCAGAGCAGCGTACCAGTGATTAGCTGGGCGGCATCCTGGTGGTTTGTCTTGCCAGGATGGGAGCCAAACTTAGTTAGTTTAGCCCCTATCTCACACTTATTTTGTCAAGTGCCTGCATTGTGTGTGAGTTGGATAGATATCTCTGCAATAAAGAAGCATTGTGGGCATTCCATCTATGCCAGTTTGCTTTGGGAAGATTGAATCCAAGCTGCTGCATTACTGTTGTTGGCTCCAGCAAATGGTTCCAAGGCAGCACTTTGAAGTTATTGGGCTACGTAGGCGGGCATGGTTCCTTTCTTGGTTGTAGCTTGGGACAGAATGATAGGTGCCTAGAAAAACCCTTGCACTGACAGGGCGTTGAAGGCAGGGACCATTACAAGCATTTTCTGATATAGCACAAATCCTTCTGGTATCTTGGTACCTGGCAGGTATGGCGTCCAGTCTAGCAGGAGACCAGACATGATTCTTTTGTAGATTTGTTGACCACAGAAAGTACAGGCAACAGGCAGAATTTTGGGAAATAAAGTAGGATGGAGAACCTACTTCTGATACTAATGTTGTAACTGTGCTGTTTTAGCAGAGTTACAAGGGGGAAATATTTAGAAACTAGATGATGATTTTTATTGAGAGATAAATATTATATAGTCATTGTGAATTATGAATAACATGAACATGATAGTTTTGATCACACAGTGGGATGGTGAAGGGGGCAGCCTGATCCTGATAATGAGTCAAGCACCAAAACAAGGTATCTGCTGTAAGGGATCATCATTTGTTCATGTTGTTGGATTTTAAAATTTGAGTCAAATTCCTAGTTTGGCTTCAGGTGACTGGATAATTGGATTGCGGGTTGAAAACCTGCTTACTCAGAACCTAGCTGGTGGGTCAAGCCTGCTGTTTTGACAAGATTAGAATAAATAATATATTTATTTGAAAATAAGATATTATATAGAATTTGTTGTGATATCAGGTGCTATTTGGACATACCTACTATATTGGCAAAATTCCTGGTAAATTACTGTGCTCTACATATGAAAACACTCATCTGCAATGCCTAAAATGATAAAAATGGCTTGATATGACTTAAATTTGGCTCTTATATGGTTTAAGTCAAATTACAGGTTTTTTCTTGGAGCCTTTTTGTAGGTGTATTATAAAGTTTTGACACCACTTTAAATAAACACCTCCCAAGTCATCCAGACCAATCAATTTTTTCCAAGACCAAAAGGTCCAAAAAAAGCCCTTTTCCAGACTTAAGCCAGCCTCATAAAATGTGCTAAACATAGCTCATATTTAAGCAGATTCTTAACTTCCTACTCCTACATCTTCATTGTAAATAGTGAGCCTTTTAAAAATTTAATAGCACCCTAAACTCCCATTCCACTTCACAACCTTTAGCTCAAAAACTACATCATCTTTCACTAAATCTCATAACTCATCCCCAAGAAAATAAAGCTCCTTAAGAAGAGCTCTATATCTTCATATTAAGAGCCAGCACTTATAAAGATAAAGAGAATAATGATCTTAGCATAAGAAAACTTAGCCACAATATTGCAAATAAGTAGCCAAGCACCCCTGGCCAATATTTCAATACTTTAAAGAACTGCTACAACAAATATGCAAAGCTCCTCATCCCAAAAAAAAGCTGCCAAGGGTTTTATGTGTGATCATTGCCCAAGGTAGGTCAGCAATAGTATACAAATGCTTTTACTATGAGAGCAAGAATATGTACAGGAATAAAGATATCAAGATTTTTTAGTGTTTCAGTATCATTTACAGTTCTTGTGACAAAAAATTACTTGGTAGTATGAAGAGGTCTTCAAATAATGAGGAATCACCACCCAAATCTACATAGAGTTGATGATTAACCACCAACAAAGCTTCAAATACCGTTTTACACAGTATTTTTAAAAGCTATGGCAACAACTAAAAATACCTCAGATTTTCAAAAAAATGATTTCATATTTGAACAAAATCCAAGTTGAGAGAGATTCAGGATTCAAATAATTTAAATGTTTTGGTTAATAAATGAACCATCAAACAATAGACAAAATTTTACTTGAATATTATAAAAAAATTATATTAAACATCAAGCAGTGTAGTTTAAACCACAAACAAAAAGAACTGACACAACAAGTGAGATGGATGGATGCTATTCCAGAGTATATTATAATCCAATCAGGATTTATATGGGGCACCAATAGAAGGACTAAAATGAAAAAATTTGATCACTATGGAAGTGAGATTCCACAAGCAAAAAACAAAATTAAGTCACACAAGATGTGTAGTATGAGCAGCCTAAAATAGAAAAATAACAGTTTAACAGCCAATCAACAGATATCTAATTTAGGAACAGAGGCATTTTATTCATTTTCATGGCTCATGATTTGTATGAAATGGTTTTGAGAACCTTCTAAATATGGACTTGAGATTATAATAAAAATAAATCATAAATTTTTAAACTCATACTTTTATTGATTTCATCCTAGGTTTTTTACAATGGTTTTTAACAACATCATTTTACCAGCACTAGCAGCCAAGCCAAGCCAGCAGCAGCCAAGCCAGCTTCAATGGAGGCAAGGCTCAGAGCGTGGAGGCACCTGTTTACACCCAAGCCTTTGAGGCGGGTAACAAGGAAGCTTACCTGTACCTGACCCCCAACCCATATGGCTTTGACTGTTCAACATTCACCTAGTGGCTAGCTCTGCCCCCGCTCCTGTACCCACCCCCACACAAGCTGCCCATCAACTAACCAATCAGGATGGCAAACTTGATTTGTAACAACTTCCTGTCACCAGCCAACCTGCCCCCCTACAGCCAATAAGGCTTCAGCTCCTGCATCCCAGCGCCCCAAGCAACAAATCATCACTGCCCAAATTCTCCAGGAAACTGTGGCACTGAACCTGCAGGGTCTATCCTGGGATCAAATAGCCAGTCAATTAAAATTCAATCAGGCTACCATCATGCAGGAATTCAACAATCTGATGAATAAGGGGAATCTGATTGGGACAGCCAGGAAGCCCAAGAAGGCCCCCAAGTCACAAATATCTGAGGCATACCCAATCATGCTTGACCTCCTCCAGCGGGATCCCAAGCTTCCATTAACCCAGGTCTGGAAGCAACTTGCACACCATGGCATTTGGGTGTCTGAGTGCATGGTTCAGCTCTGAATGTATGGTAAGGTAGCTTCAATACGGATTCTTACCAATTTTGCCTGCAACCAATGGGATGACACTGAGGATTCCCTGTATGACACTGCCATTGAATCAACCCTGATCCAATGCCTGACTAGTCTAACTGATGATGTCATGTTCATCTCCTATTATAAGCTATCAATAGCTTTTGATGATTTTGGTGAGCAAGGAAAAGCCGCCACCAAGAATAGAGGAAGAAGGTCAAGAAGGGAATGTTCATTGGTACATTTCTGGCTGTTTCAGCCAAGGGTTTTGTCTAATATCAGACAAAGACATATTTTAACAATGGCTACAATTACAGCCATATCCTTGGTGGATTACTTGACTCCTGGGATGGCTCAAATTCCAAGCACCAGGTTTTCTTGAGCCACCAGATTGTGACAGAAATTGCGGGATAGTATGAAGCCGTTTCTAAGTGATGGGGAATTACCACCCAAATCCACATAGAATTAATGATTAACCACCAACGTGGTTTCAAATATCTTTTTGTAAAAATTCCAATTGTAATACCAGGATTAAGCAGAACAATTAATTCTAACCAAAGTAGCCCAAGATGAATGGCCTGAGACAACATCAATAAATCTACAGAATAAAATTCTGGACATTGGGAGGCAACACAATTTTCAGTTTCCAGAATGGGGGAGGAGCTTCAAGATTGGCTGGCGCAAAATTAACATTGGGCGGCACCAACAACAAGTTCCCACTGAAGGACCTTATCTTCCAGAAATGATTTGGTTGAAAATTAGATTGTACATAATATATCATAACAACCAAACCACAGGATGCATTTTAAAAAGTAAATTAGAACTGGGGATAAATGATTTTTATTGAGTAAAATTTTGGGAGGACTCAACTCTTAGAGTTGAAACAGTGAAAATTATTCAATATATATCAGAAAAATTGACTAAGCAATACCACCTGAGTCTTGACCTCCTATTCCTTCCACATTGTCAAGTAAGTATCTGGTCCAGGTTGCAAAGAACCCTTGTGTGACCAATTTCTGACGGCCATGCTGATTAACAAGCTCATATCAGGTGACTCTCAAATTACGCCAATTTATCAACCTCAATTTGCAAGGAGGAACCAGTTTCAGCTGACAGAATGGAGCAGCCATAACCCATTTCTGATTAACTGTTTGATTTAAATCTGTTAACTTGGTCAATTTCAATAAAGATTTCCCAGATTTTTGAGCCTTCTTGCTTGGCGGATAATGCCTGGCATGATGGAATCTACTGTGACACAGATAGAGGAAAGCTCCACTGCCCTTGAGGCCATCCAGAGACGCAGGCACAAGGCCTCAGTCTACCCTGCCAGACATGCAGACATCCATCTGGGTGATGTTGTGTTCTTCAACATTAGAGACACAGTATGGGAGCGCTGCCCTCAGGCTTTCAATGACCTCTATCTTGGGGTCCTTGACCACAATTCTCTCATTGGTGGCCAGATGGTGCCAGACTTTTTTGCCCAAATTGTATTTCATATGAATATGGGCAACCAATTATTTAAGGATAAGCGCCTCCCATCTCACACTACAGTCACCTACCAGCCAATCACAGTGATGACCAATGAGGAGTGCAATGAGCGGTACATGGCGGTCATCACAATCAATCCTCTTGCCTCCACCCCCACCTGCCAGCTGCACCCACCCAATCATAGACCCCCCAGGCAAGCACGGGCTCTACGTCTTCCTTCCTGCACTATTCCACTTACTAGGCATCTCTCTTCCCCGCCCCCAATAAACTCCCTGTCACCAAAATTTTTCTATTTATATTATCTTTATTTCAAATTTCAATTGTTCATGTTCTCTTTGTTTATAGTTGGTTTTATTCTTTATGCTCAGTTTATTTCTATAAAATTGTAATTTTATTATGTTGTGTATCTAGATCCAGAACACAGTTATTTTTAGCACCCAAACACAACCCCTTGTGAAAATATTAACAACAATTTGGTGGCTGTCAAAATTTGAATTAGAGAATTATAGGTTTAATTGTGTTTATATAAAGATGTTACTGATCTGAATTCAAAACCTTGATGATAAACGTTAAGCTAATCAGGAGCCAAGTGATAAAGTGATTGTTGTGACATAACGGGTCATTCAATAATTCTTTGATGAATGTGCGCTAATTAATATGATTGGCTGGTTGTTTTGCCATTATGTGTCATTGCCGCTGTGGCAAGTTGTTGATGGACTAGTGCTAACCCAGCAGCTGATTGAGCACTAGTCCACCAACAACTTGCCACAGCAGCAATGGTGTACAATGGAAAAACAACCAGCCAATCATATTAATTAGTGCACATTCATCAAAGAATTATTGAATGGCCCTTTATGTCACAACAATCACTTTATCACTTGGCTCCTGATTAGCTTAAAGTTTATCATTAAGGTTTTGAATTTTGATCAATAACATCTTTATATAAACACAATTAAACCTATAATTCTCTAATTCAAATTTTGACAGCCACCAAATTGTTGTTAATATTATCATAAGGGGCGGTGTAAAGAGCTAAAAATAATATGGCAATTAAGGAAAGAATGCCAACACAAAGCAAAAAAACACATATTGAGTTAAGTGTAAAACATATACACAATGGGTAAAAAATGGGATATTGGAGTAATGGGAAAACAAACAGGAAAAAACAAAGAGGCAAGAGTATCATAATAACACAGAGTTTATTGGGATGAAAGCTATAAAAACATATGGAAAGGTTAGTAAAAAATCAATGAGAAAATTGGAGAAGCTTTTGAAAGATCTTGACTCAGTGATTGCCAAAATCAAATACATTGATTGAAAGGTCAAGGCAAAAGTGAAGGCTGCCATCTTACAGGGGACAAGCTTTATAAGGTGTTTGCCAAGGCACTTATGACCAAGATGCCAGACAGACCTGAAAAAGCAATTGAGTGTCTTTTAAATGTCCAGAAAACTGTTGTGGAAGGCCTCCAGTTCAAGTTGTTTGCCCTCTCTGCACTGTCTGTCTGGGTTGACAACCCTGAGATTTATGCACATCTAAAGCCAGCAAAGTGCACCAGGAAAGAGGATAATGAATTGCCAGCGCAATTGCTTGCGCCAAGAATAGCTAAGCCTGCCAAAGCCTCCGGCAAAGAGGAAACACACAAAGGTAACCTAAAAAGAAAATCAACATAAAATTCAAAATTCTTACCTGTTTTTTTAGAAAACATAGACAGCAAAATCCTCCAGGTCCTGGTCCCCTTTGTCTCCGCCACATTCTATGCCAACTACGCCAATCATGTGGCAAGACAGCTGTTTCTGTCCCCCCTGTCTTGCAGGAGCTGGAGGATCAAATCAACAGCACCTTCCCAATGTCCAGGGAGGCATTGGCCGGGATCACACATGGCAAGGGAGAATCCAAGTGGACAGTTAATACCTACAATGATGCCAAATCAATCCGCCTGGACCCAGTGGTCCTAAGTGGAGTTTACTGTGCAAACTCTATTGATCTTGTTTGGGATGTCCTGGCAACGCTCCCATGCAAGAACATACCAGAGATGGGCCAGGCCCATGCAGCCTCTTTCTTCTACTTCACAGTGGAGCACACTCTCTCTTACCTGTTGGAGAAATTTGGGCGTGCAGTGGGTAAATTGACTGTTGCAGATGCAACAGCTGTAAAAAAGACCTAAATCCCCCTTTCCAGCTTCAGGTTGGCCTGGGGCGCTGATAAGACAGGGGTCCCTGCAGCCATGGAGCTAATCTTCTTGAATACAAAGCATGAAAAAATATTAGTGCTATGTATAATAAACTCTGTGAGTTTACAGAAGCCTTTATGGGACAAAGGCTTCATCTGGTTGTTTTCCTGGGGTTCCTGTTTTACTTTGGGATGGGGGCTAACGTTGAGGACCTTGACGGGGTCCTCCTAGGGATTGACAAGTCCAGGCTCTCCCTGGATGGGAAGAAGGTCCCCCTGTATACAACTTGGTAGACCACATCATTCAGGACGCCCTGGTCCTGGCGGGAATATATGGTATTGCAGCCTCACCCAAAAAGCTGCTCTAGAACTCCCACCTGACCATACTGCCTTTCATCAGCAAGCAGGAGTTGTCACAGCCCATGCCAGAGTTCAAATGGACTCTCACAGGGGAGGCAGGCTGGGCCTGGAAGGCCATGCACACAATAAGCACAATTTGGACCAGGTAGTTAACTGCAGTAGCTAGGGGGCGCCAACTCCCAGTATGGGGCACAACTTGGTCAGCCATCCCCAATAATGTGATTTAGACAAACCACAAATTACTGAAGTCCTGGGCAGGAGGCACATTGGGTAGGAGGAGCAGTAGGAATCTCCTTCATAGCAGGTGGGAGATCCAGATGATGGGGGTGGAAATACTCCAAGTCAAGAGCGTGGGGTGGATTAACTGAGGTAGCAGGAGTATAGCCAGGAGGGTATGAATAGGCAAGTTTATATTGAGTTGTGAATTCCCAAATAGATGCAAAGAGAATAATTAAATTTGAGCAAAAATAGACAATTCCTGCAATAAGATAATAATTTCTGGGCATAAACTCGTTTTATTAATATTTCAACAGTGAGGAGGGCTTCTCCTCCTTACTACTTATACTACTGGTAATTTTGCGGCCTTTTGTGCCACCAGAGAACTGATGGAATTAATTACAGTTGGACTTACAATTTTCACTGAAATTTGTGTACTTGGGCCAGGAAGTGGGTGCTCATTGGTTAGTATAACATGAACCTTTCTTGAACTTCAGCATGCCAAGGTGCCATAGTTATTTATAGATCCCACAAGCAATTGAGAGCCTGATTGTGTGATCAAACAATTGCGCTCCCAATGTACCATTTCCTGATAGTTGAGAGGCCCAAATTTGATAATAGAATAAAAGCCAGGGATTTGAGGCTTGTGTGCCTCTTGAATCCTGGGTCATTTGTTAGTTGAAAGGGGGTTTTCTTGCTCTGGGAGATAATTGGCAAGGATTCCCAAGCTGTGGGTTTTTTGCCTCTGGGAAGGCCAGCTGATTGTTCAGGGCATTCTGGGCCCTGACAGGAGTATTTCAACTGGGGTGTATCCACTGTCTAAGGTGTGGCGGTGGAGGTTGTTCCCCACCTTCATTGCTGGATTGGTACATACCAACAAACCCACTACAGGCGCACCCAATAAAAACCTATTCTTCAAATTAAGTTACACTGTTAATTTTCTTTTTAAATGCCTGATTTTTCTAATTCTTTTTTAGCAAAAAAGGTTTGAAAAAAAAATCCTGGAGAATGTCATCATATACACATAAATATATTTACTTTAATAAAATTTACTTCTACTGTGTACAATTTACGTTTAATTTTTTAATTTAATTTTTATATTTATTTGACAAGAGCAATATAAATCTATACAAGTAATCCAGTATCAAGTATTTGTGATAGCACCAGATACCTTACTAAATAATTTAACATAAATAAATAAATTAAAAACCTTCATTGATGGTCCAGTCAAATGTGATTGCGGGCTTAGAAGTTTCTAAATATAAAACAATAATTAAAAAATCTTAAATAGTAAATTATAGAATATAAAATAGTCAGACACATTAAGCCTTTAATTGATTGGCTGTTTGGCAAGGCACATAGGGATGAACAAATCAGTGTGGCCATATAATTTGGCCACAGTCTCAGCTGGGAGGGTGTGGATCCCAGCCTGCAGCAAATCAAAGAGGTCCTCAGTCCTAGTTGGGGTCCCTTGCTTGACAACTTGCTTGAGCCATCCAAAACTTCCTTGATGGGATTTAGGAAGGGAAAATAGGCAGGGAGGAAGAGAAGGCGCAAATTTGCTGTGGCCAATTGCTGGGGGCCCACTGCAATGCTGGTGTCAATTGATGGAAATTCAGCAAGAATATCTGCCACCTTATGGAGACCAACATTATCCAGCACAATGACATTGGTGAAGCCCAGGCTTGTGCGCCTCAGGTGCTCCTGGACCAATTGGAGGAATGACATAAAAGTATGGCTATTGTGAGAACCCAATATCATTTGATACAGCTTGACCCCCTTTGGACCAAGGAGAGCCACCATGGAATAGGCTGTGGCGCAGACTACAGCACACCAAGATACCTGTCATTTGAGCCTTTGGGGACATACCCATACCCATTAAGCATTGACAAGGCAAATGCTGATTTGTCAATATAGTGAAATCTGACTGTCCCCTTGGCTTTGAGGGCAGTGTACACCTCTGCATATTTTTTTCAGGTCTTGATGTTGGTTAGGCTATTACAATTGTAGGGGGATACCCCAAGTTTTTTCCATGAAAACTGCAGACCCTTTACCAAATGATAATAAATGGAAATTGAGGCCTCAACCCCAAAAGTAGAATTAACCATTGACTGTATATTTGATAGATCAAGATGGCAGTCCTGGATTATCCATTGGCAGATTATTCATTTGTGCTCCTTGGTGGGCATGGTGGACATGCACAGGGATTTTTCCGCGGCAAGGACATGGCCAGTATTGATGAATTTGTTGAAGGTCTTGGAGGCGTACTTGGGATCCACCCCAACAAGAGCCGCGTCTGATTTGTAGTCACCAGATTCCTGCATGAGCCTTATAAGGATGATGAGCTTGATGTCAGGAATGTGCTTCTGGGCAGGCTTTGAGGATTCAGACAAGCCAGGTTCTGATTGATGACAGGCTTTCAAGACATGGGCACCTTGTTGTAGAAGGCTGCAACCTTGTTTAGAACTAGCTGTTCCTCCATAGTTCTATAGAGCTTGGGCTTGTTGTTGTCTTCTTGGTTGCCATCACTGATGTAAGGCTCATAGCTAGTGTCAAGTACAGGCTTAACTTTCTCCAGCATGGCTGACAGGACCAAATCCTGGTGGTAGACAGGGTCAAACACATACAAAGTAAGTTATACCTGCTTGTTTGCAACTGTTTTGGTAGTGGTGACCTTGGTGGGCTTCTGGGTTGGCTTGGAGACCCAAGGTTTGATGCTCTGCACCCTAGAAGCTTGTGCTCCTTTAACCAGCTGTGTCAGTGCAGCATCACTATCAAACTCTCCTCTCCCATCTCCTTCCTGAGTAGGCACTTGTGTTGTACTAAGTCTATTCTTTGACCTGCGGGGGCAACTGCAACTGCGCTGCACAACAGGTGCATTGGTACTCTGTTGTTGTGTTCCTTCCATTTTGAGAATTTAATAAAACACTAAATAAATTTCAATTAAGTTACTACCTAATTCTATTTTTTCTTTTATCTGAATATGAATATTTAATTAATATCCTCCCCTTATCCCAATTATAGATTTTTATTTCTTAATTAGTTGTTTTTAGTTTTATCACACCTATTTTAGAATAACTGAAATAATTTCCATCCATTTTCCAAGATCTTACGCCAAATTAAGCACCCAACACAATATTTTTAAAATTTATGTCTCAGATTGTGTGTCTTATTTTAGATACCTTGGTATCATTCTTGAGTACAATTCATTGCACACAACATTTGAGTTGTTTTATTTACCTAGTGAGTTGCTAGTGTGTTTCGGTTTTGGGATGAGTTTTGACTCACTGTGCTTGGGTGTATTTTGTCACCAATTCACACAGTAAATATATTGACACCAAAATTCAACTCACACCACTTTGTTTGTGAATCCTTGTATTTGGGTTTTTATTTAGAATAGTCTTGCTTGGCGCGCAAGCAATTTTTTTGCTGTGTTGGCCTGTTTTGCCCATTACTGACAAAAATCCCTGTTAACAGAGTGTATATTTTAACCTGATAGCTGGACTTTGCTTAAATCTGAAATCATTTTGTTTAAATATGAGGTATTTTTGGTTGTTGCCATAGCTTTAAAAGCTACTGTAAATTTTTCAAATGATACCCTAGGGTTAAGCAGAATGATTAACCCTAACCAAAAGAGCCCAAGATAAATAGCCTGGGAGATAATCAAGGTGTCTTAAGCGTAGAATTCAGGACATTGAGATGGAACAACTGCCTCAGGTCTGGGTTCTGCGGGAAATACTACCAGATTGGAAGGCATTGGGGTAACGTTAGGGGGAACCACCAACAAAGAAACCAAATCAGGGCCCTATCTTCCAGCAATAATCTAACTCAATATCAGGTTATACAAAATGTAGCAAAGTAGACCCACTACAGGATGCATTTGAAAGATAGCTAGGTCAAGAGATAATTTAATTTATTGAGTAATTTTTAGGAGGGACTCAACTATTAAGAGTTGAACAGTGGAAAATTTTCAGTATATGACAAAACTATTGACTTAGCAATACCACCTGAATCCATGGCTTCTATTATGTCTCATCATTCCAAATAGTATATTGTCCAGAATGTAAAAAACCCTTGTGTGATTAATTTTTGATGACTGTTCTAACAAATGAGATTGTATTGGGTGACCCTCAGATTATGTCTATTTATCAGTGACAATTTTCCCTGGGTAATTGGATTATGCTGACAAACTGGAGCAGCAGTAAGCTATTTCTAAACAATGGTTTTATTTAAATCTTCCAACTTGGTTAACTGTTTCCCCAATTTCTTGGATTTTTGGTTAAGACAGACAGTGCCTGCATTATGAAAACTAATGTGCCACTTTGGTCTCCCAGGAATTATTAGTGGCAACCTTTTGGATTGTTGTCAAGACTGAGAATTTAAGTCTCAACTGATATTTCCTATTTTGTTGATATTTATGCCAAGGCTTCTGTTTGTTTGTATCTCCTTTACCATCTTTGGTCGCATATATTTCCGCAAATACTAAACCATTTCAGCTCAGACTGGTGTCAGCCAAAAGCCCTCAATTTTAGCTTTCAGAGTCTTACTCCTGGCAATATATTTCTGATTCAAAATTATGATTTAATCTCGCTTAAACATAATTCTTCTGTTATCTTAATTTCATAGAATTGGGTATAAAACCCCTCATTCTATTATTCCAAGCAATTCAATCTCCTCCTGTTTAGGCTCATCAATAAAAATATTGTCTTGATCCTAGCTGTATCTCTTTTATCCTTGGGAAATAATGATTTGTTGGTGATGGTTGCGCACAGGCTTTGATACAACTGCTGCTGTTGTTGAAAAAGTCTGAAGTCTTACAACTGTTGTGAAAGCCGCAATTGTATTGTGGTTGAGAGCAAGGTTTCATTTCTTATCATCTGCCTTCCAATTCTCACAATTGCACACTGTATTCTCATTAGTTTGATAACCCCAAATGTATTTATTAAACCCTGTATAATTGCTAGTTTATATTTATTAGATATAAAAAGTATACATTGTATAATTGCTAGTGCACCAGTATTAAATGCCAATTGCATATCATATAACATCAGTTGACCAGGCCTATTATGACTGTCCCATCCCATGAATTACACTGTCACTTTGGTTTCATACCAGCCTAATGAAGGTGCAAATAAGTAGATGGCAGCTGCATGGTGTATAATCACTTTTGAAGCCCCAATTTGGATGGTGGTTGCACACTTTATAATCCTCATTTTGATATCAGGTGGGATTGGCCATCATATGCTGGATAATCCTTGACTTGATTTTCTATTAGTAATCCAAATGGTACTCTGCCCACTCAAGGGATTTTAATTAGAGCTGACATAAAATATAAATCACTTATATTATACCATCTGAAATAAGAAGAATAGGCTTTAAACAATTATAAACATCCTTAAAAATAGTGTAAATCCCTAGCGCTACCTGAGGTGTGTAAAGGAGTAGCTAACCAAAAATTGCCAGCAGGCCAGCTCAAGAAGAACATAACCTGAAGCTAGGACACTATGCATGTCTTTTAAAGGCCAGTAGTGGTAAGAGATCAAGGACAGCCAATCATATTAGGTAGACCTAGCAAGAACTGGTTCACTTGCACAGGTAGCCACTGGTAACTGTCTGGAAGATCAGGGTAAAGGATCTTACAGTATAAATAGATATAGACACCTTGAACCCTGGGAACAGGCTTTAGTTGTCCCTGGAAAGATTGCAGCTGTTGGCCAGATTGCATTTCAGCTAAATAAAGTAAAAATTTAATGTTTTCTTATACTTTTTTCTGTAGTGTCCTGGTACATAGAACATGTACATTATATGACATTGGCAAGGCTAACTAAGTTGATAATAGATCCTGTAGCTTTGAACTTCCAAGCAAATCCCAAGATTGCTTCACAGCAAACATCCAGAAGATTTCAGATTCTTACCCTATTTAGTTATCATGTGTATCATGCTTTATGGTATCATTGGCTGCTTGCTACAGTATAAGTATTTACTCTATCCAAATAAAGATCATCTTATCCCAAATATCATTTTTTAGACTGATGTCTTCCCAACTCTTTAAATACTGGACCATGGCTAGTTCAGTTGCAACACAGTTATTGATTTATTTTACTGATGTAACTGCTCTTTTTTGGTGGCCAGAGTAAGAAACAACTGAACCCTACCATCTTTTATTGTCGATCTTTAGGGCTTTGCTCTTGTTGATGAATCGATTTGGATCACAGAGATGAAAACCTTGATCTTGTTTAGCCTGGCCTCTGTATTGAGCATTTAAATTTTCTATCGTTTATTGGAACTGGTGCCAGCTTTATAAATGTAAGTTGCGATCAGATCTTGAGGTGTGTAGATTCAGCATGAGCTGCCTTAAATAGACTGAATGCTACATATATGAGCTGACATGATTTGAGATGATGTGCCATACCGTTGACTGTGATCCTGGTATCGGCGTCTGACAGGGTTATAGTTTTTTAAGTTACAGGTCTAAAGTGCTTAGCTCGGATTTAAAGCTTGAATGGGTTGACAATAATATTTAATTTAAATATATTTGATCCATTCTTATTGCAACAAGTAATTGGCATTGAAAAATAGCTGCTGCTTTAATTATTTTAGGGTTTGCAATAGCATATATTTAATGGTCAGCTCTTTAAGGGGCATGTATTAAGCTATTTCTTGTGAATGAGCGATATCAGGCGCGTATGGCGTGATTATAAATGTGCAATGTAAAGCGGATATGGCGTAATTGTAAGTGAGGAATAGCAAGTGTCAGTCTTGTCCAGTGGTATGGCGTGACTACAGTATATTATGTTGATGACGAAATAGCCAATTGGAGGGATTTCAAGCCTAAATAAGCTCCGCATTTCCGGCTTATGAGACGAAAATGTTTACTTTTAGCGTTTATTTTAGGCTTTTATAATGAATATGTGAAGAATCATGTTTTACAAAGTATGTCGGAAATGATGTTAGTACACCAGATTTGAGTCTTGAACTCTTGGAAGTCCCTGACTATATTCGATACTTGATAGCGTTAATAGACCTTTTGGATTTACAAGCTAGAATACCCGAAGATGGCAGTTTCTACGTTTGGTAAGTTGTCTTTCATTTTTTTTAAAAAATGCCGTGATAATTAAAGACCATTTGTTTTCTTGGAGATTTACTTTTAATTGGCTTAGAACATGTGCAGGAGCAACCTGAAAACCCCTTCTCTTCACTGCCAAAAAACCAACGAATATGCTTGGTACCAGAGTTTATACTTGAAAACAACGTGGTCCTTAGAGATGTTCCAGTGGCTTACAAAACTTTTGGTGTATTGAATGAAGAGAGAGATAATGTGATGGTCATATGCCATGCTTTTACAGGTTCTTCAGATGTTTCAGACTGGTAGGTTTGCATGGTGAAGCATTTAACACAGTAGGTGGGGCGCTTTGCTTGGTCCAGGAAAAGCCTTTGATATATCCAGGTTTTTTATCTTTTGTGGAAATGTCCTTGGTTCTCCTTATGGAACAGCTTCTCCCTGCACCCAAAATCCAGAAACTGGGAAAATATATGGTGCCGATTTCCCTACAACAACAATCCGTGATGATATCAGGTATACTGATTACAATTACCATTGTAAAACTGTTAGGCTTCATAAAAAGGTTTTGGACTCCATGGGTATTAAAAGCGTAGCAATATGTATTGGGGGTTCTCTGGGTGGTATGCAAGCTCTAGAATGGGCCATGTTGGGGAGGAACTACGTCAGACACTTGGTTGCTATTGCTACTTCAGGAAGGCACTCTGCCTGGGGAATTTCATGGGGCGAAGCTCAAAGACAAACAATATACAATGATCCGAAATATAGTAAGTCCCCTACACCCATCTTGACTGATGACTTTAAAAGAAGGCGGGAACTACTCATTTAGTGATGTAAGCTCTAGATGACTTAAATTTTTAATATTTTAGCCCCCAAAAACAGGTCTAGCAGCAGCCCGGATGCAAGCACTGTTAACGTATCGCTCCGCAGAATCCTTTAAGCATCGCTTTGACCGAAAATGTACCCCCATCAAAGACGCACCTCAAGCTAATGGAGAACCTGCCAAGCAATTTTCGGCACAGTCATACCTCCAATATCAAGGCAATAAATTTGTATCCCGATTCGACGCAAATTGCTATGTTAAACTCACAGAAAAACTGGACTCACATGACTTGGGTGCTGGGCGCATAGATTATGAGCATGCCTTGAATTCCATACAGCAGCCCACAGTAATTGTTGGTAAGAAAGTACCTCATTCTGGTTTGTTTAATCCCTTAGGAATCGAATCTGACGGTCTGTTTAAAATCGACGAGCAGCGGGAGCTTGCCAACTATATCCCAGGAGCCACTCTGCATCTGATTGAGTCGGCTGATGGACATGATGGGTTTCTGTTAGAATTTGAACAGCTCAATCGCATCCTACTCGGATTTATAAACGAGCACTTGAGCCATTTAACCCCGATAAAACGCCAAGAAACCGAGCAAGCCTCCACTGAGCCAGGCCATGACTTACAAAAACCATCCATGTTTGGAGAATCAGAAGGGGGTATTGTTGAATGGTGAAATCGACTCTTTTCTTTGTAAAATACGTTATCCTGCCTTTATAAGATTAAAATAAGGATGGCTTTGATTTCAGACTACATCCCTTAAAACCAATGAACATGACTAGTCTTGAATCAAGTCCGATTGTAACCAGGTATCCAAAAATTAACTATTTTTGATGAAAGCTGAACATGGCGATAAACTTTTTATAACCATGTTAAGCAACTTTTAACTTTGTGCTTTGATTAGCATAATTTATCATAAACTCGGATATATAGAGTATATTGAGTTTAATCATAGAGCTTTGTAAAAAATAATGCTGCTAAAACTCTTCCAGGCTGCTAAATATTTGTCAATTGTCTGTTTGTGTTAGCTAATAAATTAGTATATCATATCTCTGATTATTCCCTCTCTGGATATCATTTCCCATGAGAATTAAATTGACCTCTGGGTAGAAGGTGGACCTAAATTTTGATCCCAATAATCTACTAGCATCAACCCCTTATTCTCCAGAGGAATCTTTCCTCTCTAACAATGTGGTCTATATAGACACTATATGCCATATTTCCTGTCTTAAAAGTAAATCTCCTTACTTTAATAAAAAATATCAATCTCCCCTAAATTTCCTCTTTTTGTGTACTGTATACTTATCAGAAGTATATTAATCACAGTGGTAGCATAGGTAGACTATATATACCTACAAAACACAAAATACTTCCAAGAGAAGAATAAAAAAAACAGATGAATCTTCCTCCCAGCTAAATAACCTACAAAAAAGTCATCCCAGTAGGATATTCAACAACCCCTTTGTCAAAGCTTTGGGGTCAACCCCCAACAAGGTTTCCCACAAAAGGCCCAGTGTCACTCAACACACCTATCCTGATACATGCAGCCAAAAGCAGAAGTCACCTTGATTTACCAAACAAGGGAACACAAACCACCAGCAACCCTGATCCAGAGCAAACTTGATTTAGCGCCCAAATCACTATCAGAATCAAGCCACCCCCTACACATCCAACACAACTGATCACCAGGTGCCTTATTTCTCCTAAAGGATTCACCTATACTATATAATCTCTTGTATCATGATAAAGTTATCATCTAGTTTCCAGAATTTTCTCTTGAAACTCTGCTAATACAACATAGCTACAATACCTTTCATTTCCACCAAAGAGTCTAACTGCATCACTACCAGAGAAGCCTTGAACAAACAACCATCCCAGAAACCATATGGAATCTTAGAGTCTACTAACAACTTTGCTCAGCAGTAATCAATTTTTTCAGGTATTTTTCCAAACCATCACTCCCCAAGCTAAAAATATACTGCCTTAATTCATGCGGTATCTGGAGCAACTATAGGCCAGCATTTGGGATTGGGAAAGGCAGTAGTTCAAAAGAAATGATATGGGTTACAGATGAGACAACAGCTTTATTTAGAACTTAACACTGTTACACTGGAAAGGGCAGCCACCAGTTCATAAGCAACAGCATTGCAGCACAATCCAAGGATGGTTTGCATTTCAGATAACCTACCAAAGAACTGGCACATGGATCTGGTTTCACTCCTGATCAGGAAATGTTGCCTTTACCTCAACATTCAAAGCAAGAGGGCCTGCGTTGTTATATACGCCAAGGAAAACTCTATGAGCATCCCTGTGTGGTGTGAGACATGTTGGTAGGTGTAAGGAAATACTTTTTTTCTACGCAGGAAAGAGACACTTTGGAGCTGGATACCAATGAAAAACAGCAGAAAAATTAACATTTATTGATGCTAATTCAAAGCTGAACTCGGATTTTGAACCAATTAATCAAAGGTGACTCAAAACGTGTTTAAAATTAGAAAGCAAATGTGCTTTCAATATACAATTTAAATTCAATAGTGAAAGCAGAAGCAAAAGCAAAAATCTCACACTTAATATAAATTTTACTTTTAAAAAACCAGAGACTTTCTGGATGAAGGCAACAACAAAAACCAGGTTAAATTAACAATCAAAGAATCCAAAAATAACTCCAAGGTTTAATCAACCAATCAGCATTTATTAAATTGCAACAATAAATCTAATAAATTGACAAGGGAGACTGAGAGCTAATCAGATGCTCAAATTGAACCAAGTCATGAAACTACCTATCATCCAATGCAGTCCACACTACCAGCACCAACCAAAGATCCCAACTGCATCCTACAAGCCAAGCCAAACCTTACTTTTTCCTGCTCTGCAGTCCTGTCAGATAATCTTTTACCACCAATATTTTCAGGAACCATGATTAGGCTCAATGATTCCTCCCCCACTTATATTTCAGTATTAAGCTGGATTCCCTTTCTTGAGAAAATTGCTCCAATGATATCATTCATTTTGGCATCTTCAATGAACTCTATATTTTCACTCTCTAACTGATTAGTAGACTATTGAGATCATCCAACAACATGAAACCTCTCCTCCTTGTGTGATTTTTTTGTGTGTTGATAAGGTAAAACCAGGCTAATGTGAATTTTGAAACCCCAGATCCAATACTAACTGAAAAATCTGAGGATTATATCTGGTATTGTTTTGGTCCACACCATCACCATGCCCCTGATGTCAAAACCGCTTGCTTCCCTCCTATCATTCATCCCAAGACCCCTTGGTTAGTCTTGGGATATACCATTATATATTAATTGTTAAATCACTTCACTCCCTTCTTGGAAGATTTAGATTATTAGACTGCTTGCTTCACATGTTAATGATTGGAATTCCATTAGGCTCTACTCTAGTCAAGTTTAGCTTGGGAGCACTTCTTCATTTTATTGGAGAGAAGCTCCCAAAATTAGTGAATCCCTGACAAAAGGTGAGGTGTTGATATTGGTTGCAACACTGAGAGAACATTATGCTGGGCCTTTAAATGTGTAAACCCCTCCATCAGCTTTCTGATAAGCATCTTGAAACCTGCTTTGTACACCAAAGTACCTGCCTTGGTTATCCCATCCTGACTTTGTTACAGCTGGGAATAAGTCTGTGGGCTCTCTTTAAAGGAGCTCCTTACTTCTTAGTGAAAGCTTTGATTTTTGTCAGCCTTGACAATTCCACATCTGGTGATTGGCTATGGATCAGCTGTCTGCAACTCCGCCTGGGATGTTCTATCTGATCAGGGGTTGGGTAGAATATTGTCAGGGATCCACAGGCTTAAAAGTTGCCTCCAATGGGATTAAGAAAGGTCCCAAATTAAACTTAATTAGCAAGGATCCAACTCAAATCCTAATCATCAGCATGTTAGCAATACAACTAACAGGTTAAAATCTACCCAATAATGAAGAAAACTTGCCAATGAATTAATAAATACTGGTATAGGCAATCATATACCAGGCATATTTGGATGTATAATTGGAGGGATATGCGCTTGCTCAACATATAAAGAATGGAGGCAACAAGGGCCAAACATATACAATGCAGATCTGGTTGGGGGTTCAGTGGGTGTGAAGACAGTTTGTTCAAATCCTAAATTGACATTAATCAGTAGAACATAATAAAGAACAAAATAGTCTAAAGGGTGTTGGTGGCTTTGTAACAAAAAGCACTGAAAATTAATGGGAGTTTACTAATCAGAAGAGAATATAGAGATTATTTCTAATTTAAACGGAATGCAATACTACCATAGCACTAGATCACAAGGAATTTTTTATCTTGGGTACCAAGAAAGAAGTTGGCAGTAAAATAATAATTTACCAGGTCATTCTGCCAGCTCTGCTTAACATACAATAATTCTTTTCAGGCTTGTAGCAATTTGAAGCCTGAAAGGAGGCAAGAAAGAAGGCTTGGACATTAAAAGCGCCCTTCAATTCATTACTTGGGTTTGAGGGCATGTGTCAGGGCCCAGAGTGCCCTGGAAAGTCAACTGGCCTCTCTAGAGGTGATTAAACATGCAGCATGGAAACCCCCACAAAGCACTTCCCAGGGAAAAATACCCCCTTCAACTAACAAATGGCCCAGGATTTGAGAGGCACATAATCCCTAAATCCCTGGCATCAAGCCTGTTAACAAATCTGGGCCATCTACCTATCGGAAAATGGCACATCAGGAACACAACCGTTTGATTGCGCAATTGGGCAATTGATCCATTGCAGGAGCTAAAAATAACTATAGCAACTTGTCATGCTGTAAAATTCAAAAGGTTCATGTTATAACAGCCAATGAGAGCTCACCCTCTTGGCCAAGCGCACAAATTCCAGGTAAAATTTCAAATCCACCTCCAAATGATGCCATCAGTTCTGGTGGCACAAAAGGCCATAGAATCATTAAGTATAATTAGTGAGGAAGAGAAGCCCTCCTCACTGTTGACATCTTAATAAAGCGAGTTTATGTC
The DNA here is from genome assembly GCA_014839935.2 of Entomophthora muscae. Lineage (NCBI taxonomy): Eukaryota > Fungi > Entomophthoromycota > Entomophthoromycetes > Entomophthorales > Entomophthoraceae > Entomophthora > Entomophthora muscae. Next base: position 734,952 of record QTSX02001426.1, read on the forward strand.
TAGAAATTATTATCTTATTGCAGGAATTGTCTATTTTTGCTCAAATTTGATTATTTTCTTTGCATTTATTTGTGAATCCACCACAATATAAAAACTAGCCTATCCACATCCACCTGGTTATACTCCTGCTGCCCTTGTTGAACCACCCTGCGCCCTTGATCTGGAGTATTTCCATCCACACCATTTGGATCTGCTGCCAACCATGAAGGAGATTTCAACTGCACCTCCTCTCCCAAATGTGCTGCCCACTCAGGACTTCAGCAAGCTAGGTTTTGTCTACATCACCGTATTGGGGCTGGCCAACCAAGTTGTGCCCCATACTGGGAGTTGGCGCCCCCTGGCCACTGCCCTCAACTACCTGGTACAGATTGCGCCTATTGTGTACATGGCCTTTCAGGCCCAGCCTGCCTTCCCTGTGAGAGCCCAACCGGACTCTGATATGGGCCGTGACAGTATGTCAACCCTATCTAAACTAGTAACCCTGGGCCCCTATTCTTCTTTGATTATAGGGGCATCTTGTATGCTTTTATTTATGACTTCAGCTTACTACATAAGACAGTACTTGACCAAGAAACAAGAAACAAACAAATGCCAAGAAGAAATTGTTGCCAAGCCATCCCAGGTCCAGACTGTGACCATCTCCACCTCAAACCAGAATACTGCTGCCCCCACGACCTTTCCTGACCTGCCCAAAATGGATTTGGCTGGCTTCAGAAAAGGAATGATTATGATAAATGCCTTGTTCTGCGCCCACCCCAAGGGCTTCAGAGACAACGCCCAGAAGGTTATGATGGTGGCTGCCCAACTGAAGAATGATGTCAGAGAAACCTTCTTGACCAGCCTTGAGGAAGACCCAGACCTCATACTCTCCTACAACCAATTCCTGGAGAGAATGAACTCTGCAACTACCCCTGCTGGGGCCAAGACCCAAGCCTACATGGGGCTCATCTGCCTGAACCAAGGAAGAGACGACCTGGAGACCTACATACAAAGATTCCTACGCCTGGCAGATGCAGCCAAGATTTCTGACAACATATCAGGTTTGTATTTCAGAAACGGTCTGAACCCGCACCATGCCAGCCTGATAAGACACCACCAATGCAACCTACCCAAAGACGAGCTCCTGGAAATTGCCGGAGGCATGGACTTCAGCCAACCACAGGGATACCATGCTGGCCAATCCCGTAACAATCAAACCCCTGGTACAAGTAGGCCCCGCTTGAACATGACCCCTGAAGAGTACCAACACCATGTCAGAAGTGGACTATGCTTATATTGCCACCAGAGTAGCCACTTATCCAAGGACTGTACTAGCCGCTCCAATGGAACCCAAGGAGCAACCATCTCAGCAATAAACAACGCTTCACAATCTTACCCTATCATTGACACTATTTTATGTTATAATGACCATGAGGTGAGCACAGTATCTCTCCTAGACAGTGGGGCAACCCTTAACTACATAGAACATAGACTAGCTGAGAAACTTGGTGTACCAATCCAGGGAAACTCCTGACTGGTAACCTTGGGTAACAAGACAACAGACTTGTCACACAAATGTGAAGAGTTTGTCTCATTGAAGTTAAACAAGAGGCAGCTTCCCACCAGATTCCACGTTATGGAGAAGCTTCCCAAACCTGTAGTGATAGGTTTTGAATGGTGGGTTGACCACCAATTGAACTTGGACTATAAGAGCCATCAAGTGACTGTCACTCATGGTAGCTAAACCTTAGAGGTCCCCTTCCTGAACCCCCGGCAGACCCCTGAGTTAAACAACATCACCATGGAATCCTGCAAGGCCAAGATCCCAAAATGTTTAAAATCTTAACAGTCAGATTTCTCAGAAGAAGAAGCCACTGCCTTGCCAAAACACAGTCAGTTTGACCACGCCATTGACCTCCTCCCTGGAACCCATCCTAAGCATGGACCTTTCTATAGCTTTAACATGAAGGAACAAGCCACCCTAAGGGAGTACTTGGACAAGATGTTGAAGAAGGGATATATAGGCGTCTCCAAATCTCCTTGCTCATCCCTTATTGTTTGTTAAAAAGAAGGGCAGTGACTTATGTCCTTGTGTCAATTACCAGGACCTAAACAGCATCACAGTGAAGAACAGATACCCTGTACCCAATGCTGAAGACCTCTCAGACCAGCTTTCAGGAGCCAACGTTTTCTCAAAGGTTGATTTGAGGGATGCCTTTAACCAGATCCAGGTCAGGCCTGGCAATGAATGAAAAACTGCCTTCAAGACTAGGAAAGATCTTTTTGAATACTTGGTTATGCTGTTTGGGCTGTGCAACGCGCCCAGTACCTTTCAAACTATGGTGGACGTGGTCTTGAGAGGACTCAAGGACCAGTGTTGCGTAGCCTAATTAGATGACATCCTCATTTACAGTTGCACACCTGAGGAACATGTCAAACACCTTCAAGCTGTCTTACAACGCTTCAAAGAACACAGACTCTTTGTTAAACTCCAGAAATATGAATTTTTCCAAGAGGAAGTAGAGTTCCTGGGGATCAATGTACTGAAAGGAGATTTTGCAATTACACCTGATAAAATAGAGGCTGTGACGTCATGGCCTGAACCTAAGAACCACAAGGAGGTCAGAAGTTTCCTGGGCCTGGCAAGCTTCTGCCAGGAATTTTTCCAAAACTTTTCTTCAATCTGCTTGCCCTTGACTGCCTCACCTCTGAGAAGAACCCCTTTGTGTGGGATGATACCGCCAAGTCAGCCTTTGAGTTGCTAAAGAATGCCTTTGTTTATGCCCCCATCTTAGCAATGCCGGTTTACAATAAGCCCTTCATTGTGGAAACAGACTCCTCTGACTTTGCATTGGGGGGGTGTTGCTTCAGGAGGGGCATGATAGTAAGCTGCACCCTGTAGCTTACTACTCAAGGAAGTTCACTCCGCCTGAGTTGAACTACCCCATCTACAATAAAAAGATGCTTGCTATCATTCAGTCCTTAAAACATTGGATAAGATACTTGTGTGACGCCAGCCACCCAGTGAGAATCATGACTGATCACAAGAACCTGACATACTTCTTCAAACCATGATAACTGAACCAGCAACATGCTAGATGGGCCTTATTTCTAGCAGACTACAACTTATCCATTAGCTACAAACCTGGCAAGATCAACGTTGTGCCAGATGCCTTAAGCCAAAGAATCAACCTTTTTCCTAGTGCCAAAGAGATTGAAGAATTCAACACTAAATCCTTGTTGTCCCCAAACATGATTGAGCCAATGCTCCTATTCCTGGGACTAGCCAGTAGAAGAGAAGAAATCCAACAAGCTCAGACGGTAGACCAGCACTGCATCTCCATCACGGAGGACTTAAAGAAAGATATCAACAGTTGATACTACCAAAATGGTTACTCTTAACATGATAACACCCTGCAGCTACAGGGACGCACCTATGTACCAGAAGGTCCTCTGCGCTTAGAGATACTGAAGGAATGCCACAACTCCCCCATGTCAGGACACCCCGGGCGTACCAAGACTCTCAAAGGGATTCAGAGAACCTACATGTGGCTCAGGATGAAGCCAGAGATTGAAGGATACCTCAGTGGTTGCGAGACATGTGGATGCACCAAGCCTAAGCGAGGCAAGCCAGAAGGATTACTACAACTCCTCCAGATTGCAGAAGGCCCTTAGAAATCAGTTTCCATGGACTACATTGTGGAGCTACCCAATTCAAAAGGATTCAACACCATCCTTGTAATTATCAATTGTTTCACCAAGATGGTCACTTCATTCCAACAACAACCAAAGTAACAGCAAAGGAAACCACCACCCTATTCTGGAACCAAGTATTCATGAACCACGGACTTCCACAAGAAGTGGTCTCAGAAAGAGGCCCATAATTTACCTCTAAGTTTTGGGCCAAAATCCTAAGGGACTTGGGAATAAAAAGATTGCTGTCTACTGCATACCACCCTCAGAGCAACAGACAGACCGAGAGAGTAAACCAGGTCCTTGAACAGTACTTACAATGCTACGTTAACTCAGAACAGAATGATTGGGTAACCCACCTACCAATGGCTCAGTTTGCATACAATAACCAAGACCACAGCTCCACAGGTATGTCCCCCTTCAAAGCCAACTACGGATTCAACCCCACATGGAATGCCCCCCACAGAGGAAGCTGACAACCCCAAAGGACAAGACTGGGTTAGCAACATCCACACATGCCAAGAAGAATGTGCCAAGGACCTGAGAAGAGCAGTACAAGTATACAAAGATTTCACTGACAAGAAACAAAGCCCTGGTCCCCCAATTAAAGTAGGAGACCTTGTGTATCTCAGCGCTAAGAACATCAAGACCACTGCCCCTTGCGCTAGCTTGAGCCCCCGTTAAACAGGTCCTTACAAAGTCTTACAACGTATTGGCACCGTAGCATATTAACTAGAACTCCCCCCGGATGGAAGATTCACAATGTATTCCACCGCTCCCTGCTATCAAAAAAGAAAGGACCCTCTCTCCTACACCAGATAGCGAGAACAGCTCCCCCACCCATCAAAATAGGAAGCTTCACAGAACACGAGGTCAAAGCCATCCTGGGACACAAACTCTGATACCAAAAACCTCACTTCCTGGTCAAATGGAAATGATACTCCCACAAAGAGAATACTTGGGAACCTGAGTCCAACCTGGAGAATGCTGCCGTCCTACTAAAGAAATATAAGTCTTGGAGTAAAGAGTCGTGCTCTGCAAGCTTGACTATGGTAGGGGATGATGTCAGGGCCCAGAGTGCCCTGGACAGTTAACTGGCCTCTCTAGAGGTGATTAAACATGCAGCATGGAAACCCCCACAAAGCACTTCCCAGGGCAAAATACCCCCCTTCAACTAACGAATGGCCCAGGATTTGAGAGGCACACAATCCTCAAATCCCTGGCATCAAGCCTGTTAACAAATCTGGGCCATCTACCTATTGGGAAATAGCACATTGGGAACACAACCAATCAATTGCGCAATTGGGCAATTGATTCATTGCAGGAGCTAAAAATAACTATAGCAACTTGCCATGCTGCAAAATTCAAAAAGTTCATGTTATAACAGCCAATGAGAGCTCACCCTCTTGGCCAAGCGCGCAAATTCCAGGTAAAATTTCAAATCCACCTCTAAATGATGCCATCAGTTCTCTGGTGGCACAAAAGACCATAGAATCATCAGTAAGTATAAGTAGTGAGGGGGAGAAGCCCTCCTCACTGTTGACATCTTAATAAAGTGAGTTTATGCCTAGAAATTATTATCTTATTGCAGGAATTGTCTATTTTTGCTCAAATTTAATTATTTTCTTTGCATCTATTTGTGAATCCACCACAATATAAAAACTAGCCTATCCACATCCACCTGGTTATACTCCTGCTGCCCTTGTTGAACCACCCCACGCCCTTGATCTGGAGTATTTCCATCCACACCATTTGGATCTGCTGCCAACCATGAAGGAGATTCCAACTGCACCTCCTCTCCCAAATGTGCCGCCCACTCAGGACTTCAGCAAGCTAGGTTTTGTCTACATCACCGTATTGGGGCTGGCCAACCAAGTTGTGCCCCATACTGGGAGTTGGCACCCCCTGGCCACTGCTCTCAACTACCTGGTACAGATTGCACCTATTGTATACATGGCCTTTCAGACCCGGCCTGCCTCCCCTGTGGGTTCCCAACCATACTCTGATATGGGCCGTGACAACATGAGATCAAGGCTTAGTAAAGTGAGATAATTGTCATTTGGTTTGGCTAAGGGCTCTGATTGGCTTTTTTTACATGTTTGGAGCCTGGATATCTGTCAGGAATATTCCTGACACTAGTGCAAAAATTACTAATAATTGCAGTATTTTAAATGAAAAACGATTTAAAAGTAGTGAAGCAGCTTCCCTTAATTGGGAAACCTTCCTCAAAAACAAAATTTTAAATATGGAATTTAAAATTCAAAAGGGAAAAGACAAGTCCTTTTATTCTCCCAGGGGGCAGCCAGCCAACCGCAGACTGCAGAATGCAAGGCTGACTATCAGGCTTCTGCAGGTCAGCCAGCTGCCCATGCTCCCTTCCTCCTGGTCACCCCCACTCCCTGGGGGATTTAACCAATATGGAATCAGTGGACATCTCTAATGTAATAAAAACACATTCCCAAATGCATTAACTGAATTTGGGTGCATGATAAAGGCCCAATCAAACTTATGGCAATGTAATTTGAAGTCAATCCAAACACTCCTAATTGCCAGCATCTAATGTCAACCCAGAGAAAGAATTTCAGATGCAACTAAGACTTCTGTTTCCCCAGTCCAATGCTTCCCAATACAGTAGTTTTAAAATTTATAGCAACAACCAAAAATACCTCAGATTCAAACAAAATAATTTCAGATTTGAACAAAATCCAACTATCAGGTTAAAATATACACTCTGTTAACAGGGATTTCTGGCGTTAATGGGCAAAATGGGTCAATACAGCAAAGAAGTGCTCACAAGCAAAGCAAAACTATTCAAAATACAATCCAAAATACATTGATTTACAAACAAAATGGTGTGAGTTGAATTTTGGTGTACACATGTTTACTATGTGAATTGGTGACAAAATACACCCAAGCAAGGTGAGTCAAAACACAACCCAAAAAAAACACAATAGCAACTCACTATGTAAACAAAATCACTCAAATGGTGTGTGCAATGAATTGTACTCAAGAATGATACCAAGGTATCTAAAATAAGACACACAATCTGAGACATAAATTTTAAAAATATTGTGTTGGGTGCTTAATTTGGCGTAAGATCTTGGAAAATGGATGCAAATTATTTCAGTTATGCTAAAATAGGTGTGATAAAACTAAAAACAACTAATTAAGAAATAAAAAATCTATAATTGGGATAAGGGGGGATATTAATTAAATATTCATATTCAGATAAAAGAAAAAATAAAATTAGGGAGTAACTTAATTGAAATTTATTTAGTGTTTTATTAAATTCTCAAAATGGAAGAAACACAACAACAGAGTACCAATGCACCTGTTGTGTGCTGCAGTCACAGTTGCCCCCGCAGGTCAAAGAACAGAGTTAGTGCAACGCAAGTGCCTACTCAGGAAGGAGATGGGAGAGGAGAGTTTGATAGTGACGCTGCACTGACACAGCCGGTTCAAGGAGCACAAGCTTCTAGGGTGCAGAGCATAAACCCTTGGGTCCCCAAGCTGACCTGGAAGCCCACCAAGGTCACCATAACAAAAACAGTTAGAAACAAGCAGGTATAACTTACTTTGTATGTGTTTGACCCTGTCTACCGCCAGTATTTGGTCCTGTCAGCCATGCTGGAGAAAGTTAAGCCTGTACTTGAAACTAACTATGAGCCTTACGTCAGTGATGGCAACCAGGAAGAGAACAAGGAGCCTGAGTTCTACAGAACTGATGAGGGACAGCTGGTGTTAAAGAAAGTTGCTGCGGTTTACACCAAGATAACTATGCCTTGCAAGCCAGTCCCTGAGCAGGATCCCATTTTAACTACTCCCATTAAGCCCGCCCAGAAGCGCATTCCTGACATCAAATACATCATTCTTCTCTGGATCATGCAGGAATCTGGTAACTACTAATTGGACGCGGCTCTTGTTGGGGTGGATCCCAAGTAAGCCTCAAAGACCTTCAACAAGTTCATCAATACTGGCCATGTCCTTGTTGTGTAAAAATCCCTGCATGTGTCCACCATGCTCACCAAGGAGCACAAATGGGCAATCCACCAGGGGATAACCCAAGATTGCCATCTGGAACTGGCAAATATACAGGCCATGGTCAAATCTACTTTTGGAGTCAAGGCCTCAATTTCCTATTACTACCATCTGGTGAAGGGAATGTGCTTTTCCTGGAAAAGCTCAGGGTATCTCTGTACAATCAAAATAGCCCAACCAACATCAAGACCCAGAAAAAATACACTGAGGTGTGCACTGCCCTCAAAACCAAGGGGACGGTTAAATTCTATTATATTGACAAATCAGCATTTGCCTTGTCTATGCGGAATGAGTATGGGTATGTCCCTAAAGGCTCAAATGATGGGATGGATTGGCGTGCTGCAGTCCCCGCCACAGCCTACTTAATGGTGGCTCTCCTTGGTCCAAAGGGGGTCAAGCTCTAGAAAATGATACTGGGATCACACAACAGCCATACCTTTCTAGCATTTCTCCAATTGGTCCAGGAGCACCTGAGGTGCAAAAGCCCGGGCTTCACCAATGTAATTGTGCTGGATAACTTTGGTTACCAAAAGTTGGCCAATATTTTCAAATAATTCCCAATGATTGACACCAGCATTGCAGTGGGTTCCCAGCAATTAACCATGGCAAATTTGCGCCTTCTCTTTCTCCCTGCTTATTCACCTTTCCTAAATCCCATTGAAGAAGTTTTTGGATGGCTCAAGCAAGTTATAAACCAAGGAACCCCAACTGGGACCAAGGACCTATTTGATCTTCTGCAGGCTGGGATCCACACCCTCCCAGCTGAGACTGTGGCCAAATTTTATGGCCACACTGATTTATTCATCCCCACATGCCTTGTCAAACAGCCAATTTATTAAATACTTAGCTTGTCCAACTTTTTTATATTCTCTAATTTACTATTTAAGATTTATTAATTATCATTTTATATTTAGAAGCTTCTAAGCCCACAATCACATTCAGCAGGACCATCAATGAAGGTTATTAATTTATTTATTTTATACTAAATTTTTATTATGGCATCTGAGGCTATCCCAGACACTTGATAATTAATTACATGAATATTTTATATCACTATTATCAAATAAATATAAAAATGAAATTAAAAAATTAAATGTAAAATGTACAAATTGAAGTATATTTTATTAACATATATTATTATGCTTTTATGAAGACCTTTTCTGGAATATATTTTGCAAAACTTGCTTGCTAAAATAATAATTTGAAAATTTTATTATAATAAAAACAATATAAATTGTAATGAAATTTATTGGAAGAGAGGATTTATTAAGAGCGCCTGTAGTGAGTTGTTTGGTATGTACCCATCCAGCAATAGAGGTGGCACACAACCTCCACTGCCACACTGTAGACAATGGATACACCCTGATTAAAATGTTTGTGGCGGCTGGTAAAAGGGAGTATTATTAGGTGATAACGCAGGAGCAGCTTCTCTGGTGAGGCTGCAATACCATAGATTCCCACCAGGACCAGGGCGTCTTGGATAATGTGGTCCACCAGGTTGTAACTGGGCAGGGGGCCTTCTTCCTGTCCAATGAGAGCCAGGCCTTGTTGATCCCAAGAAGGACCCTGTCTAGGTCCTGCATGCTGGCGCCCATTCCAAAGTAGAAGATATACCCAAGGTAAACAATGAGATGAAGCCTTTGTCCAGCAAAGGCTTCTGTAAACTCACAGAGTTTATTATACACGGTACTAATTGTCTTCTTGTGCTTAGTCTTTGCAAAGATCTGCTCTATGGCTGCAGGGAGCCCCATCTCATTGGCGCTCCAGGCCAACCCAAAGTCAGCAAGGATGATTTCAGTCTTCTTTAAGGCTGTTGCGTCTGCAACAGCCAATTTTCCTACCACGCGCCCAAAGTTCTCAAGCAGGTAAGAAAGTGTGTGCTCCACCAGGAAGCAGAAGCAAGCAGCTGCGTGGGCCCTGCCCATCTCCAGTATATTCTTGAAATGAAGTGTCACCAGAACAACCCAAAAAAGCTCAATAGAGTCTATATAGCAAACTCCACTGAATGGATACCAGGTCCAAGCAGACCAGTTGGGCATCCTTCTAGGCAGTAACTGCCCACTTAGATGCCCTCTTGGCATGTGTCAGCCCAGCTATATTCTCTAAAATAAGGTAAATATTCTGAAGTTTTATTAATTTTATTTTTTATGTTACCTTTGTGTGTTTCCTCCTTGCTGGCAGCTTCAGCAGGCTTAGCTATTCTTGGCGCAAGCAATTGCGCTGGCAATTCATTATCCTCTTTCCTGGTGCGCTTTGCTGGCTTGAGATGTGCATACATCTCAGGGTTGTCAACCCAGACAGACAGTGCATAGAGGGCAAACAACTTGAACTTGAGGCCTTCCAAAACATTTTTCTGGACATTTAAAAGTCACTCAATTGTTTTTTCAGGTGTGTATGGCATCTTGGTCATAAGTGCCTTGGCAAACACCTTATTAATCTTGTCCCCTGTAAGATGGCAGCCTTCACTTTTGCCTTGATCTTTCAATCAATGTCTTTGATTTTGGCAATTACTGAGTCAAGATCCTTTAAAAGCTTCTCCAATTTTCTCATTGATTTTTTAATAACCTTTCCATATGTTTTTATAGCTTTCATCCCAATAAACTCTGTGTTATTATGATACTCTTGCCTCTTTGTTTTTTCCTGTTTGTTTTCCCATTACTCCAATATCCCATTTTTTACCCATTGTGTATATGTTTTACACTTAACTCAATATGTGTTTTTTTGCTTTGTGTTGGCATTCTTTCCTTAATTGCCATATTATTTTTAGCTCTTTACACCGCCCCTTATGATAATATTAACAACAATTTGGTGGCTGTCAAAATTTGAATTAGAGAATTATAGGTTTAATTGTGTTTATATAAAGATGTTATTGATCAAAATTCAAAACCTTAATGATAAACTTTAAGCTAATCAGGAGCCAAGTGATAAAGTGATTGTTGTGACATAAAGGGCCATTCAATAATTCTTTGATGAATGTGCACTAATTAATATGATTGGCTGGTTGTTTTTCCATTGTACACCATTGCTGCTGTGGCAAGTTGTTGGTGGACTAGTGCTCAATCAGCTGCTGGGTTAGCACTAGTCCATCAACAACTTGCCACAGCGGCAATGACACATAATGGCAAAACAACCAGCCAATCATATTAATTAGCGCACATTCATCAAAGAATTATTGAATGACCCGTTATGTCACAACAATCACTTTATCACTTGGCTCCTGATTAGCTTAAAGTTTATCATTAAGGTTTTGAATTCAGATCAGTAACATCTTTATATAAACACAATTAAACCTATAATTCTCTAATTCAAATTTTGACAGCCACCAAATTGTTGTTAATATTTTCACAAGGGGTTGTGTTTGGGTGCTAAAAATAACTGTGTTCTGGATCTAGATACACAACATAATAAAATTACAATTTTATAGAAATAAACTGAGCATAAAGAATAAAACCAACTATAAACAAAGAGAACATGAACAATTGAAATTTGAAATAAAGATAATATAAATAGAAAAATTTTGGTGACAGGGAGTTTATTGGGGGCGGGGAAGAGAGATGCCTAGTAAGTGGAATAGTGCAGGAAGGAAGACGTAGAGCCCGTGCTTGCCTGGGGGGTCTATGATTGGGTGGGTGCAGCTGGCAGGTGGGGGTGGAGGCAAGAGGATTGATTGTGATGGCCGCCATGTACCGCTCATTGCACTCCTCATTGGTCATCACTGTGATTGGCTGGTAGGTGACTGTAGTGTGAGATGGGAGGCGCTTATCCTTAAATAATTGGTTGCCCATATTCATATGAAATACAATTTGGGCAAAAAAGTCTGGCACCATCTGGCCACCAATGAGAGAATTGTGGTCAAGGACCCCAAGATAGAGGTCATTGAAAGCCTGAGGGCAGCGCTCCCATACTGTGTCTCTAATGTTGAAGAACACAACATCACCCAGATGGATGTCTGCATGTCTGGCAGGGTAGACTGAGGCCTTGTGCCTGCGTCTCTGGATGGCCTCAAGGGCAGTGGAGCTTTCCTCTATCTGTGTCACAGTAGATTCCATCATGCCAGGCATTATCCGCCAAGCAAGAAGGCTCAAAAATCTGGGAAATCTTTATTGAAATTGACCAAGTTAACAGATTTAAATCAAACAGTTAATCAGAAATGGGTTATGGCTGCTCCATTCTGTCAGCTGAAACTGGTTCCTCCTTGCAAATTGAGGTTGATAAATTGGCGTAATTTGAGAGTCACCTGATATGAGCTTGTTAATCAGCATGGCCGTCAGAAATTGGTCACACAAGGGTTCTTTGCAACCTGGACCAGATACTTACTTGACAATGTGGAAGGAATAGGAGGTCAAGACTCAGGTGGTATTGCTTAGTCAATTTTTCTGATATATATTGAATAATTTTCACTGTTTCAACTCTAAGAGTTGAGTCCTCCCAAAATTTTACTCAATAAAAATCATTTATCCCCAGTTCTAATTTACTTTTTAAAATGCATCCTGTGGTTTGGTTGTTATGATATATTATGTACAATCTAATTTTCAACCAAATCATTTCTGGAAGATAAGGTCCTTCAGTGGGAACTTGTTGTTGGTGCCGCCCAATGTTAATTTTGCGCCAGCCAATCTTGAAGCTCCTCCCCCATTCTGGAAACTGAAAATTGTGTTGCCTCCCAATGTCCAGAATTTTATTCTGTAGATTTGTTGATGTTGTCTCAGGCCATTAATCTTGGGCTACTTTGGTCAGGATTAATTGTTCTGCTTAATACTGGTATTACAATTGGAAATTTTACAAAAAGATATTTGAAGCCATGTTGGTGGTTAATCATTAATTCTATGTGGATTTGGGTGGTAATTCCCCATCACTTAGAAATAGCTTCATACTATCCCGCAATTTCTGTCACAATCTGGTGGCTCAAGAAAACCTGGTGCTTGGAATTTGAGCCATCCCAGGAGTCAAGTAATCCACCAAGGATGTGGCTGTACTTGTAGCCATTGGTAAAATATGTCTTTGTCTGATATTAGACAAAACCCTTGGCTGAAACAGCCAGAAATGTACCAATGAACATTCCCTTCTTGACCTTCTTCCTCTATTCTTGGTGGCAGCTTTTCCTTGCTCACCAAAATCATCAAAAGCTATTGATAGCTTATAATAGGAGATGAACATGACATCATCAGTTAGACTAGTCAGGCATTGGACCAGGGTTGATTCAATGGCAGTGTCATACAGGGAATCCTCAGCGTCATCCCATTGGTTGCAGGCATAATTGGTAAGAATCCGTATTGAAGCTACCTTATCATACATTCAGAGCTGAACCATGCACTCAGACACCCAAATGCCATGGTGTGCAAGTTGCTTCCAGACCTGGGTTAATGGAAGCTTGGGATCCCGCTGGAGGAGGTCAAGCATGATTGGGTATGCCTCAGATATTTGTGACTTGGGGGCCTTCTTGGGCTTCCTGGCTGTCCCAATCAGATTCCCCTTATTCATCAGATTGTTGAATTCCTGCATGATGGTAGCCTGATTGAATTTTAATTGGCTGGCTATCTGATCCCAGGACAGACCCTGCAGGTTCAGTGCCACAATTTCCTGGGGAATTTGGACAGTGATGATTTGTTGCTTGGGGCGCTGGGATGCAGGAGCTGAAGACTTATTGGCTGTAGGGAGGCAGGTTGGATGGTGACAGGAAGTTGTTACAAATCAAGTTTGCCATCCTGATTAGTTTGTTGATGAGCAGCTTGTGCAGGGGTGGATATGGGAGTAGGAGCAGAGCTAGACACTAGGTGACTGTTGAACAAGTCAAAGATATAGGAGTTTGGGGTCAGGTACAGGTCAGCTTCCTTGTTAACTGCCTCAAAGGCTTGGGTGTAAACAGATGCCTCCACTTTCTGAGCCAAGTCTCTGTTGAAGCTGGCTTGGTTGCTAGTGGCTTGGTTGCTGGTGCTTTCAAAAATGTTGCTAATAAAAACCATTGTAAAAAAACCTAGGATAAAATCACTAAAAGTAGAAGTTTAAAATTTTATTATTTATTTTTATTGTAATCTCAAGTCCCTATTTGGAAGATTCTCAAAAACATTTCATACAAATCAGGATCCATGAAAATGAATAAAATGCACCTGTTCCTAAATTAGATAGCTGTTGATTGGCTGTAAAACTGTTATTTTTCTATTTTAGGCTGCTCATACTAAACATCTTATGTGACTTCATTTAGCTTTGTGCTTGTGGAATCTTGCTTCTAGACTGCTCCAATTTTGTTTCATTTTAGTCCTTCTGTTGGTGCCTCATATGAATCCTGATTGAATTATAATATACTCTAGAACATCACCCATAGATCTCACTTTTTGCGTCAGTTCATTTTTTTTGTGGTTTAAACTATGCTGATTGATGTTTGATATAATTTTGTATAATATGCAAGTAAAATTTTGTTTATTGTTTGATGGTTCATTTATTAACCAAAACATTTAAATTATTTGAATCCTGAATCTCTCTCAACTTGGATTTTGTTCAAATATGAAATCATTTTTTTAAAATTTGAGGTATTTTCAGTTTTTGCCATAGCTTTTAAAAATACTGTATTTCTTCCTTACAGGCCTAACAGTATATAATAAAGATCCATTACTTAATGATAGGTTGTGCTATCATTGAATGAATTACTCCTCAGTATTATCACATAAATTTCTAAAGCCTTCAATACTAAGAAGCCCTTGACACTAAGCCTTTTCATCTCTTTACATGAGATAAAAATAATCACCTCATCTTCTCTGCTGTAACCACAGCCTGCATAGGGGTTGGGGGCCACCAAACCATATTAAAACCATTTGGCCCTACACCCAAATCCACCAAAAGATATTATTATGAAAAGCCTTCACAATTCAACTCCTCACAACTACACTCTTGGCCCCAATTGGTTTCATATCACTCCACCATGTCCATAGCAGTTTATACTTTGATTTATAATGTACTAACATACTTCACCGGTAATTTTAGTTGATTTAACGTCTACACAAAGGTGTTTTGTTGAGTATTGATGGTATTGTGAGGAATGATATTCCTTTCAACCATATAGGTTGAAAAGAGCAACTTAATTCAACAAATTTAAAAAATGCAATCACTTAACATTACAAATTCAAATAATGAGATTAATTTAATCTTAATTGAATTAATGAGTTTAATTGAAATTCTTAACTCAAAAACAATTCCACTTTTTTTTGAAACCAGAGAGCAAAAATCACAAAAACATAAAACCAGTATAAATTCTAGTTTAAGCTCAAAAACACATCCAATTGTCATGCCAGATAAATACCAGCCAAACCTTGACAACAAAAACAGTTTCCAACCAGATAAATTAGATTTTATTAAGAAATCAGCAGCCATTGAACCAAAAAATGAATGTAATTTGATTACACTACAGTTAGAAGATACATTGAAAGGCCAGTCAACCAAAGATCAGCAACCAAGCTACCAGAATACCCCACATCAAAGCCTGTACCACCATTTAAGGACCCAAGTCTAACCCTCAAAGAAAGTACACAAACCTCAATTCAGTAGTTCTTTCTTACCTGCAGGCCTTTAAGGCATTGTTTCACATCAAAGATACCCAGCAAGAGCACATAATAAACTTGGCACCCATTCTCACTTTCCCTTATAAGTATTTAGACTGATATTTTTTTATTAGGAGCAATTGCTCCAACAACTTCTTCCCTTCCAAACTTATATAATCAATAAATTTCTATATTCTCTTCCATATTAGTAGATACTCATTAAATTTAGAGAAGTATGAGACTACCTTTCTTAGTGTTTTTCTTCTTTCTTGGAATCATTCTGACATGTTTTTCCAATGAAGAAATTCCTTCTCCAACTCTAACAAAGAAGTATGAAGAATCAGTTTGATACAGATTTGGACCTCAACATTCCCACATGCCTTATGTTGAAACCACCCATATCCTGCCCATTGTTCATCCTCATGCTCCTTGATATGTTCTTGCCTACATCTCTTCCTATTATCTGTTATATCAATTCAATCCCTTCTTGGAAAGTTTTCTAAATTTTGGTCAGCTAATTCATATGATGATGGTAGGGATTCCAGTAGGATCAGCTTTAGTTAAATTCAATTTAGGGGCCCCACTACACTCAATTAGAGATTGACATCCTAAAAATTGGATCCCCACCAGGTATACCCAATTGCCACCTCCTTGACAGGGTTTAAGTAGGAAACTTGGCCCCTTGTTTAGCTAGAGTACTATCCTATATTTTGGGTTGTTACAGTATCAGTTATACATTTTTTGACCTGATTGGCTAAAAATATATTTCATTTTTGATTATTATTTGAAATTAGATCTTCTCTCTTTATAATTGACTTTATATATGGGACATTATTTTTCTTGTTATGCCTAAGCGCTGGACTGATTATTTTATAACTTAATTACATTATTCATATTCAAATTATTCAGAAAGATTAAAATACAATGAATGTCAAATCTTTAATTGATCTTGGGCTTAGATATTTTTTTAAAAAAAATAATTTATCAATTTTAGAATTGAAAATTGCAACTTATAATATTGCTGTAAATATCTTAAGTGCTACTACATACTACAAGCTAAAAAAATTTATGATGAGTTGCATGAGAGAGTAATAGCAGCCCTAAAGCTATAGATGCTATTACCCTATCTTTGGCTCATCATAAATATTCTTATTTTGTTTCAAAAAAGGATGTTATTTTTGAAAGACTGATAACTCTATTTAAAATACACCCTCTAGTAAGCTGCCCTACTTCATAAACTTGCCCTAATGCACCACTAGCATCTTCTGATATTTTTTTCTCTGGTATCATCACGTGATTTCAAATTATAAAATATCTCAGAATATTCTGAGAAACTTTCAAATGTTAAGGTTGAAGTATACAACTTCCCATCTTTCATCAAATATGAAAAATTAATGTGCAGATTTTTAACTTCAAGCTCTCTCCTTATAGGTCTAACTTTTCTCTCATAAATATAAAAGAATGACTTTTGAGAAATATTTGAGCCTAATAGCGCTGATTTATATAATTCTTTTCTTTTTTCTTCTTGCTCAAAAATATTTTTAATATCATTTATATTCTTAATATAAAGCTGATTTTCTTTCTCTTTTAATGTTTTTGATATTACACCAAAGTGACCATCAACAATACATTTCTCATGAAATTCTACAAATCTATTGTATTTAATAGACCATTTAATGTATTGTGGTGCCTCTTTAAATAGATAATATAAGAATTCATAGGATCTAAAATGGTTTCCATTATCAGTCCATACTTTGATATTAGTTATTTTTTAAACTTATCTGACTTAAGAAGACTTATTAGACATTCACCTGAAAACAAAGAATCATGAGACAATATTTGAGATAAAAATCATGGTATTCATATTTAACTTTATTGTTTTCTTTAAATACCAATGCAAACCCCAATAAAGAAATAGGTCTTCTGGAATAAAAAAAGTTATTGGTTTCAATTGGACCACCACCAACTGTTAAATTCTCCTTAAAATCTATGACTATAATACATGATTTATTATCTAATTCATTGACATCTTTCTTATATTCCCTATTTTGATGAGCATAAAAGTCTTGGTGCTGATTAATAGCTTTTAAGTCACTGTTTATAGATTCTGGCAATAATAAGTTTTTTACTTTCACATTCTTCTTTTCTTTCTTCTAAGGATGATTTTAAGTTACAAATATTACACATGTCAGTTTGTTTTTTACTCTTTATTATATTTTTTGGTATTAATTTATAATAAGTTGAAAGTGTTCTTGAAATTTCATTTTTTATTTTCATATTTTCATATATTGTTTTTGTTTTTAATAGAGAATATTTTATTTCAGTTGAATATTCATTCATTTCTTTTTCAATGTCTATAAATTTTTTCTGGTGCTTTTTTTGTAAACTGGCTTGTTTCAAAAGAATTTTCCAGTAGTTTTTTTAATTATTTCTTTTTTAATTAATAGTTATTATCTTTTTGGCTTTTTTTGTTTAAGCTTACATTTTTATTTATTTTTCTTGAGTATTCAAACTCACTTTTGGTTATATTAAATCCCATATCAGTAAGCTCTTTTAAAGAGCAACTGGAAGTAACCAGAGATCTCAAGGCTGGGAGATGCTTTTGAGGAGCAGATTCCAAAAGATCCTTTAAGTTGTCAATTATCCCATTTAGTTTCTGATTTTGAATCAAAGGAATGAACTCTGTTTTTCCAAACTCAGTTTGAGTGAGGAAGTGATTGATGAAGGAATTAAGATTGCCTCCAGAAACAAAGAGGAATGCTTTCTTTAGCATAGCAATTATTTCTATTTTTGTTGATGCTCCCAGTGAGGAAAATGGCTTCATGGCAGAAGTAAAGTTAACAGATTCCATAATATTGGATTTGTGATTGCTGATAAAGAGATGCTTTGTAGAGATGCCTTGCAAAAGAGTGCTGGTTGCAGGAATTATATCTTTTTGTGAAGATGGTTTGAAGTAAACCTTAGGTGGTGCTTTAGCTCTTATATACCAAGCCTTATGACACCATTCTGAAAGAAATGATGTGACAGCTTTATTTACATTTTCAACTTGAATTTATATTTCTAGAATAAATGAAATCCCCAGTTTTCATGCACAAGTGATATATGTGTATCAGCTAAGCATCAAATTACATCATATCCTCTTTGTAATCTATGCAAATCAATTAAATAATGTATTAACTTAATTATAACTGTTCCGCATATTTTTAAAATATTAAAATATTAAAGAATTGTGTTTAAAAAATGCTTAATTTGAGGTTTGCAGTTCACTTGAACCTCACAATTCATCTAAACAGCAAATAAATTAATGTCCTAACTTCAAACTACCATAAAATCCTAAATAATTAAGCTTTTTAAATAAAATAAAATGTGGAAATGATCTTCTTGATCTTATCTTTGATTTTTTTAAATAAAAAGCATATATTAATTAATGAAAAATTAACTTTTTTAAGCTTTAAGCAATCTGTTTTATTTCATTATCAAAATAATATAATAAAATCTGACATATGCTCTTTTAAATTACTTTTGCTTTAATATTCAATATTATATATATATTATTATTTTAACATCAATGGAAAGATAAGATTCTTAGCTTCATTTTAATAGTTTACAGTGTGAAAAAATATTAACTTTTTGTTGAGTTAATACTGTTTTAAATATAAACATTTGTAATTTGATTTTTTCAAAATTGAACTGTGTTATGCTGCAACTTGGGCAGCATGTGTATTAGAAAATGGCCTAATCCCTAAAATAATGACCCATATCTTTGATGGTCTCAATTATGTCCTCTTTTGCATTTACAGTATAATTTATGCTTTTTTGTGGTTTTGTCCTTTTTTATTTACAAACTAAAAAATGAATGCAGAACATTGCCTAGCATTAAATTAAGATAATTTAACCTTGTTTTTGTAATTAACTTTGTAGCAGGATACAAAAAATTACATTTGAAAATGAAGAGCTTGTATCAGGTTTGAATTACAGTTGCTCATTGTTTTTCACATCAGTGTTTATCAAGGCTTTTTTCTTTAATAATATTCATTAAACCTTTTGTCATCATGGCCATTAAACAGGGAGGAAGTATGAAGTCCCTTACAGATATAATTGGGAGTTTCTTCTTATTGTAAAAGGGTTACTATCTTTAGGGGCTGTGATCTATCTTCATTAATGTAAAAGAAATATACCCTTAGAAACCTTTTATGAAAGTGTATTGTACTATCACAATAATACATTGAGGTTTCATTTTACTAAGATTATGTAGTTTTTTACTACAGTTTATTATCAATATATCATCTCTGACTAACAGTAAGACTTTTTCAGATGCTCCTATCAATGTTCCTTTAGATCATTTATTCAATCTCTGATACATAGTGCCTTTTTCCAACTACTTTCCCTTTAGAAATTTCTCGGGAAAGCTTAAGTGATTCCTTACAGCCTTCTTTTTATCATAGAATTAGATTTTAAAATTACCTTGATAAAACCCCTAAATCATTCCTGCTATATTTTCTGCATAATATTTTTAAGCTTTATGATCTTCCATCAATGACTCCTATCATTATAATAGGCTCAACCCCAACCAATGACTCCTTCACTGAATGCTCTGGGGTGCTTTGCTTCCCTTCTGAAAATTTTTCACAACCCCTAAATAGAAATATTAATATTTCACTAGCAAGGTGTTGATATCTTGTCATTTAAAGTGTTAATGTTTCCCTGATCTGACAATGTTTTGCCAAAGTTAGCAAAGGTCTTGCCATTGTAGCAGAGAGCTCTGGGCAACATTTCCCTAAGCTCAATTAGTGCTCTTTTATTGTAGAAAAGCGGCTAGGGAAAGTTTCCTTGGTAATTATTCTTCCTTTATCATCAAAGCAAACTACATTGAAAAAATGTTTCAAAGTGTCACTCAACATTTTCCCATGGTATCAAAAGCTTTTTATATAACCAGTGATGGCCTAACATACACTTTTTATCCACTGTATAAGTTTATGGTGAATCCCTACATATACACCTTACATGGGCTGATACTCTCAGGATAACCCTAAAAAAATAAAACAAGGAATCAACGTTTGCAACACAATGACACCAAATAATCAAGGAGTGTATTTGTAGCAGCTTCCCCTGATTGAGTAAAATTCCGTAAAAAGTGCACAGCAAAAACCTAATTTTAAAATTTGACAATTCCACCTTTTCTAGGCTAGACACAGACTGTGCAGCTGACTGCCAGGCTCCTGTTGGCTGAAAGTCCAGCCTGGCAGCTTGCCTGCACGCACCTACCAGCCAGCTGCTTTGCTGTGTTCTGAGGCGCGGCACAGATACACAACAGGCAATCCTAACCTTAGGATTGGATTTGTACTAAGACTTGTTTAGATGGTAGGGAAGAATATGCAATTACCTTGTGGCCCCAAATGAATAATCTCTACTAGTTGTGGCTAGACAGAGGCGTCAAAGTACGTGGAGACACAAAGACAAAAATGTGAATAGAACTTAATTTTTATTGGTAAAAGTGAAATGGAATATATACTGTGTAGCTTTACCACAAAACAGTACATGGACATTAGGATCACTTGCCGCCAGAATTAGTGGGTCAAGAAAGCTGCAAGCTGCAAGGAATCAGGAAACCAAAAAATTTTATTTCCCAGTTTGGATACAACCTCATTTTGAGGGGCAAAAGCAAAAGCAAGAGATTTGTCCTCAAAATAACCCATAAAAGGCAAAATCAAAACATGGTAAATGGCCGCATTCACAACATTGCCCCCCTCTAGATTGGCCTTAGGGGGTAGTACTTGCAGAGTAACTTGACATCTACTTAAGCAAACAGACAACAACTAGAGAGGAGTTTCACGGTGTAATCTGACCCTTGTTTGAAGGTCACTTCTAGAGGCCCAAACCACAGTGTATCTAGCTTGTGAGCACGTCCTCCTACTCTATGCTGATAATAGAGGACCTGATCCCCAATGGTGAACTCAGGCAAAGGGGAACAGCCAGAATTGTCAGTAGAGAGCTCAAGCATCTTGTTCTTGTATGTAGATGTATACACTGTGGCATGTATGTCAATTATGCAGTTGACAAGATCTTTGATATGGTCATCAGGGTTCATAGCCTTATTAGAGGAGAGTAGGGGGCTCCCAGGAGCAATAGAGTGGTGGCCTCACGTCCATACAGCATAGCAAAGGGGGATTATCTGGTGACACAATGTTTACTAAGGCAATACACAAAGAGAGAAGCAGTTAATTATAGATCTCAGTTTGCAGTGTCAGAGTAAGTGAGTTTCCTCATGATAGAAACCAGAGTCAAATTTTCACACTCAACCGCCCCGTTGGTAGAAGGGTTATAGGGGGCAGAGAAAGACTGGTGAGACCCCAAGGCCTTGACAACAGATGTTATAAACTTAGCGTTAAAGTTAGTCCCGTTTTTGGACAACAAAACTTGAGGGCAGCCATGGCAATAGAATACATATTGCAACAGAAAGGCAGCAGTTGTCTTGGCAGTGATGTCCTTAGTAAGGTGAGCTTCTAACCACTTGCTGAAATAATCAACAGAAATTAAGATGAAGCAGCAGCCAGAGCAGGAACAGGGAAGAAGCCCTACAGTGTCAATACTGACCGTGTGAAAGGCGTGCTGTGGAGGGACTAATGTGAACTTGTGAGAGGTAGCTCAAGGTCTCTGGAGCTGGCAGTTGTGACAACTAGCAATTACGTCTGGAATTAGCAGGCAAAGATTTTCTCAGAAGTAGTTTTCTGGAGCCAGCCATAGGTCTTGGCAATGTCTCATGTCCCGTCTCCTTATAAGCTTGGAGCACCAGTAAAAGGCAAAGACTAGGCTGTACATAAGGTAGGTATTGGTCTTGCAATTTTTTGAAAAGCTGATTGTTGCAAATGAGTTTGTCCTTGGATAGCTTGAACAGGAGAGTTCAAACTTCTTCCTTCTCACTCTACCAAGAGGAAGAATATCTAATTAGTTCATACAGTAAATCAGCCTCAGCAGGGTATAGAGTGAGGATGAGCATTCTGGACAATCCATCAGTGCTCTGATGTTGAATTCTGGGATAGTGTAGTACTGTGAAGTTGTAACCTTGCAGGTGGAGAGCCCATATAGCTAGTTGTCCTTCTGGCTCAATAAGCTGTTGTAACCACTTAAGGGAGGCGTGATCAGTGACCACAGTAAAATGGGTACCATACATGTAATGGCAGAACTGTTTGACTGCATGCAACACAGCAAGGCACTCCTTCTCCATGATGCTATAATTCTTCTCATGCTTGTTGAGGACACAAGAAGTATAAGCTATAGGGTGATGCACTCCTTTTTCATCTATTTGAGCCAGAATGACCCCAATAGCTTGGTCACTAGCATCTGTATAGAAGATGAACTCCTTTTCATAGTTGGGGTACACCAAGATGAAAGCCTCTTTGATTTTTTACTTAAGGGTCTCAAAGGCCTGTTGCTGACTAGTGGTCCATTTGAAAGAGACATTACATAACAGTTGGACCAAGGGTTCACTAGTGTTAAAAATGTTATAACTGTGCTGTTTTAGCAGAGTTACAAGGGGAAAAATATTTGGAAGCTAGATAATAATCTTTATTGGGAGATAGGTATTATATAGTCATTGTGAGTTGTGGATAACAGGAACATGATAGCGTTGATCACACAGTGGGATGGTGAAGGGGGTGGCCTGATCCTGGTAATGAGTCAAGTGCCAAAAAGGGGTATCCACTGTAAGGGATCATCATCTGTTCATGTTGTTGGATTTGGAAATTTGAGTTGACTTCCTAGTCTGGCTTCAAGTGACTGGATAATCAGGTTGCAGGTTGTTGTAAATTGCGCCATTAATGGCATTTTGATATGGCCTTTGAATATTGATATGTGCAAAGATTTAGTTGGTTTTTCTTTTGATTTTGGGAATTTCTCACTTTCTGCAAATGAGTCTGGTTCAATATCCACCCCTTCCAGAATATCATACCTGTCCTTGACTGATCCTGGTATTAACTCATCCCAACACAACCCCTTCTGTCACTCTGTCTACCTAATGAGTGATCATCAACCCTTGTCTACTATTTAAGTAGAATCATCTCTCCTAATAAAGACAAGTTTATCCACA
Source organism: Entomophthora muscae (assembly GCA_014839935.2). Lineage (NCBI taxonomy): Eukaryota > Fungi > Entomophthoromycota > Entomophthoromycetes > Entomophthorales > Entomophthoraceae > Entomophthora > Entomophthora muscae. The sequence goes on from QTSX02001426.1 coordinate 758,280, forward strand.
TTTGCATGGGCTTTAATATTCTTCAAGCTTTTTCCTTTCCTTTCTGCCAAAAGGAATTTCACATCTTGTATTCCAGGAAATTAAGGTATGTGTCCTTAATTTTTCCCTGAAGGCTAACCCAAGGCTAGCTTCAAACCTCAAATCTTTTGTTATAAAGATTTCCCGCTGTTTCCTCCTGGATGTTGTCCCCAGGAGCCAAAAATGACACAGGTCACAAGCCTGCTTACTTGGAACCTTGTTGGTGGGTTGAGCCTGCTGTTTCAACACCCTCTGACTAAAGGTCAGCCTCCTTTGGGGGTAGGTTGTCAGGGAGGTTGTCAGGAGCCCAGTTGCCATACTGCACTAGCTGTTGTTCTGTGGCGGGTAGGGAGGTCCCCCGCTGTTTCTGTCTTGCCTTACAGGGTCTCAGGCAATCATGGTGCAGGACCTTGTCCTGTTTATATTTCCCAAGTTCTTGTACAAGGTAAGTGTTGTTTTTGTTTACCTTTAAGATGATTGCTAGGCCTATTTTCTTGGGTTGAAGTTTACTTTTGTCAGAGTTCATGACCCAAATTTTATTGCCAACCTCATGTCTGTTTTGGATGAGGACAAATGTCTTTTCTAGATGCTTATTTCTCTCTCTGTTTGATCCATGTTTGTTACTAAGACCTGGGGATCTGGGCAAGGGGGGACCTGACTTGGAATTTCCAGCCTGGGTCCTGATAATGCTTGAATGATATTGGGCTGGGTGCTGTATACCAATTCAAAAGGGCTTTTCCTGGTGGATATGTTCACACAAGTCTTCATACAAGTAGCACAGTTGGTAATTGTCTATGCCAGTCCTCAGGTCTCCTGTCAGTGAGTTTGGCTAAGGCTTGCATGAAGCTGCCATTTAGTTGTTCCATGCGTCCATTGGCCTGAGGATGATAGGGTGTTGTTACCGTGTGCTTAATCATGTTCTTTATGAGGTATATGTTGGTATCTTCAGAGGTCAATTCCTTGCCTCCATTGGTTATCAGGAGTTATGGCTTTCCAAACTTGCTGATGATTTACTTTCCTATGAACCAATGTATATCATTACCAGTGTGTGTTTTTACTGCTTGGGCCACTGGCCAGCGGGTGGCAAAGTCTATTGCTGTAATGATATATTTCTTTTTGTTATGTTTTCCTGGCATGGGGCCTTCAATGTCCAGGGCCCACACTTTGAAAGGTAGTTGTGAAAAAATAGGCAGTACAGATTTAGGTGGAGTTTCACTCCTTGCAAATTTTTTGCATACTTCACATTGTTCTAAGACTTCTTGGACATCACAATACAGGGTTGGCCACCATGCCTTATGTTTGAGGTTTTTGTAGAGATTGCGACTCTTTGTGTGTCCTAGGTCCCTATGGTAACGTAAGATGGTGTCCACTTGCTGGTGGGTGGGAACATATGGGATGGTGGTCCTGTTGGACATTTTTTGATGTTAGGTCCCGCACATGTCTGAAAATAGGTGTTATTATTAATGACTGTTTTCTTTGTTATGTCTGTGGTGCCAGGGGAAACCTTCATCTTTTGTTTGAAGTACCAGGAGAGGCCAGTCTGGGTCAAGCTCATTTTTCCTCTTGTATCTCAGACATACAGGCGCAATAGTGTGTCTGCCATGGCATGTTCTGGGCCAGGTTTGTACTATATGAGCATATTGAATCTCTCCAATAATTCCATCCAGCTAGCTTGGCAGTGAGACAGATTTGCTTGGGTTTTGAAATATATGAGCAACTTGTGGTTGATCAATGCTGTGAATTCCTCCTGTTGCTCTAGATAACAACATTATTTGACTAGGCAGTGTATGATGGCCAACAACTCTTTGTCATGGATAGGGTATCAGCACTTGCTATCTGTCAACTTTTGTAATTTGTAGGCTACAGGTAGGAAGTCACCATTATTGTTTTTGATTCATAGTACCCCCTAATAGATGCATCTGAGGCGTCTGTTTCCATTTGGTATTTCCCATCTTGTTTGGAGTACTGTAAATCCACTGCCACCCTTGGCCTTGGATTGAACCGTTTTTCCCTGCCGCACCAAAAAAGGGCCAAAAATAACAGCCAAGCCACTAAATTCTCTAGGAGATTTAGCTCATACTGTTGATGAGAGATTTGTTATGGCCTACCCTGCAGATCCCCCAGCTTTGGTTGTCCTGGCCTGCAAAAAAACACTGATCAATTTTGATTATTTATTGTCATGATGTCATCCTCTCTTAAAAATAATCAGAAACACCCAATCAAATGATGCCACATCAACAACCAGAAAATCAAGTGAATCCCAAATTCCTGGGATGGTCTCTAGCCAATAAGGTGAAGCTGCAGAAATTAACTTGAAACCTTCCAGTGCCCCTGATCTTGTCCAGCAAAATTTCTCTTCCTGCCAATCAGATGCAAGCCAAAGTGGTCATGTGATCATTTCTTAACAATTTCCCCCTTTTAACAATGCCAGGGGACTTTGTGTCCCCTGCTTGATAATTTTCAAAATTATTAAACTTGGAAACAGTTGCTTTCAAACCTTGTCATTATTTTTTAGACTCTTTTGGAGTCCTTTTTAATCCCTGAACAAAGTGTTAGTCATTTTCTGTCCAAACCTTACCCTTATTCTGTCCGCTTATACCTGGTCATCTTTTCAAAGCCCTGTAACTTAGGCCTTTCACTCAATTGTTGCAGCTGTAGTTTACGCTTTTGAATTTACAGTTTGAACTCAAGAATTCAACTTAAAATCTCTTATAAATTCTATTATTATTTGGAGTTTTTCTTTAATTTCATTGTTTTCAAGCCCGTTTTTGCTTTTACACCCGCCCAAGCCATCCAAGATCATCACCAAGCCTTTTGGACGCTTCCTGCTGCTTCCTGCCGGTATCTCCTTGTGGCCACTTATACAGTACCTAATTTTACTGATTTTAGAACCAAAAATTGCACCTAAAAAATTTAGAATCTTCTGTGGATTGCTATTATGATCTTCCCTATTTTAAAATGTGTGGTGTTTACTTTGGCTCCTTTTGTGCTTCTTATCTGGACAACTGCCCTGACCTATGGTTGCAATTTTCTACTTCTGCTTGCCTTATAGGGAACAATCCCTCAAGACTTTTGCACCTCCATAGTGAGCTTCTCATTTCAGGCAAGACAATTGTTAAGAGCCTGACTTGCGACAATTAGACTTTTCTGCTGCAGATTACGCTGTGCCAGCCCCCACATTGGAGGTGATGCCAGTGTCTACTATTATTAGCTTGGACAAAGACAATCCAGTACCCCTTCAAGCTCCTGTGGGGTTGCATCCTGCTCCCACTTGCACACCCTGGTTACTCACTGGGTTAGTGTTGATGGGGTTAAATGAATACTTTTCCTCAGCTGTCTCCTGCGTCCTCTCTTTGGTCCCCCCTCAGAGCGGTCATCCCAGTACTCCACTGGGCAGCATCCTGATGGTTCATCTTGCTGGGATGGGAGCCAAACTTAGTTAGTTTAGCCCCCCTCTCTCACAGGTACTGTAGGATAGGCGCTGTTGTGAGTTGCTCCTTGAGGCGTCTGAAACAGAAGTTGTGTTGGGGGGTCCATACAAACTTAGATTTGGCACCAGTTATGGTGGATAGGGGGGCAGTCAAAACGCCACAGTCAGGTATGAAGCGGCGTATGTAGGCCACCATTCCTAGGAACGTGTGGAGTTTCAACTTTTCCTTGGGTGATGGCATTTTGCAGATGGCCTGTATCTTCTGACTGTTGGGTTTGATGCTGCCTTTTGAGACAATGTGTCCAAGGAAGGGCAGTTGTTCTCAGAAGAACTGGCATTTGGAGGGTTTGGCTAGCAGTTTGTGTTGTGCTAGGGTATCAAAGACTGCTTCCAGGTCCTTGTGATGTTGCTCCACCAAGGGACTTTAGACAATAATGTTGTCCAGGTAGACCAAGGAGTGCTTGCCTATGTGGGGGGGCAAATACCTTGTTCATGAAGGTCACAAAGGTCAAGGGGGCGTTGGTCATACCAAAATTGAGTACCACACATTTGTATGAGCCATACTTAGTGCAGAAGGCCATCTTGGGGATATCTTCCTCTTTAATACATATCTGGTTGTAGCCTGAGGTTAAGTCAATCTTGGAGAAGACTGTGGTGCTACCCAGGGCATCAAAGAGGTCATTGATGAGTGGTAGTGGGTAACAATTCTTGATAGTAACTTCATTTAGGGCTTGGTAAACTGTGACCAGGCGCAAGGTGCCATCCTTTTTAGCCACGAAGAAGACAGCAGCTCCAAAGGGGGATTGTGAGAGACGGATAAGTCCTTTCTCCAAGGCCTCCTTAAGGTAGGCACAGAGGGTGTTGTCTTCATTTGGGGTCAGGCAATAGATGGGTTGTGCTTTGGGTACAGCTCCCTTGAGTTAAATGGAATGTTGGATGTGTTTTTCTGGGGGTAACCCAGGCAACACTTCTTTGAAGAAATCTGGGTGGTAAGCCACAATTTTGTGATCCTGAGACTAAGTTGTGTTCTGGTGATCTTTGAAGTGTATGATCTTGTACTAGCAGGAGTCCCAGTCAATAGTCTTGAGGTTTTCTCTTTTTTCCAGGGTTTCTGTAATACGTACAAAGACATGGTTGTGTAGTAGTTGGTCCACTGAGTCAGGGTATATTTGGTGATTGACGCCTTTGCATTTGATAGTCAATACCAAGGTTACCCAGTCCATGTGGGGGTTGTTCTTTCTCAGCCAATCTAAACCTAATACAATGTTGAACTTGGGAAAATCAATGATGGGGCCTTGGATGGTGGAGTGCAGGTTCTTGAGCATGACAGAGAAGGGGGAAGTCTCCTTTGTCACAGAAATGTGGTGTTCATCAGCTTAAACCACATTTTTAATCTACAAAGGATTAGTGGTTAGCTTGAATTTGTCCACAAAGCTGCTGTTGACTAAGGTTTGATCCGCGCCTGATTCCAGGAGTGCCAAGCCTGTGTAACTGCAAAATTAGAAAGGGTAAGACATCAGTTTATTGGGGTGTCTGACAATAGTGTAGAAAACTGGGTCTCCAAGGGTACTTGGATCATTGGACACTGGTCCACGTCCTCAGGTTGGCATTCATCATTGGGCAAGTCAGGAGTTGTGCGGGGAGAGCTTGGCTTGCTTAATGCTCTCCCTGGGTCTTTTCCTTGTCCTGGTTGCCCAGTGTTGCAGTGATGTGGAAATGGGTAAGTTTGACTGACCATTGTTCCTGTTTCCATGTCCATTTGAACCTGCAGGTTTGTGGCTTGTACTATTGCTGTTTTTTCAGGGGGTGGTCAAATGGAACGGCCAGCTGGATGAGAGTATTTAGGTCTTTCTTGTTTCCTGGTTCGTGATTTGTGGAGAGCTTTGGACGTTTGCTCTGCCTTCTCTGCTTTGCAATACAGGCTCTGTAAATTTGTCACTTGGTCCAGGTTTACGTGTCTCATTACGTGCAACTTGAGAGGGTTGTAGTGCATGAGATGTGTGACTGGGATGTCAAAAGCCATATCAGGGTGTGCACGTAGGCGGAGTTCCTTGTAGGCACAGGTAAGCTCTTTCACAGTGCCTGTCTGGGTTAAGTTCTTTACTTGACATATAATCATGAGTGTGGTGTCCTTAAGCACAAACCTTGCCAAGAAGTCTTGTTTGAACGTATCCCAGTCCTTCTCAGTGTGTTCCTCATGCCACTTGTTGCACTAGGTGCCAGCGTTGTGGGTCAGTTGGATGGAGATCTCTGCAATCCAGAACCTTTGTGGACATTCCATCTGGGCCAGTTTTCTTTGGGCCAACTTGACCCACACAGCAGCATTGTTGTTGTTGGCCCTGGCAAAGGCTTCTATGGCCGCACTTTGAAGTCTCTGGGCTACATAGGCTGGCATGATATTTTCATCAGTTGCACAGGGCATGGCAGAGGGTGACTGGAAGAACCCTTGGGCAGACAGGGCATTGAATGTGGGAAGTGGTATCACCATGTTCTGGTAGAGGACAAACCCGTCAGGTATCTCCGTGCCAGGTGTGTACAGTGTCCAGTCCAGTCCACTGGGAGGCCAGACATGATTCTATCAAGGATTTGTTGGCCGCAGCAAGTACAGGCAACAAGCAGAATGTTGGGAGATAAGAAGGTAGGATGGAGAACCTACCTGTGCTACTAATTTCATAACTGTGCTGTTTTAGCAGAGTTACAAGGGGAAAAATATTTGGAAACTAGATAATATTCTTTATTGGGAGATAGGTATTATATAGTCATTATGAGTTTTGTGTAACAGGAACATGATAGCGTTGATCACACGGTGGGATAGTGAAGGGGGGTGACCTGATCCTGGTAATGAGTCAAGCGCCAAAAAGAGGTATCCACTGTAAGAGATCATAATCTGTTCATGTTGTTGGATTTGGAAATTTGAGTTGACTTCCTAGTCTGGCTTTGAGTGACTGGATAATTGGGTTGCAGGTCACAAACCTGCTTACTCAGAACCTTGTTGGCAGGTTGAGCCTGTTGTTTCAACAACAAAGTCAGGGATTAACTGTCTGTAGTAACCCATCATGCCCATAAAGACTTGTACCTCTAGTAGGTTGGTGGGCGGAAGCATTTTGTCAATGGCCTCAACTTTATTGGTCATGGGGTGAGATCCTGTCTAGGTCCCCTCATGGCCCAAGAATTCAAGATGTTCCTTGAAGAAAGCACACTTAGATGGTTTCAGTTTAAGGCTCCCTCTTGAATCTTTATGAACACTTCTTTGAGGTGAGCCAGGTGATTTGTAAAGATAGCACTGAAGACCGTTATATTATCCAAATACACTAAGACGCATGAAAGCTTTAGACCACAAAGGATGAAGTCCATGGCTTGTTGAAAGATAGCCAGGGCATTGCAGAGTCCTTGTGGTATACATGTAGGCTCAAAAAAGCCCTCAGAGGTGATGAGTACAACTTTCTGTTTATCTTTGGGAAGAGATCAACTTACCAGTACCCCACAGCTAGGTCCATGGCAGAGAATAACTTAAAGCCTCCAAGGCAGCAGAGAGCATCATCAATACGCAACAAGGGATAGGAATCCTTTTTGGTTAAGGAATTTAATTGTCAGTAGTCCTTTGCAATGCAATGGCCTCCATTCTTTTTCTTCAGTATAAGCAGAGGGGAGGCCCATAAACTTTGGGAAGGAGCCAGTAGCCCAGCATCTAACAGTTGTTTGAGCTCTTTAGACACCTGAGTGTCCTCTACGCGGCTGCAACAATATGGTTTAGCACATAATGAGGAGTGTCACCAGTATCAATCTGGTGAATAACTCCTTTGGCTAGACTATATCAGTGCTATCTTTAGCAAAAATATCTGAAAACTGATCTATTAAATCAAGTGCCTCCTTCTGTTGGACCAGAGATAGCTTCAGGAAATCTTGTACAGTGAACAAGGATAGGACTTGAGGCTTGTAACAGGTAAATTAAAATCCTGGAATGTACCAAAGGAATGTAGTGATAGAACATGACACATTCAGCAAGTTGTCATAGCCAACAACCTGCCCTCTAGACACATGTATGGGAAGAGAGGTTTAGTTGGCAACCAACAATTGAACAGGGTCCTTATGAGAGACATCCAAGATTCCTGGGCAGAGATAGGGTTTTTTGCGGCCTAGCAAGGGAGGAGAGTACAACTCCAGGAACGTACACTCAGGTAACTCATATGATATCTGAGATTATAAGATAGCTTGGGATCCAGGGGGATGGTCACAGCAGAAGTGGTCAGCATTGGAATTCCCTCAGATGCAGGACAGGCCATAGGCAAACACTTCATATTGGATGAGTGGGTATGGTATTTTAGGGTAAAACACCAGTGGGATATTCTAAGGCACACGTCTTGAGGCGTTTCCTGGGGACTTTAACATGCACTTCAAAGATCAGGGGGACTTTGTACCCTAAGATAAAGAGGTATCCTTACTTCAAGTTGATGATCATATTGTATTCTATAAGGAATCAAGTACCACTAGGAGATTGTAACTCTCATTCTCCAAGACAACAGCAGGCGTAGCTAAAAGTAGCTTGCTAAACTGCAGGGGAAGAACAGAATAAGCCCCTATAGCATGAGTCATAGATAGCACAGCTGTACCATACAACTGATGATAGTTAAGTTCAGTGGTGAGCTTGAGCTTCTTGGCAAGCTTTGAGGAGACAACATTAACAGGAAATCCAGTGTCTAAGACGGCCTTAGTTTTCACCTTTTGGATGGATATTTCTACTTGAGTGGTAGTGCAACCAAAGGGTGGAAGAACGGCCAGGATGTCCTGGGCTTCTTCTAGTTCTTTATCCTGTTTTTAATCATGCATCTCAGGCCTGGAAACTCTTTATAGACAGTATGGAGAGGAAGCAAGACCAAGAAATTCTTTAATACGGTGTCAGCAACCTCAGCAGCTTCCTTGGACGACTCTACAAGCACAGGAGACCTCTTAGCTTGGGTGAGGTATGGGCAAGAGACGACCTCTTTGGCTTCAGACAGAGGCTTGTCAGTTGTTGTAGTTCCCAGAGCTTAACTTATAAGGGACCACAATGGTTTTGGTTCAGCAAGTACTGAATACTCACAGCCGTCAGGATCATTAATGTCTGAATCATCCATGTCAGAGTCATCAGAGATATTGTGGAACAGCAGCAGAATGGGATGAGCCTTGGTGTCAGTAGTCTCAGAGTTGGCTTTGGAGGGGGGAATTGAAGGAGACTGAAAAGAATTGTCAACCAAGAGCGTCTCTGCCTCTAGGTTGACTGTTCTTATCCTGCCTGCTCCTTGGGATCAGCTCCTTCAGCCCGTGGATTGGTGCAGACTTGAGAATGGTGGCCTATCTGGCCACATTTATGGCAACCTTGGCATCTAGGAGGATTATGAGAGTTCATGGTGAGGATGCAAGGACCACAGGAAGACAAACCAGAATTAGAGGCAGCTCAATTCTCCCGCATAACTTCTCCAGAATGAGTAAGGAGCCTATCCTGCAGCAGCGTCTTTATGCTCTTTATAGAGAAAAGCATGGCTTTTTGAGCCTTAAAATGGAAGAAACAGAAGTTGATTAACCTTGAGGTCTTGAGAGCAGGCCATGTAGGCCTTATGCGCCGTCATTTGTCTGCTAGTTATCAATTGCTGTCTTTAAATGTAGAATCTATCTGCAAATTCAGCCAGAGTCTCCTTTGGCTTGAAAGCAATGTGCATGAAGGCGTCCTTCTTCACTTCTAAACTGAGGTCACCACCAAATTTGTCAATAAGAAGCTGTTTTATTTCTTCCCAAGTCTCAATGGTGGGCAACTCTGGTAATACCACTTCTTAACAGGTCAGGTGAAGGCAGGTTAGGATATGTTCCTTCTTAACCTCATCAGAAGCTCTTCTAATAGAAGTCCTGTAGATAGTTAGGAAAGCTGCAATGGTAGATGTTTTGGGGTCAAAGACCTGTTTAAAGGTAGGTTTGAAATGCACTTTGGGAGTGGGACCACCATTGTTGCTATTGAGTACATTTATGTGCGGGTAGAACTCTGCTTCAGATTCAGAGGGGGCTGTATGGCCCACAGCTGACAAACACTCTCTTCAAGAGTAGTTAGGGTCTCAGCAGTGCGGGCACCTGTATTATTAGCTAAGGCGGTCTGTTTCTCAGTAACGTCTAGGTGTTAGCCCTGTGTGGTTACTACTATGGAAAGATCAGTCAGGTGGGAGGTCATGGAAGGACCCACTGAAAGGCAAGGAGCAAACCTGTCATTTACCAAATCAATTAATTCACTCATTTCTTGCACATCTTTGTCAAGGTTGGAGTGATCTTGTTTCAAGTGGTCCAACTCATTGGCTAGAGCAATCAGCTCTCTAGCATAGTGAATTTGGGGGCTCCTGACAGGCTGGGGCAGCAGCCATCTTTGTCAATACTCCAGTTGGACTAGCAGTAGCTGTCATCATTTTGCATAGGGCAGCAACCTCCTGCTGTAGCTCAGCAACTTTAGTTGTCAAAACAAGCACCTGAGGATCCGGCTGAGGGGCTTCAGTAGAGTAATCATGACTGCAGGTAGATGCTTGCAGCTCTCAAATGGCTTCCCATAGTTTTTGCTCTCTATCCACCAAATTGTCAGAGGGGGGAGAGGGCAGAGCAATTGGCTTGGGCATAGATAATTCATTCACTTGAGTCTGGAGCTTGGCAATAGTGGCGGCAGTGACAACCCTTTCTTGAACAAATTCTTCACTGAGCTCACAAAGGCCCTTATCAGGGCAACAGCACCTATGTTGAAAATAATAATGTTGACAGTGGCCATGTCAACAAAGTGTCAACATGGCCACTGTCAACTCAAAACTCTAAATCTTCTATGTTTTTTGCTAGTTGTGCTAGCTTAATTCTTTTTTTTAAAGCGTTCAGGGGTGCAAACCCAGAAAACACGACAAAATTGTGGCCATCTTGACACAGTTTAATATTAATCTTAATAAAAAACTCAATTTAACCTGATTTTTCCTTTACTTTTACTAATGAATTTTTTATTTGTTTTCACGACGTAAAAGTGTCAATGTCAACACTTTTTAAGCCAAACTTATTTTTAATAACAAAACTGAAACATCTACAGTAAAAAAATAAGTGCACTGTTGTAACTGTGTTGTTTTAGCAGAGTTACAAGTGGAAAAATATTTAGAGAATTGATACTAATCTTTATTGTGAGATAGTGATTATATAGCTAGTGTGAATCAATGGATAGCAGGAACATGATTGGTGATCACACAGCTGGATAGAAGAGGAGATGGCTTGATCCTGCTATTGAGTCAAGTGCCAAATCAAGGTATCCACCGCAAGGGATCATCATTTGTTCATGTTGATTGATTTGGTAATTCAAGTTGACTTCCTGGTCTGGCTTCGAGTGACCGGGTAATCAGATTGCGGGTCACGAACCCGCTTGGTTGGAACCTTGCTGGCAGGTTGAGCCTGTGGTTTTGACAGCACATTTAAAAATATTTTTTATTGAATTTTTATATTGAAAAAGACAGTGTGCATACATTTGATTGTTGAAAGGTTCATATTATAAATATTTATGTGGCACTTATTACAGCTTTAATATATTAAGTGGATTGGTGGCTAACGGTGATCCATTAATTTAAGTGTGAGTTACTATGTAAGTTACTATAGAATTTATTATTAAAAATAATGTTGACACTCATAAATGTTGTTTGTTCAATCATGATCATCCCCCGGGGTGGAGTTAAGTAAATTAGAGTGGCGCAATTAAGCATCAATTAATATGCCACCTCATATAAAGAATGTTGTAAGTGACATTGTCAACACTTTACCCTTTTCAATACTTTAATAAAACTTCTTAACAACTTCATATAAGTGCAATGGTAAAATATCATATTCCCACCCCCAAAATATAATTTTTAATAAAGAAATAAAGAACCTTGATACTTTTTAAACTTATTTTATATGTTTTATTTATTTTTATACGTGAACAAAAACACACAGAAAACAGTTAATTTTTGCTAGCCGTGTAAATTTAATTAAGCTACTATGAAAAAACATAGTAAATTTTCAAAAAAATGTTGACAGTGACAATGTCGTCAAAAATAACGTCTACAATTTTTGTAATTCACAGTGAGAATTCAGCTTTTTTTACTAATTGTCACTCATAGTGTCAACGCTTTTCACTTCTCACATATAAAACTTTATGTTTTATATAATAAAAACTTCTCATTTTTTGATATGTTGTATTTTTGACTTTGCTCTTTCATATTTTTTAATTTTTAAAATAAAATATATATCTAAATATAATACTTTCATATATTTCTCTTAGATTTTATTTTGTTATTTATAGCTTTAATAAAATAAAAACTATACAAGTATTTTTTAACATTTTAATGCCAAGAAAAACCATCTAAGATTTACTTTTTATATATTATGCTTTTTAAGTTGTTTTTTTTGTTTTTTTACATACATTGCTTTATTTTAAACCATTTTACTTATTATTTTAGGACAAGAACACTTCCAAACAGCCCAAAGGAACTAAGAGTCCTTCAAAGCCAACAAAACCCACCAAAAAGAATCCTGTCTCATCAAAGAAGGCCACCCCCAAACCATCCCCCAAACCATCCCCAAAGACCTCCCCTGAGCCCTCTCCTGAGAAGAGCCCTGCTCACTCCACCGGGGGAGAGGAAACTGATGGCTCTCTTACAGAGCACAGTTTCTACAACTCAGCTTCTGACAAGGAGCCAACCAAGAAGAAGCAACAAGGCAAAAAGACCCCTCCCAAAGATAAGTTTCCTGCACATGAGGAGCACCATGATAAGCCCCCTTCTGCTTCCCCGCCCCTGCCAAACTCCCCCTTCAAGCTCATCTGGGGATGATTCAAAGCCCCGCCCTGATTACTTCCCTGGCTTTTGCCATGCTCCTGCTGGCCCTTGGGACCCTCTGTTAGCCCACAACATCTGCAACGTTGACAGCAAATTCAAGATTCCCTCTTCCTTGCCCAAATACTTCCCAATCATGAGTGTAAAGGGTGGGCCGGCCATGGTGGCCAATGGGTATATCTTCAGCTGCAACAATGCCAACCGGGGCTTCAAGAGCCACCATTACACCTGTGAGGACTGCTCCTGCCCAGTGCAGCTCAACACTGAGCGCTAGGACCTGGCCCAAACCATCAAGGGCAAGCATACCTGCATCATGCTCAACACCATCATAGCCCGCCTTCTCAAGTGGTATCTGGTACAGGTGATGCCCACCTCCAAAGATCTTTCTGCCACCCAGCTGGCCATGCTTGCTTGCAAGTACCTCTCCCCAACCAACTTGAAGAGGGTTCCAACTCACAATCAGTTGGTCAAGTTTGTAAGTGATAGGCGTCAAGCCTCCAATCTCCTGGACAAGAGTGCCACCAGCATCAAGGACCTTATCCTCACAGATGCCCTCAAGAAGACAGAGGATGATAAGATATTCCTGCTCCATGATGATGAGCAGGAAGTGGAGGATAGGATTGTAGCCTACACCACAACCCAAAACCTGGAGCAGCTGAACACTGCTACCACCTGGCTGTGTTACAGCACATTTGCTACTTGCCCCTCTCTCTTCAAGCAGCTTTGGGTCCTGCATGGGCAGTTTAATGACCAGGTCATCCCCCTTGTGTTTTTCCCCCTTCCTGGTGCCAAGACTGAAGTCTACGCCAGAGCCTTCAATATTGTCCAGGATGCTTTGAGCTCCCTTCCCATCAACCAGCTCCCCCTCCCACTCACGCCACAAGGGCAAATTCCTCCTCTGCCAAGAAAGATGAGTCAACCATAGCCGCTGAGCAGCTAGCTCATGCGCGCTCACTTGGTCCAAAGGTTACCATAATGGACTTCAAGCAGGCTCAGTTCAGAGCCTTCCAGGCCACCTTTGATGGAGAAGTCCAGGGCAGCTTCTTCTATTTTTGTCAGGCCCTTGTCAAGAATCTCAAGAGTGAGAAGGACCTTTTGAGAAGTATCTTAATAATGGTAAGGGGAAGTGCCGCTTTGCCCTGACTCAGTTTGCTGCCTTGGCTTTTGTGCACCCGGAGCATACTGGGCTTGGCTTTTAGGCTCTCCTGGAGGATGATTATATCAAGAAGCACTCCATCGTCTTCAAAGGCTACCTGGATTACTTTGAGCGCCAATGGGTGGGCAAGAAGGTGACTTCCCGGAGAGGTAAGAGCGGGGCCACTTACCCTTGGAACTGTCAGGGTGCCTGCCTCAAGGGGGAGATGAAGACCACCTATAGCCTTGAGGTTTGGCATAAGCACCTGAAGGTGAAGTTTGGGACCAACCCAAAATATAACAAGTTCTTCTCCAAGCTACAAGAGGAGTAGGCCCAGACTGTCTCCAAGTTCCGCAACCTGGCCAACCAGATGGCCCACAAGAAGAGGAAGTCCAAGGAGCAATACTACCAGGAGGACGTGCAGAAGGTGGTCAAGAAAATATAAGGTGGTGGAGATAAAGAAGTACCTTGAAGATGTTGCCACTGCTCTTGCTGGTGGCTTTATTTAGCCAAATAAACTTTGCTTTGCCTATATATTTTTTACTTTTAAACTTTTAATTTTTTAATTTTTTTGGATAGTAATAATCTTTTCAAGTATAAATGGTAAGTTTCAGATACAGTTTCAATGTGGTTTTGTAAGAAATATCTTATATTTTGTTAATTTATCTTTAAGCTATGAGATATTTTCAGTTATGCTTATATAAAGTATAATAAATTAAAATTAGATTTTTTTATATTTTGTAGTTATTATGATATATAAAATATCTTTATTTTTGGTTCATTGGAATTTTAATTTTTATGGGAATAAAAAATAATTTTATAATAAAGAATGTAAATTATATAGTAAACTGAAAAATAATTGCTTATATCTCCTTATTCTTATTACTTATGGTATTTTTTATTGCAGTTTTGAGCTCTCTGGGGTCATTTTATTATAATAATGTATTTTAAAAAAATTATATTAAAAATGTTCAGGGTAAAGTGTTTTGTTAATTAAAAAAGTGTCAACATCCAGGAAACAACATTTAGTAAAATTGGGTCGTCACTTTACTATAGTGTTGACATGGCTACTGTCAACATTTTTAGTGACAACATGGGCGCTGTTGCCCTTATCAGCAAGGTCTGCTACTTATTGCAGTTGCTCAAAGGAATAAGTGCTGAACTCATTGGGCTGCTGTACAAGTTGTTTGAAATTGGTGAGATAGGCGTTCAAGATGGAATCTACTTGGGTTTGCCAGGGTTGTTCCAACTGGTGAAACTCATGTATACACTCACTGACGTATTCAGGGATGGCCTTACACATTTGCTTAATGTAATTAACCAAGAAGGTTTGAGAGGTGATAGATTTGTGCTGGTTGTCTGATACCAAGGAAAACAAGAAGTGGATCCACTATTGATACACAGCAAACTGATCCCAGTGATTAGTGACAGCTACTTGTAGGGACAAAATCTCCTGTAAATGGAGCCCTAACACCATATGGTGGTGGGCTAAGACAGGTTGTACAAAGGAAGACAATAGGTGCTCAGCAGAGCCAGCTGCTGAGAGGAGATCATGTGGAAATTGAAGAGCCACAATCAATTTGTAGTATTCTGCTTGACTGAACTGTAATTAGAGACAAGGGATGGCTCCTTCACAGGCTATCCTAAGGGCTACTGCCATGACTTGTTCTAAGTCAGGGGTACCCAAGGGGTAGGCCACTAGACAGGGACCATTCCCAAGGTTTAGTACAGTAGGGACAATAGGTGAGTCTGTGTTTCTTCCTTGATAGGAGAACTGGTGATTTCAGGTGAAGTTGACTCTTGTATAGGAGGAGGCAAAGGACCTAAAAGCATGATTTCAAAAGAGATAACCAAGGGGCTTACAGCCCCTGTAGTAAGCACCATTTTTGTTGTGTTCTGAGGCACAGCACAGATACACAACAGGGAATCCTAAACTTAGTATTGGATTTGTACTAATTCTTGGTTAGATGGCAGGGAAGGCTATGCAATTACCTTGTAGCCCTGAATGAATAATCTCTACTAGTTGTGGCTAGAGAGAGGCGCCAAAGTACGTGGAGACACAAAGACAAAAATGTGAATAGAACTTATTTTTTATTGGTAAAAGTGAAATGGAATATATACTGTGTAGCTTTCCCACAAAACAGTACATGGATGGTAGATCACTTGCCACCAATATTAGTGGGGCAAGAGAGCTGCAAGGAATTAGGAAACCAAACAATTGTATTTCCCAGTTTAGATACAGCCTCATTTTAGGGGCAAAATCAAAAGCAAGAGATTTGTCCTCTAAATAACCCATAGAAGGCAAAATTGAAACATGTTGAATAGTGGCATTCACAACATACTGGCAGCACACATCCCATGGCTGACCTGGCTACCCCCACCCAATAGGGAAACTTCTAAATTGGGAAACCAAAAAAAATTCCCCAAATTGGAAATCTCCCAAATCTGGGAGGGGGTGACAAGCTATACTGCACCAATGTTCATGTACCAAATGTGGGTAATGAATTTGGGTGCATGAAAGCATTTCAATATTCCTCATGCTACTGCCAGCCAGGAATTGGCAATACATTGCCACTGAATCCACCCCAATGCCACTCCAGAAAGGGAATCTCAAGCAACACCAAGTGTTTGGGGTTTCCAATCCAATGATTTTCAATATTCATGTGATATTAAGGCACTATGTCATGCCCTGACCCAAAAGGCAGGCTCTTTGAATTTTTCATATTTATTATTTTTGCTCAGTTTGATTTCCAGTATTTTAAATTGAAATTTCATATTTAAGTATTTTAAGTTTATTGCATTTGTTTTTGATGCTATTTGCATTCAAATTGTTGTCGTTGTTGTTTGCTCTGTCTGCCTCTATTACTTTCATGTATATTTCTACTTTAAAGGCATAATATTTTCACTATTAATTACCTTTCAAAACTCCTGCTTGTGTTGTTGCCGCTTCCCCAGTTATGTTGCTGATCTGCATATAGTACTGGCTTCTGTTTACCCTTTTCTGGTTCTGGGTTCTCCCACTTCTCCAGTTGCTCCTCTTCTTGGCTGCTTCCTCCTGACTATCAGTCTTCAACCAAAAAGGCTTTTTTTCTCTATAAATAAAGAGCTTTTGAAGAGTAGGCTTTAAGCCAAAATTCTAAGTGATTTCTTCCCTTCAAACTTTTAAAAAATTTAACTTCAGATTTGTAATTTTAAGAATTTTGTTTTTTAATTCATTTTTTTAGTTTAGCTTTCTCTTCCCTTAAATCCAATGGTACTTGTAAAACAACAAGCCTTAGGCTTGTTGCATCCATTTTTTCCCTTAAGGAATCTTTCAATAGTTATATGTATCAATTTGCCAATGGAGAATATCCTAATATCAATATTCCCTTAGTTACAATTGTTCACTATTGAACACTTTATTTTATCTCCTTTGTTTAGGGTTTTTACACTCTATTACTCCATTTGTGACACAATATAGATTTTTAGCAGGTTTCTGTAAGATTATCTTACAGACAGTTCCTACGTTCTTATATCTTTTAAATTTGAATCCTAATGCTTTGCACACTCTAGTCTATAATCTTGCACCATTATGGGCAAGACCTTACACACTAGTATATAATAAAGTTCAATCATTTGATGATATTTTGTGCTATCATATAGTTAAATTATCCTCAATTATATCACATAAATCACTTATAAGACTTATCTAAAAGAAATTCAAAAGAAACTAAGCTTTGTCTGCCCTTCCTCAAAAGATAGAGGATGAACCATCTTATCTTCTCTGCTGTTATTACAGCCTGCCTCGGGATTGGGGACCACCAACACAACTTCAAACCATATGGGCCTTTTCAAGAACCCATCAAGGAGTATTACTACAAGGAGCCTGAAAAATTGAACTCCTCCCAGCCTTACTCCTGGCCCGTCCTTATTTTGCTCCACTCTACCATATCCATAGCTGTATATATCTTTACATACTATTCACTTACTTACTTTGCTAGTAATTTTGGATAATTTAATGTACAAACCAAGGTGTTTCATTGGGTATTGACAGTATAACCTATTTTCACCTCACTTACTGGATTCCAAGTATCAAACTTATGCCTTACCTAAACTAAAATACTTCCTCACATAATGGGTATTTAAAGATACATCTAGTTTCACTTTGCCTTTTATTGCCAAAGAGGTTAGTCTAAGCTTTGTCAAATTTCAGAGTAACAATTATGTCTTATTAAGCACCCTGTTACAAAAGTAACAGACTCAAAGCCCTGAGCAGGAATTGAACCCACTCCTAGCCGCCAGGCGGGGCAAGCGGGAGGGGGAGATTTTCCCACACCTGGATTTGCTTTGAAAAGCAAAAAACCAGGTTTGGGAACCATTCCTGCCCTGGTGGCAGCTGCAGGGCCCGTTCTGGGCCCCAAAAGCTACGCCCAAGCCTTGGTGGGTTTGGCTGGGCCTGGGCAGGATAACTTTAGCTGCCCAGTAAACCCAGTTCAAGACCACCCTCCATTAAGTAATTTGGGGTTCCCAATCGGGAACCCCTTTTTAACCAAGTTCTTTTGCCTCAGGAATGCCTGTCAAACCATTCCAAAAATGGTGATCAAATTGGGAAACCCCATTACTCCAGAAGTCAAACCTGCCAGAACCAATGACCAGCCAAGCCAAGATGGACCACCAAAAAGCCAAACAACTGTTCCTGAAAACCCCAAAAATGGCCATGAAGCAGCTAACCAAACAGCAGAACCTGAGATGCCAAGCCTTGTCACACAGATAGTACCAGAAGAATGCCCAGAGGCACTTGCATGTGAGTAAGTATATAAATCAGAAGCACCTGAAAAAGTTCTGTATTGTCATCCTTACCAATAAAGTTGTTATGAACCTTTGGTTCACCAATCTGTTTCCATACTTATTTTTGATCATCTTCCATCTGCAAACACCAAAGTGTCAGTACCCATCCACAGGGATAGATAGCCAGACTTCAGTTGACAAACCCAAAGCATTTGACTACTACTGCCCACCCAACGCTCTGTTTGGCCCTGTGCATTTCACTGAGTATCCCGCCAATCCTGACCACAAACCCTGGACCTTGGAATACTTGCAGTGGTACACCCGCCCAAACACACCCAAGGAACCCTACCAAATTGTCCGTGATGGCAAAGCAATCACCATTTACCCTTTGATCTTCAACAGGAAATACAACAACACTGCTGCCTACCTGGTCCCCATGGAACCACCCCCAACACCCAAACTAACCATCTCAACCTCACCCACTTCTGATGCCACTGGCCAGAGTAGTCAATTCCTGGGAGTGCTTTATCTGGCGCTCACAGGGTTGATTGATTCTGACTTGCCAGCAGCTGGTCCCTGGGCTGTGGCTGGGAAGGCCCTGTCCTACCTGGTAAAGTTAGGTCCCATCATCTGGTGGGCCATGCCAGTACCTGCTTTGACTCCTCCCTCACCTGGTGGAGCTCCACAGTACTCCTGGTATCCTGACACACCCCAAGACATTGATTTTCAATAGCTATTTATTTTAATAGCCTCCCCACTAATGTTCTTAGGTTTTTCATTATTGTACAGTACACTATAGATGTCTCTTTATACCTACTCAAAGAATGATGAAAGGAGAAAACACCAATTATTGTGATTGGGTACCCAAACTGTATTATGGCCCCAGTTGGTATCATTATTTTGATATCACTAAGCATATTCATCACAGGGCGCATTTTCATCCTTGCACAGTACTTATAAGTTTCCCTCTTATCAGCACTCAAAATAAACAAAAACCAAAAACCAAAAAATACTAACCAATGATTTATGGCAAAATCCCTTTATTATGGTCACAAATGGCACATGTCTGCAGAATCTGCTACTTGTGTTTATATTAAGCAGCCTAAATCATGCTTATGTCAAACTAGAATATTTTGGTCCAGATTTGATGAAAATAGATCAACTGACTTCTTCAAATTACAGCAACAATAACATGTTGTATTAAAAGGGCTATGGGGGTAAAACAGTGTCTTTAATGGGTTTCTAATACTAGCTATAATGTCACTAGCACTTACACTAGCAATGGGTTCAATATTTACCTTAAATCTTGTTGTAATGGTGACTTTTTTTTGTTAAATTTTTGTATTTGGAAGAAAATTTGGAAGCTGCATAGCTTTATATCACTCATAGTATCTTTATAATAGTTTAGATGGTGATCTCTAGAGTAATTTTTTTGGATTGTACCCACTTACAATCAATTGTTTTATTCAGATATATGTAAGCATATAGCTTGGTAGCTCATGTTTTATCATTAACTGATTTTTGATTTATGGGACTTATTGGTTCCTGAAAATAGTTTATGGTCATGGCAGTTGATAAAAGTTTAGACAGTATACCCTGAAAAAGAGCATTACTTATCTAAATGTGGTATTTGGATATATAAATCTGATGTATAATGTTTGCAGTGCTTTAGCTTTTATATCTGAAGATAATGATATAATATTAGAAAAATGATGTGATATCATTTGTTATGGCTTAAACTTGAATTTATGTTTATAAGTAAAATGGACCCTAGCTTTCATATCTAAATGTCAGATATGAGGGCAGCTGGCATAATATTATATAATACACTTATTATAATCAATACAAATCAATTGAACTATGTACAGTAACCTGCATAAGTAATGGGTCAACAGTATTTTTTAAGATAAAGAAAGATTTTACAAATTGAAAATGAGTAAAATTAGCATGAAAAGATGCACCACAAAATTTTACACAAGGCTTTAGCAAAAATAAAGAAAAGTGAAACAAATATAAAGTAAAATTAAAAATCAACACTATTATAGCTTTTTGATCTATATAAGAGTTAAGCTCATAAAATGCTTATGAAACAGAGCCACCTTATCAAACTTAACTATATAATAAAATTGAGGTTAGAGAATCTTTTGACCAGTAAAGATGGCTAAAACAAGAGAAATACATGAGTATACTTTTGGTCAAGTTATCCTAGCAAAAGATATGGGGTTATATTATAGAAAAATAAGCAACAAACTTAAGATTGGTGCTGAAACTTCCCAAGGAATTTACCTACAGCACCAAAAATCTAACTCAGTGAAGAATTTTCTAAGATCAGGTTGCCCTAAAAAAGCTAGTGAGAAAAATGATCAATTGGTAATTAGAAAGGTTTTAAAAAATTGCTTTTTATCAGCCAAACAAATTAAGCAAATGTACAAAAACTCCTTAGAAGTTGAATTTTCTGAGACTACTGTACATATAAAACTACATGATCAAGGGTTATTTGGGCATGTTGCAAGAAAAAAATCCTTTATTACTCCAGAAAATATGGTTAAAAGATTGGCCTTTGTTTATTGATATATTAATCACCTTATATCTTTTTGGGACCAGGTTATTTAGCCTGTTGAAACCAAAGTGCTTCTCAGTGGATCTCAGAGATCCAAAACTTGATACTGGAAACCAGGAGAATCACTCAAGCTCTGCTGTTTAAAAGGTACTGTTAAAGATAAGCATGTGGGTGCTATGTTTTGGGTTGTTTTATAGCCAATACAAGAGAAGAGATCCAGCCACTCACTGGGAAGATGGATGCTGTTGTCTACAAAATAATCCTTGATTAGAATCTCAGTTGTTTTATGAGGGATCTGCAAGATCCAGCCAATTATATCTTTATGCAAGATAACGCCACTATTCACAAGGCCAAGATTATTAAGAAATATTTGGATTATAAACACATTATTTGTTTGGATTGGCCTCCTCAAAGCCCAGACTCAAGTCCTATTGAACATCTTTGGGATGTCATTAAGTCTAATTTGCCGGAAGACTCCAAACAATCCATATTGGATCTAAAATTTAGAGTGGCTAAAGCATGGGAGGCAACTCCTATGGAAACTCTCAAAAATCTTGTCCACTCAGTGCCTAGAAGACTTGCTGCAGTTATCAAAGCCAAAGGGGGACCAACAAAGTACTAAGTACTTGAGATATCCAATATTGTAAGTTATCTAAATATGATAATAAATATGTATATTTTTGATTTTGTTTTATTTTATTTTCACTTTTATTTATTTTTGCATATTTTTATTGAAGCCTTGTGTAAAATTTTGCAGTGCATTTTTTCATACTAATTTTGCTCATTTTCAATTTGTATAATCTTGCATTATCTTAAAAAATGCTATTGACCCATTACTTATGCAGGTTACTGTATTTGTTTCACTTTAATTCTTTTTTGTGACCTTGATAATAATAAGATATTATAGGGTTATATCTAGAAGATGTTCTATTAAAGGCTTGAAGCTCACTTGAATCTTATAGCCAATCTAGGCTGCAATTTGATCCAGCATCAAGAGTATAAAATTATCAATTATTTAGGATATTATGATGGCTTAAAAAAATAAACTATAAAAATCATGCTTTTGATCTCATCGTTAATAATATCAAGTAAAATTATACCTTTGTATTTACAACTGAGTATTCTTTTTTGATTAAAGTTAACTGTCTTTTATATTTTTATCATTATATATAAAATCTACCCCATTTCTTTAAAAACCATTTCATATTAATATATATTAATTAAATAATATAATTTTTATACTATAGAAGAAATTATTAGCTTCCTATTGACAGCCTATTATAAAAAATATTTTATTGAGTTGTTACTAAAAGATTCCTATCAGAATTTGTGCTGTTTATAATTAATCCTATTATTTTACAATTATGAATTCATGTGCTAAGCAAATGACTTTAACTTCTAACTAATATCAAACTTTATTATATTTTTTTGAGGTTTGTCCTCTTCGCTCGACCTCAATGGACATTCAGTTCCAGTCAGAATAAAGTCACTAGGAGTATTCTCTTACTCCTCTGGAAATGATGCTCAATGCATATATTTAAGTATCAGGCAAGAGGAGTCACAATAATTCGTAATCTTGTTCTGATGACTCACTAGGGGGCGCTTAATCTATGTTTTAAATCGATTTGTGGGATCAAAAGATTGCTCGATATTTATCAGTTGTCTCCGATTTTTATGACGTAGTTATACTTACTAGCATAACTTTACACATTTAGAGCAAATTTGTATTCCCTTCTTGGATAGATATTGAGTATTAACTATTTATAATACAAAAGTAAAAATAAGCTACCTACAAGCTTTTTATTACCCATGTAGGCTCGATAATAAAAGAAAACTTGGCCTTTTAGACGTATTTTATAAATATCATTCGATGCTTTGTAAATCCGAGTGATATGAAATTACAATGCTTTAAACAAAGTGAAAACGTTACAATATCAAAAACATCAGTGATTGTTAAACCTTTATACAACTGCATGCTGATTATAAAAAGTTAGCTTTTAGAGATACTTCAATCAATTATTTAAATGTATTACTTGTTTTAAACGAGATGGGACTTGATTATGGCTCTATGGTTTCAATTGCATTATTCAAAAAGGTAGAATCTTCTTAGTATTTATATTTGATGCTGTGAACATCATGGAGCCTTAGACTTCGTTAATCTTGGGGATGCTTCGGCACAGCCCGGCTGGCTTCTTGCTCTGGGTCACCATAGCAAAAATGACGATTTCATGATATCTAAATGTTTTAAAATAACTCTTTGAGGGGGATGGCTCAAATTGGAAACTGGCCAGAGCTGGGTCAGAGCTGGGCCAAAGCAGCCCTAATTAACACTAAGCTCATTCCCAATCATATTTGCCACAAAATTGCTGTACTGTATCCTTTACATCAGTCAATAAAAAGTTGAAGTTAGTTACCACAAACCCTGTGACATAATGAATTATCAAAGGTAGTCTCTTATAATTGAAGTACAGGAGTCAAAATCTAGAAATTGGTAGATTTTTATTTCTGCATTATTTCAACAAAAAGATTTGACCAAGGTTTAATATTTTCTTAATTTGACCTTTCCAATATTTTATTAGTAACTAAAATAAAAAATCGTATCCAAAGTGCAGAAACCGATCAGATTTAATCGGGGTCCTGAATTTTTGGGGCAGGAAGATATTCTGTCAATTATTTTTTGTGGGTTAAAGTAAATTTTATCCATGTTTTTGAATAAAAGGGATACGATCAAAAGTGATAAAATCAAAGTACAGAAAAATCTTCAACTTAATATTTAGTAACTCTAAAAAAATTTATATATAAAAAAGAAAAAAGGAATAAAAACTTTCATTAATAATAAATAGTGATATTTTTAACAAAATCGATTACTGTAAGTATAAACTTCTATTTTAACTATTTTAGTTTTTAAAAATAACTTATATTTTATGTAAATCTTTATAAGAAGTTTAAATAATATTCATGAAGCAGCATATGGATCAAAATACAATTAAATCAAAATTGAAAAATGTCAAAGCAGTGGTTTAACTTGCTAACAAGTTATCAAATCATTCAAAAAGGCATCCTACTCAACTCAAAGCTCCTGAAAAAGGAAAAGTTCCACAAGATGAATGCACCATCTTTGACCTCATCTCATTTGATTTTCAATTAAGAAACTAAACCAATTTATCTTCAGAAATCATCTCTCTAATACAATGGCACTTTATCTCCCTGAATTCATACACAAGCTATATAATTACTTTATTGTTCATAAGGCTATTTTCTTGTCTTAATTGGTTCTCTCTTCTGTAGCTGTTCTCCTAAATAAACATTTACAACAATAGCTGAAATGCGGCTTCATGATGATGAAGTGTGCTTGTAGTTGAG
The DNA here is from genome assembly GCA_014839935.2 of Entomophthora muscae. Taxonomy (NCBI): domain Eukaryota; kingdom Fungi; phylum Entomophthoromycota; class Entomophthoromycetes; order Entomophthorales; family Entomophthoraceae; genus Entomophthora; species Entomophthora muscae. The sequence goes on from QTSX02001426.1 coordinate 782,399, forward strand.
GGGCAGATAATGAAGATAATCTTATTTAGCTCTTCTTTTTGAAAATCAGCTGTCATGAGATCTTAAATAGCAAACTTGACTTATTAATATCTACATTTTGGTTTCAGGAGTTTTGAGTTAGTTATTGTCAGGAATATTCCTGACATAAATCAAATTCTGACAGGAGGAAAATGTTGAGAAAAGATAGGGGAACTCCCAATTAAAGAGGCCAATTTTAATGAAGAATTTCCCCCTTTATTTGGGGGAAATAAAAGTCAAAATTTGGAAGAAACAGATTTTCATAAAACCCGGAACAATTTAACATCCAGGCAGGCGCCCGCCGCCGCCGCGCAGACGCCCGCCAGCCTCCTGCTACCCTCTGCGGGCCTCCCACCCGCCCAGCCAGCTTCCCGCAAGCCCCCCGCCTGCCCTCCAGCCTCCCACCTGCCAGCCAGGCTCCCGCTGCCCAGCCAGCCCCCTGCAAGCCCCCCGCCAGCCCAGGCTGGCACCCGCGGGCCCGCCGCCAGTCCCCCGCCCACTTGCCCGGCTCCCACCGGCCACCCGCTTGCCCACCCCCTCCCCCAGCGGGCCCCCTGCCAGCTCCCAGGCCCCATTCCCCAGCCAATCAGAAGCCACCATCCAAAACAACCAATCAGAAAAGTACCTGCCCACAGGGCAAAACCCAGGGAATAATTTCTGCCCTGCAGAAGAAAGGCCAAACCAAAGTGAAGAGTCCAAAAATAACCTTGAACCTTCCCAAAATAGATCCAACCAAATTCCAAAAGTTAAAAATGATTTGACCTCAAGCCAATGGGATTCAGAGGACCACAACCCTTGCTTAGGTCTAGGCCCCAGTCAAACCAACCTTTCCAAACCAAAAATAGATTTGGAAAGTCCCATGAGCTTTTCCCATCAGCTGACTTCACAACCAGGGGACATCATTGGCTCCAGGCATGAATGGCCAAACCTCTAGCAGATTGCCCAAGAACAAGAATTTGGCCATCTTCTCAAACCCCATTTCCCAAAACCTTTCTCCAAACTTCTGGGATCCCCAATCCCTTGTTTTTACTCCCACTTACAAAAATTTGCAAGTGGGGAGTACTATAAATAAAGGATCCCCCCTCAGTAATAGCTTGTGCTATTATTGAGATTAATACCCTCAATAAAGTGAAATCCAACTTACCTCTAACAAGTTAAACCTGCCAACCTGCCCCTGCCAACCCTCCAATCCAAGGAAGATGAACCACCTCATCTTCACAGCTGTGCTCACAGCTTGCCTTGGGATTGAAGGCTACCAGTCAGGTCCAGAATTCTTTGGGCCATCTCCCAAAGGACTAGGTCAACACTCCTACTATGATCCTGGTCAACTGAACTCATCTCAAACTGGACCTTGGCCTCCTTTGGTGTCTCCCCATTCAACACTCTCCATTGCCATGTACACGTCCATGTACTATGTCTTGACCTACTTTGCCAGAAGTTTTGGGAGATACAATGTGCATGCCAAGATCTTCCGCTGGCTCATGACTGTGTACTCCATTGTTACTGCCTTGACTGGGTTTCAGTTTGCCAACCTGCTACCCTACTTCCTGCAAGTGATACCTATCATAACTGGGTATTACAGTTATGCATCTTTAAATGAGTTGATAGCTTATCAGAGGAACAATCCTTCTGTTGCAACCCTATACAATCCCTTAATTATAAACAAATCCATTATTTAGTTCCACCTACTTTCTCCTTCTATAAATTTTGTATAAAAAGCACATTTATAAAATTGTTAGCACAAGTAGGGTTTAAATAGCACCTTCTTTCCTGAAAATCTCATAACTAACTCTACATAAATCACAAGAGGCAGATGCACAAGAACATCATAGGGGGTATCCTCACAGAGTATATTTTCTATACAGTGGTTTTCACAGAAGTAAGCACAAAAAAGTCATCTGTAAGCAAAATTAATTCAACTTTGAGCAAAATACAAGTAATAATGCAAAATATGTACTTACTTAACAGGAGTTTGGGATATTAATAGACAACACAACTCAATATTACAGCAAATGTTGTAAATGTACTTCTTGGAATTATATAAAACAAAATTAAGGGGGAATCAAAAAGATAATAATACTTTATTTGATAAGAAGAATAATTTTATTTAGTATCAGGACAGGTCACACATTGTCCATGTATATCATAACAGTCATGAGGCTCATCCCAGTAGAGTTCCTTATAGGATTCAAAATATCTTATCCTCATACAACATGGGGATGTGGCAGGAGTGCCATCAATTATTTTGTAGTTGAGTCATTTCTTGTGAAAATGATTTGCCAAGAGGAAACAATCAAATAAGCTGTGCCATATTCAAACCTTATCCAAATCATTGCCACTGTTACAAAAGTAACAATTTTGATGCCCCAGGCGGGAATCAAACCTGCTCCTAGCCACCAAGCGGGGCTAGTGGGTGGGGAGATTCACCTGCACCTGGATTTTTGCTTTTTGAAGCAAATACAGGCGCAGGAACCATTCCAGCCCTGGTGGTAGCTGCAGGGCCCATTCTGGGCCCCAAAAGCTATGCTCAAGCCTTAGTGGGTTTGGCTGGGCCTGGGCAGGCTATTTTTATCTGCCCAGTAAGCCCAGTTCAAGCCCACCCTCTATTAAGTAATTTGGGGTTCCCAGTTGGGAACCCCTTTTTTAATCAAGTTCTTTTGCCCCAGGAATGCCTATCAAGCCAGCCCCAAAATGACAATCAAATCAGAAAAGACCCCATGACTCCTTCAGCCAAACCTTCCAGAACCAATGACCAACCAGGCCAATATGGGCCAAGATGAGACTCCAACAAGCCAAACAACTGTTCCTGAAGGCCCCAAAAATGACCATTAAGCAGCCAACCAAACAGCAGAACATGAGATGCCAAGCCTTGCCACACAGATAGCACCAGAAGAATGCCCAGAGGCACTTGCATGTGAGTAAGTATATAAATCAGAAGCACTTGAAAAAGTTCTGTATCATCATCCTTACCAAAGAAAAGTTTTTATGAACCTTTGGTTCACCAATCTGCTTCCATACCTATTTTTGATGCTCTTCCATCTGCAAACACCAAAGCATCAGTAACCATCCACAGGGATAGATAGCCAGACTTCAGTTGACAAAACCAAAGCCTTTGACTACTACCATCCGCCCAATGATCCATTTGACCATGTGCATTTCACTGAGTACCCCCCTAAATCCTGACCACAAACCCTGGACATTGGAAGAATTGCAGTGATACACCTGCCCAAACGCACCCAAGGAACCCTATCAAATTGTCCGTGACGGCAAAGCAATCACCATATACCCTTTGATCTTCAATGTGAAGTACAAAAATCCTGCTGCCTACCTGGTCCCCGTGGAGCCACCCCTGAAACCCAAACCAACTATTTCAACTCCACCTGCCTCTGACGCCACTGGTCAGAACAGTCAATTCCTGGGGGTGCTTTACCTGGCGCTCACAGGATTGATTAACTCTGCCTTGCCAGCAGCTGGGCCCTGGACTGTGGCTGGGAAGGCCCTTTTCTACCTGGTAAAGTTAGATCCCATCATCTGGTGGGCCATGTCAGCACTTGCTTTGACTCCCACCTCACCTACTGGAGCCCCACAGTACTTTTGGTATCCTGACAGCCACAAATACCACCCCCTTAGTGGCCTTTCACTGCAGTATTTTAACCCATGATCTTTCTGATTAAAGGTCATATTATTCTAAATAAATTTAAATTTCCTTTCCTGGACTTTTGTCCTTCACAACTGTCACAAATGACGTTTTAATACTTGTATTAAAAATCCAGGAGTCAACCCCTGGCCCTCAGAAGATGCCTTGCGCCAGCCAGGATAAAAAGGGACCCACCAGCCCGCCATTTGACACAAATGACATTTCAATACTTGTATTGAAAATCCATGAGTTAAACCCTGGCCCTCAATAGAAGCCCTGTGTGGTACTTTTCTACAGGGACTCTGAGGTCAACTCAGGGGAGTCCTTACCAGAAGGACTTAGTGGGCTGTGAGAGGAGAGGTGCTAAATAATAGCACTTATGGGAGGATTCAGACAGGGGGTATGTTGTGTATACCTGATAAGAGGATGGAGGATATATGCAGGAGGGTGTGTTCTGGCAAGGGATACAGATAGGTTATAGTACTTACTGTAGTGCAACACTATCTTAGCAATACGGTAATCTATATCTGTGAAGATATTGATAGAGCATCTATAGTAAATATCACAGTACAGATAACTCATGGCAATAATGGAATTCTATAACATAAAATTGGGGGAACAGACAGGGCTGTCTGGACCTTGCTCTTTCTATCAGAAGAATGTGAGGCAGAAGGTATAAGCCAAAGTTTCCTAAGTTCACAATAGGAGAAGGAAGGGATAGCACTTGTGGTTGGGCCTGAGACACTAGCCTGGTAGGGGCCCTAGTATAGAGGGGGCACCTTCCTGTCACCTTTGGTCTCTGTAACAGGAACAGCAGGGGCTTCCAGAGGAAGGGCCTGGTTAAAGAACACTATCTAAATAGCAGAAATGTCCAGCCAAGTGCAAAGCGCAATATATGTCAAAAGATAGAGATAAAAGTGGGCCTTGTTTATTGTGAATGATGGGGGACTTATATATGTACTGTCATGTACTTGGTTAAAATCAGGGAATTAGCTTAAGGTAAATGCATTGATAGTCTCAGAATAGAGAATATAATAATACCAGGGGATTGGTAATGTATGGTCAAGAGTATCAGGTACACATAGCATTTGCAGCACAGAGAATCCAGAGGTTTCAAGAGGTTCAATTATCAGATGAGAGGGTTCCATCATTAGACTAGAGGATCTAATACCTGTGAATATTAGGTAGTGCACCTTGAATAGTGCACATAAGATAGTGTACTGTAGATAGTGGACCTTTGGTAGTGAAAATAGGAATTTTTACTTTAGAGTGCTGTGACAATCTACATGGAAGCAGCTTTGCAGGCAAGGGTTGATTTGGCTTCAAATAAAGACAAAATGCTGAGAATTGATAGTTTGCTGTGGTTTTAAGACAGGTATATGCCTAGTAGGAAGCATTGGCTACTAGGGGAAGGTAAGGCCTGCCTAGTAGGTAACAAGGAACTACTAGGAGCAAGTGATGAACCAGCCCAGAAAGGACTGTTGGCTGCTAGGGGTGAGGAAGATGATAGCCCATCAGGGACTGTTGACTGCTGTGGGCTTGTGAAGTGTCTCTGCCCAGCAGGGAGTGTTAGCTGCTTGGGGTGGGGAGTGGATGACCCTGGCGGGTAACGCGGGCTGCCAGGGAAGGGGTGGAGCTAAGATGGCTCTATGTGCCCTTGTGCGCTTACAGAAGGTCTGTGAGCAGGCACTCTACCTAACAGACTAGTAGGGTATCCTTGTCTATGTTTCCATGGGAGCTTTGGGGAGGTCCCAAAGTGATCATTGGAGGGCATGTATATGCTCAGGAGTGTCTCCAGGGTGGTTGCTTGGGGAAGCAGCTGCAGAACTTGGTGTGATCAGGCCTCTGGGAAATAAAGCTGATTACTTTGTGGCTGAAAGCCCAGACTTAATCACCTGGGTGAGTAAAAAATGGCATAGAATTTATTGATCTATGGTTGGATGGCCTAAATGAATTGACGCTTGTGAGGGCCCAGTCAAATGCCAGTTCAATGTAGACTCATGCCTGGGTCTACAGGTTCTGGTAACAGGGACTGAGATAAAAACCAATGTGGTTCATAGTATGGGATCATCAGAGAAGACTAGTAAGAAGGACTGTATGATCACAGTGAAGAATAGTTGAGGGACTGTTGGTTCATGTTGAAGTTTGGAACCAAGATGGTTCATGGTGCAGATGGAACCTAGGTGGTTCACAGTGAGAACTATTTGATGGACTGGAAAGGACTGACTGATGAACTAGGAAGGACTAGTTGATGGATGAGCTGATGAACTGGAAAGCACTAGTTGATGGATGAGGAAGGACTAATTGAAGGACTAGATGAAGGGCCAGAAGATCATGGTGTAAGACTACTGAGGAACTAGAAAATGGCTGAGAAGGACTAGCTGAAGTGAATATAGGAGCTAGGACGCTTGTTTTGGTTTCTTGAAAGAGATAATATCTGATTGAGTTGGAATGAAGCCAGAAAGAGGCCGGAAACAGGGAGGAGAAACTGTGAGAACAAGTGTTGTAATTTTGCCAAAAACAACTAGGAGAGGCAAAGGGAAAGTGATGGGCAAGTTTGAAGTCGTAAAATGCTGAAGAAAATGCTGGGAAACTCAGAGAAACGTTGAAGAATCAAGGGTTCAAAAATCCCTAAAGTAAAACAGGCAAAAGTGCTCAAGTTTTTCCAGAGAAACATGACAGGAATCACAGCAAAACTGTTCAAAAAATAGAGCAGTTGTTTATCTGGAGCAAGACAGCAACAGGTTCAAACCATGGTCAAGAGCAAGTCATTTGGGAAAACTGTTTGGCAAAACTGTTGAATCCAAACCTTTGATTGGCTGCAGGTTGAAGCCTGTTTGATCAGTGTTTTGAGGGCTTTAACTGAAGAGTTAAAGCCTAAAAAATGAGGTGCAGGAGTAGAAAATTCAGGGCTTTCATTGTTTGAAGTAAGTTATAAAGTTTAATATATTGTAGAGCAAGAAAAATAGGATAGTTTAAGCTTTGGAAAACAAGAGTTATGAGAGAGAATTTGGACTGAAACAAGGAGCTATAAAAGGGGAAGCTATCTGAGGCTTTTCAGGGACTGACACAAGTGAATTCCAAAGGCCACAAGGGCTACACAGAGAACCTAAGAATAAAAAAAAAGGTGCAGAGGCCCAAGATACAGGTGCAGGAGCCCAAGACAAAGGAGCTAGAGCTGAAAATACATAGTTGGGTCTGGAGCAAAGTGAAGGAGCCCAAGACTCAAGTGCAGGAGTCCAAGACCAAGTACAAGGAGTCCAAGACATTATTAGAGGACTCCAGGGTATTGGAAAATCCCTATTTTTCGCTAGACCCCCAGGCATTATATCAGAAAGTTTATAAGGGGATCTTCCTTCTGACCGTGAATAAAAGCCTATCTTGACCCCTGCCCAAAGTTTTAAGCAGTACAGATAGCCCATATGAGTGAATTGCCCCATATCTTCTACCCTGGCCAAGGGGAAGAGGATACATATTGTAAAAGTTGTAGAAGGTTTGCCACTAGTAAAACTTCCCAGGAGGAGTGGGAGGGGTTGACTAGACACCTTGAAGTGACAGATAGGGGACATTGGCTCATTGGAAATGAGTTTACTAAGTTGTTGAAAGGCTGTTACAGGCCTACAGAAGGTTTAGCACCAGCTGAAGTACAAGTGCATGGTGGGGATGTCCACCTAGTAATAGGAAAAGTATTGGAAGATTTTGCATTAATGCAGGCTCAGTATAAACTTCTAGCTAGCCAATACCCTCTACTAGTAAATGATGACTCCTCCAAGCCGGTCCCTGGCTATGACTCAGGACACACTTTGGGGACTGGTAACCAGGAACCCCACAAGTGCTATTTTCTGACATCACACCTTGCGCTAACCCAGATGGTCTGGGATCCATCAACTTGTCAATTCACATACTAAAGTTGGTTAATTACTCTACAACCTGCCAGCTTGTTAAAGGAGATTCTCCAAATGGTCACCAGATTACTGCCAGTTGCATGCCATTGAGGACCCAGACTTACACAGAGGTTGTGGCTTGCCTAAAGAAGGTTAAGATGGGACCAGACGCTGGCCCTGTCAATAGGCACCAGCTGCTATCAGTTTCCAGGCCTGAGTTGACTATAAAATTGGACAGCTCAGGTGATGTGAAGAATAAAAGCATTGGAACAAAGTACTCCCAATTCTGTTCACCAGAGCTGGCCAAACCAGAATTTGCCACCCTCAAGTCCTTTCCCCAAGTTCCAGGCCCTGTAAAAAATTGCTGGCGGACCTAAAGTCTGCAAAAATCAAAGAAGCAAAATCATATAGTACAAAAGCCCCAGCGGTATGAGATAACCATATTGTCATTTTTAATAATAAAAGATTTATAACCCTCTGGTTCTAGAAACTCCTACCCTATTTAGTTTAGTGATATTTCATCTCAACTCTAGTCAATTAGACCACAAGGCGCCTGCCTGTTCCAGAGACCAACCTGCTGACCCACTGCCTGTGCTATACTGTTCCCCTGGAGCACCTTTTGGACCAGTTCATTTCACCAAATACCCTCAATTCCCACCCACTCTGAGTTCAACTTGGAGAACATACTACTTTTCAACCCCCTGGCAAGAACTAGAGAGGTCAAAACTATAGGTTGTAAAGGAAAGTGGTACTTAAGGACACCAAGATTGTTTCAAGACAAGTACAATTACCTGCCTGCCTACCCCATTTCTATGACCCCACCTTTGACCCCTCAACCAGAATGCCCCATAGAGCCCTCCACTGCTGCTGATGCCACATCCACTCAGCTTTTTGGAGTACTCTACATTAATCCAACTGGCTTAGTGGACTCTGTGATGCCAAACTCTGGCCCTTGGTCCTTGCTCGGGCAGTCCATATATTATGTTATCAAGTTAGCACCAATCCTATGGTGGGTATTATCCACTGGCCTGGTGGTACCCCGTCCCAAGTCATCAAGTGCCTCTACCTATGCCTGGCTTCCTGACAACAACCCCAATATTTAACTATAACCAGTTCAGTTGCAGCACAGAGTTTCCTCACAATACTTTCTGTTAAATTGAGGGAGAAATGGTGAAGAAATTAATATGGTGAACATAAAGTTGAACCTGATGGGTTTAGGGATCCCTGCAAAGGAGTGAATTGCTTTTGCTTCCCTTTGTTGTCTATCCAAGTTAGTCTTATATTCCCTGCAAAAGAGCTGAAAAGATCTAATTTCCTGTTAAGAATTTCATTGGAAACCATAAATATAAAACTTATTTTTGTTGATTTCAAGTAGATGAAATTTAGCTTGGGGCTGGAGCTTATTTCCAAAGCCAGGGGCATATGCAGTTGGATTGAAGTGAAATATAGGTAGCCTTATCATGGTAGTAAAATCAGCAGCAAGCCATCTGAATAGCAGTGGCGCATTGAGCTCCAAACTTATAACTGGTTTTGTTCAAGGATGATATTACTCTATATTTATATCAGTGGGGTGAAATTGTGGAGCCCTGCCAGCAGTGTAGGTAGGGATGCTTCAGCTCAGCCCCATCTAGCTTTTGGCTCTGGATTGCTACAGCCAAAACAAAAATGCTCAATATTTAAAGATCTTTGAATAAATCTTTGAGTGGCTCAGAGCTAGAAACTGGCTGTGGCTGCCCAAAGCTTGGTCAAAGCATCCCTAAGTGTAGGGATCATAGTTAAGGGGGTTGGGGCACATCTTACTTGTTTAAATGGCAACTGTGATAAGTTCCAATCCCTGGTGCTTGACTCCCTGGTGCCCAACACTATAGTAAAGTGATAATTCAGCTTTTTCCCTGATTTACAACTGGAAATCAACCCTTTTTTAATTAACAGATCTCAATGTACTGAAAAATTTTAATATAAAAAATAAGCCTCACAGCTATGGTATACTTAAGTGACTCCAGAGAGCTCAAAATGAAATAAAAACAGTACCCTGAATAATAAAAATAAGGAGAAATAAGCAACTATTTTTAATTTTACTATGTTATTTACAATCTTCACTATAAAAATATTTGTTATTACCATAAAAATTAAAATTACAATGAACCAAAAATAAACACAAACACCAAAAATAAATTTATGCAATATAAAGAAATGTAAATCTTTATTTGATATAGTTTATATAAGCACAGCTGTGAATATAATATGTTTTATTAGGAAATTAACAAAAATTAAGATATTTCACTTACTTTCAACTAAAAATATTCATCTCAAACTTACAGTAGTTTTAAAAGCTATGGCAACAAGCAAAAATTCTTCAGATTTAAACAAAATCCAAGTTGCGCAAGATTCAGGATTCAATTAGTTTAAATATTTTTGGTTAATAAATAAAATGTCAAACCAAAAACAAAATTTCACTAGCCCATCATACAAAATTATATCAAACATTAAACGGTGTAGTTCAAACCACAAACAAAATGAACTGACACAACAACTGAAATGAATGGATGCTATTCCAGAGTATATTATAATCCAAGCAGGATTCATATGATGCACCAACAGAAGGACTAAAGTGAAACAAAATTGGAGCAATCTAGAAGCAAGATTACAGAAGCACAAAACAAAATAAACCCACACAAGATGTGTAGTATGAGCAGCCTAAAATAGAAAAATAACAGTTTAACAGCCAATCAACAGCTATCCAATTTAGGACCAGAGGCATTCTATCCATTTTCATGGCTTCAGATTTGTATGAAAAGGTTTTGAGAACCTTCCAAATATAGACTTGAGATTACAATAAAAATAATTCATTAAATTTTAAATTTTCTACTTTTAGTGATTTTATCCTAGGTTTTTTACAATGGTTTTTAATAACAACATCTTCAACGGCGCCAGCAGCCAAGCCAGCAGCAGCCAAGCCAGCTTCAATGGAGGCAAGGCTCAGAACATAGAGGCACCCGTTTACACCCAAGCCTTTGAGGTGGGTAACAAGGAACCTGACCTGTACCTTACCACCAACAGCAACAGCACCCATGTTGACACTAAAAATGTCAATACTTTTAATGTCAACACTATAGTAAAGTGACGACCCAGTTTTACTTAATGTTGTTTCCTGGATGTTGACACTTTATTAATTAACAGCACACTTTACCCTGAACATTTTTAATATAAAAAATTATTTAAAAATACTTTATTATACTAAAATGACCCCAGAGAGTTCAAAAATGCAATAAAAAATACCATAAGTAATAAGAATAAGGAGATATAAGCAACTATTTTCCAATTTACTATGTAAATTACACTCTTTATTGTAAAATTATTTTTTATTCCCATAAAAATTAAAATTCCAATGAACCAAAAATAAAGATATATAAGATATCATAATAACTACAAAATATAAAAAGTTCTATATTTAATTTATTATACTTTTTATAAGCACAGCTGAAAATATCTCATAACTTAAAGATAAATTAACAAAATATAAGATACTTATTACTAAACCACATTAAAACTGTATCTTAAACTTACCATCTATACTTAAAAAGATTAGTACTATCCAAAAAAATTAAAAAATTAAAAGTTTAAAAGTAAAAAATATATAGGCAAAGTAAAGCAAAGCAAAGTTTATTTGGCTAATTTAAGCCACCAGCAAGAGCAGTTGCAACATCTTCTAGGTACTTCTTGATCTCCGCCACCTTGCACTTCTTCTTCACTACCTTCTGCACATCTTCCTGGTAGTCTTGCCCTTGGACTTCCTCTTCTTGGGGGCCACCCGGTTGCCAGGTCGCAGACCTTGGAGACAGTCTGGGCCTGCTCCTCCTGCAGATTGGAGAAGAACTTGTTGAACTTGGGGTTAGTCCCAAACTTGGTAACAAGTGCTTGTGCCAAACCTCAATGATAGAGGTGGTCTTCATCTCCCCCTTGAGGCAGGCGCCTTGACAGTTCCAAGGGGCAGTGGCCCTGCTCTTACCTCTCCGGGCAGTCACCTTCTTGCCCACCCATTGGCGCTCAAAGTAATCCAGGTAGCCTTTGAAGATGATGGAGTGCTTCTTGATATAAGCATCCTCCAGGAGGGCCTCAAAGCCAAGCCCAGTATGCTCCGGGCACACAAAAGTCAAGGCAGCAAACTGGGTCAGGGCAAAGCGGCACTTATCCTTACCATTGTTAAGATACTTGTTGAAAAGGTCCTTCTCACTCTTGAGATTCTTGACAAGGGCCTGCCAAAAATGGAAGAAGCAGCCCTAGACTTCTCCATCAAAGGTGGCCTGGAAGGCTCTGAACTGAGCCTGCTCAAAGTCCATTATTATAACCTTAGGCCCAAGTGAGCGCGCATGAGCTAGCTGCTCAGCGGCTAAGGTTGCCTCATCCTTCTCAGCAGAGGAGGGATTGGCCCTTGTGGTGTGGGTGGGAGGGGGGAGCTGGTTGGTGGGAAGGGAGCTCAAAGCATCCTGGACAATCTTAAAAGCTCTGGAATAGACCTCTGTCTTGGCACCAGGAAGGAGAAAGAACACAAGAGGGATAACCTGGTCATTGAACTGCCCATGCAGGACCCAAAGCTGCTTGAAGAGAGGGGGGCAAGTAGAAAATGTGCTGTCACACAGCCAGGTGGTAGCAGTGTTCAGCTGCTTCAGGTTTTGGGTTGTGGCATAGGCTAAAATCCTATCCTCCACTTCCTGCCCATTGTCATGGAGCAGGAACATCTCACCATCTTCTGTCTTCTTGAGGGCATCAGTGAGGACTAGTTCCTTGATTTTGGTGGCACTATTGGCCAGGGGGTTTGAGGCTTGACGCCTATCACTCATGAACTTGACCAACTGGGTGTGAGTAGGGACCCTCTTGAGGTTGTTAGGGGTCAGGTACTTGCAAGCAAGCACAGCCAGCTGGGTGGCAGAAAGGTCTTTGGAAGTGGGCATAATCTGCACCAGATATTACTTCAGGAGGCGGGAGATGGTAGTGTTGGGCATGATACAGGTATGCTTGCCCTTGATGGTTTGGACCAGGTCCCATTGCTCAGTGTTGAGCCGCACTGGACAGGAGCAGTCCTCACAGGTGTAATGGCAGCTCTTAAAGCCCCAGTTGGCATTGTTGCATGAGAAGATGTATCCATTGGCCACCATGGCTGGCCCACCTTTAACACTCATGATGGGGAAAAACTTGGGTATGGTGGAAGGAACCTTGAACTTGCCATCAACGTTGCAGATGTTGTGGGCCACAAGAGGGTCCCAAGGGCCAGCAGGAGCATGGCGGAAGCCAGGGAAGTAATCGGGGCAGGGCTTCAAATCATCCCCAGATGAGCTTGAAGGGGGAGAGTTTGGCGGGGGTTGGGAAGCAGAAGGAGGCTTGTTGTGGTGCTCCTCATGTGCAGGAGACTTATCCTTGGGAGGGGACTTTTGGGCTGAGCGCTTCTTCTTGGTTGGCTCCTTGTCAGAAGCCAAGTTGTAAAAACTGTGCTCTGTAAGAGAGCCATCAGTTTCCTCTCCCCTAGTGGAACAAGCAGGGCTCTTCTCAGGGGAGGGCTTGGGGGATGGTTTGGTGGTGGCCTTCTTTGACAAGACAGGCTTCTTCTTGGTGGCTTTAGTGGGCTTAGAGGGACGCTTGGTACCCTTTGGCTGTTTGGAGGTGTTCTTGTCCTAAAATAATAAGTAAAATGGTTTAAAATAAAGCAAAGTATGTAAAAAACAAACAAAACAACTTAAAAAGCATAATATAAAAAAAGTAAATCTTAGATGATTTTCTTGGCATTAAAATGTTAAAAAATACTTGTATAGTTTTTATTTTATTAAAGCTATAAATAACAAAATAAAATTTAAGAGAAATATATGAAAGTATTATATTTAGATATATATTTTATTTTGAAAAATTAAAAAATATGAAAGAGCAAAGTCAAAAATACAACATATCAAAAAATGAGAAGTTTTTATTATATAAAACATAAAGTTTTATATGTGAGAAGTGAAAAGCGTCGACATTATGAGTGACAATTAGTAAAAAAAGCTGAATTCTCACTGTCAATTACAAAAATTGTAGACATTATTTTTGACGACATTCTCACTGTCAACATTATTTTGAAAATTTATATGAAAAAACATAGTACACTTAATTAAATTTACGCGGGCTAACAAAAAATTAACCGTTTCCTGTGTATTTTTGTTCACATATAAAAATTAAAAAATATATAAAAATAAGTTAAAAAGTATCAAGGTTCTTTATTCTTTTATTAAAAATTATATTTGGGTAGTGATAATATGATATTTTACCATTGCGCTTAAGTAAAGTTGTTAATAAGTTGTTGGTAGATATTGAAAAGGGTAAAGTGTCGACAACGTCACTTACGACATTCTTTATATGAGGTGGCATATTAATCTAGGCTTAATTGTGCCACTCTAATTTGCTTAACTCCACCCCAGGGGGTGATCACAAGCAAATAAACAACATTTACGAGTGTCGACATTATTTTTAATAATAAATTCTATAGTAACTTACATAGTAAGCCACACTTAAATTATTGGATCACCGTTAGCATCCAATCCACTTAATATATTAAAGCCATAATAAGTGCCACATAAATATATATAACATGAACATTCCAACAATCAAATATATGTGCACTGTCTTTTTCAATATAATAATTCAATAAAAAAATATTTTTAAATGCACACTTATTTTTTTTACTGTAGATGCTTCAGTTTTGTTATTAAAAATAAGTTTGGCTTAAAAAGTGTCAACATTGACACTTTTACGTTGTGAAATGAAATAAAAAAATAAAAAAAATTTATTAGTAAACATAAAGGAAAAATCTGGTTAAATCAAGTTTTTTATTAAGCTTAATATTAAATTGTGTTGAGATGGCCACAATTTTGTCGTGTTTTCTGGGTTTGCACCCCTGAACGCTTTAAAAAAAAGAATTAAGCTAGCACAACTAGCAAAAAACATAAGAGATTTAGAGTTTTGAGTTGACAGTGGCCATGTTGACATTTTTAGTGTCAACATGGGCGCTGTTGCCCCACCAACCCCTATGGCTTTGACTTGTTTGAGAGTCACTTAGCGTCTAGCTCTGCCCCTGCTCCCACACCCATCCCTACACAAGCTGCCTGTCAACTAACCAATCAGGATGGCAACCCTGATTTGGAACATCTTTCTGCCACCAGCCAACCTTCTCTCCCCTCAGCCAATCAGGCTTCAGCTCCCCTGGCCCAGCGCCTCAAGCAACAAATCATCACCACCCAAATTCTTCAGGAAATTGTGGCACTCAACCTGCAGGGTCTGTCCTGGGATCAGATTGCCGCCCAGTTGCAATTTACCCAAGCCACCATAATGCGGGAGTTCAACAACCTAATGAATAAGGGGAATCTGATTGGGACGGCCAAGAAGCCAAAGAAGGCCACGGAGTCCCAGATAACTGAGGCCTACCCAATAATGCTTGACCTCCTCCAGCGGGACCCCAAGCTTTCCTTGACCCAGGTCCGGAAGCAGCTTGCACACCATAACATATGGGTCTCTGAGTGCATGGTGCAGCTCTGGATGTATGGGAAGGTGGCTTTCATACAGGTTCTTACCAATTTTGCCGGCAACCAATGGGATGGCGCTGAGGATTCCCTGTATGATCCCGCCATTGAATCCACCCTGGTCCAATTCCTGACTAGTCTGTCAGATAATGTCATGTTCATCTCTTACTATAAGCTATCCATAGCTTTTGATGATTTTGGCACCCAAGGAAAAGCCGCCACCAAGAATGGAAGGAAGAAGGTCAAGAAGGGGACTTTCATTGGTGCATTTCTGGCTGTTTCAGCCAAGGGTTTTGTCTACTATCAGAAAAACCCTGATTTCATTGATGGGTACTCATACAGCCACATCCTCAGTGGATTGCTCAACTCCTGGGATGGCTCAAATTCCAAATACCAGGTTTTCTTGAGCCACCAGATAGAGGGAAGCTCCACCACCCTCAAGGCCATCCAGGGACGCGGGCACCAGGCCTCAGTCTACCCTGCCAGCCATGCCAACGTCCATCTGGCTGATGTTGTCTTCTTCAACATTGGAGATACACTACAGGAGCGCCGCCCTCAGGCTTTCAACAACCTCTATCTTGGGGTCCTTGATCACAATTTTCTCTTTGGTCACCAAATGGTGGCTGACTTGTTTGTGCAAATGGTTTTCCATGTGAACATGGGCAACCAATCACGCAAGGATAAGCGCCTGCCACCCTGTGCCACAGCCACCTACCAGCCCATCCAGCCAATGACTGATGAGGAGTATAATGATTGGTATATAGCAGCCATCACATGCAATCCTCCTGCCTCCACCCCCACCACCAACACCCCCCGCCCGCAAACCCAACCCATCCAATCCCAGACTCCCCAGGCCAGCACTGCCTCTACGTCCTCCTTCATGCCCATTCTGCCTACTAGGAATCACTCTTCCCCGCCCCAATAAACCCCTGTCACCAAACATTTCCTATTTATATTATCTTTTTTTTGAATTTCAATTGTTCATGTTCTCTTTGTTTATAGTTGGTTTTATTCTTTATGTTCAGCTTATTTCTATATAATCATATATTTACTAAGGTGTGTATCTAGATCCTGAACACAGTTATTTTTAGCACCCAACCATAGCCCCTTGTGAAAACATTAACAACCATTTGGTGATTAGCTAAATGTGAATTAGAAAATTATAGGTTAACTTTTTTTAGATAAAGTTGTTACTGATCCAAATTCAAAACCTTAATGATAAACTTTAAGCCAATCAGGAGCCAAGTAATAAAGTGATTGTTGTGACATAAAGGGTCATTCAATAATTCTTTGATGCATGTGTACTAATTAATATGATTGGCTGGATGTTTTGCCATTGTACGCCATTGCCGCTATGGCAAGTTGTTGATGGACTAGTGCCCAATCAGCTGCTAGGTTAGCACTAGTCTATCAACAACTTGCCACAGCAGCAATGGTGTACAATGGCAAAACATCCAGCCAATCATATTAATTAGCGCACATGCATCAAAGAATTATTGAATGACCCTTTATGTCACAACAATCACTTTACCACTTGGCTCCTGATAGGCTTAAAGTTTATCATTAAGGTTTTGAATTTGGATCAGTAACAACTTTATCTAAAAAAATTTAACCTATAATTTTCTAATTCAAATTTAACTGATCACCAAATTTTTGTTAATGTTTTCACAAGGGTCTATGTCAAGCGCTAAAAATAATATGGTAATCAAGGAAACAATGCCAACACAAAGCAAATGACGCATATTGAGATGAGCGTAAAACATATACACAATGGGTAAAAAGATGGGATAATTTGATAAATGGGAAAACAAAAAGGAATAAACAAAGAGGCAACAGTATCAAAATAATACAGAATTTATTGGGGCAAAAGCTATAAAAACATATGGAAAGGTTAGTAAAAAAACAAAATGAGAGAACTTGAAAAGCTGCTAAAAGACCTTGACTTGGTGATTGCCAAAATTAAAGAGATTGACTACAAAGTCAAAGCAAGAGTTAAGTCTGCCGTCCTTGAAGGGGACAAAATTGAAAAGGTGTCCGCCAAAGCACTCATGGCCAAGATTCCAGACACCCCTGAAACAACAATTGAGCAACTTTTAAATGTCCAGAAGCACATTGTGGAAGGCCTTCAATTCAAGTCCTTTGCCCTCTCTGCGCCATCTGTCTGGACAGATGACCCAGAAATATATGCCCACCTAAGACCCGCAAAACGTACCCAAACAGATGACACTGAGCAGCCAGCACAACTGGTTACACCAAGAATAGCAAAGTCTGCTGAGGCTGAGGGCAAGGAGGAGACTGCAGAAGGTAACCTAAAATAATAATTAATAAAAATTTCCAAATACTTACCTTTTTTTAGAAGAAGTCAATGATGAACTCTGTCAGGTCCTGGTCCCTGTTGTCCCCGCCACATTCTATGCCAACTACACCACTCATGTGACCAAGCAGCTTTCCATGTCCCCCCCTGTCTTGCAGGAGCTTGAAGACCGTATTCACAGGCCCTTTCCTATGTCCAGGGAGGCATTGGCTGGGCTGACGCATGGAGAGGGGGCATCCAAGTGGGCAGTTACTGCCTACAAGGATGCCCAACTGGTCCACCTGGACCCGGTATCACTCAGTGAAGTTTACTGTGTAAACTTCATTGAGCTTGTTTGGGATGTCCTGGTGACGCTCTTGTTCAAGAATATACCAGAGATGGGCTGGGCTTATGCGGCTGCTTGCTTCTGCTTCCCGGTGGAGCACACCCTGTCCTGCTTGCTGGAGAACTTCAGGCACACGGTAGAAAAACTAGCTGTTGAGGATGCAACAGCCGTGAAGAAGACCAAGATCCTCCTGGCAGACTTTGGGCTGGCCTGGAGTGCCAACAAGATGGGGGTCTCAGAAGCTATGGATCTTACCTTTGGCAAAACTAAACATGAGAAAAAATAAGCACAGTATACAACAAACTGTGCGAGTTTACAGAAGCCTTTGCTGGGCAAAGGCTTCACCTTGTTGTTTACCTGGGGTTCCTCTTTTACTTTGGGATGGGCGCATTGGTTGAGGACCTGGACGGGTCCTTCTGGGGATTGACCAGGCCAGGCTCTCCCTGGATGGGAAGAAGGTCCCCCCTGGGTACAACTCGGTGGATCACGTCATCCAGGACGCCTTGGTCCTGGCTGGCATCTTTGGGTTTGCAGTCCCAACAGAAAAGCTGCTACTCCATTCCCACCTAACAATACTCCCTTTTACCAGCCGCCATGAATATTTTAACCAGGGTGTATCCACCATCCACAGTGTGGCAGTGGAGGTTGTGCGCCACCTCCATTGTGGGGTGGGTACATACCGCCAAACTCACTATAGGTGATCTTAATAAATTCTCTCTTCCAAATAATTCCATTGTAATTTATAATATTTTTATTATAATAAATTTTTCTAATTCTTATTTTAGCAAACAAGATCTGCAGAATATATCACAGAGAAGGTCTTAATAAAAGCATAATAATATATTTCAATAAAATCTACTTCTGATTTGGACACATTACATTAACTTTTTTTATTATTATATTTATTTTCCAAATGTGATATTAATGCGTTCATGTAATCCAGTATCAAGCGTTTGGGATACCCTTAGATGGCATAATAAAATAATATACAATAAAATAAATAAATTACTTACATCTATTAATGGATCTTCTGAATGTGATTGTGGGCATAGAAACATCCAAATATAAAATGATAATTAATAAATATTGAATAATAAATTAGAGAATATAAAAAAGTTGGATACACTAAGCCTTTAATTGATTGGCTGTTTAGCTAGACATGTGGGGATGAACAAATCAGCGTGGCCATAGAATTTGGCCACAGTCTGAGCTGGGAGGGTATGGATCCCGGCCTGCAGTAAATCAAACAGGTCCTCAGTCCCAGTTGTGGTTCCTCGCTTGACAACTCGCTTGAGCCACCCAAAGATTTCCTCAATGGGATTTAGGAAGGGTGAATAGGCGGGGAGGAAGAGAAGGCGCATATTTGCCGTGGCTGATTGCTGGGGGCCCACTGCAATGTTTGTGTCAATTGATGGAAATTCTTCAAGAATATCAGCCACCTTGTGGAGACCAACATTGTCCAACACAATTACGTTGGTGAAGCCCGGGCTTGTGCGCCTCAGGTGCTCCTGGATCAATCGGAGAAATGACAGGAAGGTCCAGCTATTGTGGGAGCCTAGTATCATTTGGTAGAGCTTGACCCCCTTTGGACCAAGGAGAGCCACCATTGAATAGGCTGTGGTGCGGACTGCAGCATGCCAAGCCACCCCGTCATTGGAGCCTCTGGGGACATACCCATACTCATTGCGCATCAATGAGGCAAATGCTGATTTGTCAATATAGTAAATTTGAATGTCCCCTTGGCTTTGAGGGCAGTATACGCCTCTGCGTAGTTTTTCCGGGTCTCAATATTGGCTGGGCTGTTCCGATTGTATGGGGATACCCCGAGTTTTTTCCAGGAAAATCACATTCCCTTGACCAGATGGTAGTAAAAGGAAATTGAGGCCTCAATCCCAAAAGCAGACTTGACCATAGCCTGTATATTTGCCAGTTCAAGATGGCAGACCTGGGTGATCCACTGGCGGATTGCCCATTTATGCTCCTTGGTGAGCATAGTGGAAACACGCAAGGATTTCTCCTCGGCAAGGACTCGGCCAGTATCAATGAACTTGTTGAAGGTCTTGCTGGCGTACTTGGGATCCATGCCAACAAGGGCTGCAGCTGCCTTGTAGTCACCTGATTCCCGCATTAGCTTAAGCAGGATGATGCGTTTGATGTTGGGGATGTGCTTCTGGGTGGGCTTTATGGGTTCAGACAAGCCAGGATCCTGATTGATGACAGGCTTGCAAGGCATGGGCACTTTGTTGTAGAAGGCTGAAACTTTCTTTAGCACCAGCTGTCCCTCATTGGTTTGGTAGAACTGGGCTCCTTGTCATCCTCCTGATTGCCATCACTGACGTAGGGCTCATAGCTAGTATCAAGTACAGGCTTCACCTTCTCCAGCATGGCTGACGGGATTGACTCTTGCCGGTACACAACATCAAACACATACAAATTAAGTTCTACCTCCTTGTTTCTAAATTTCTTTGTAGTGGTGACCTTGGTTGGCTTCTGGGTCATCTTTGGGACCCAAGGGTTTATGCTCCGCACCCTAGCAGCTTGTGCTCCTTGAACCGGCTGTGTCAGTGCAGCTTCACTATGGAACTCTCCTCTCCTGCCTCCCTCCTGAGTAGGCACTTGTGCTGTACTAAGTCTATTCTTTGACCCGCGGGGGAAACTGCAACCGCGGCACACAACAGGTGCAATGGTAGCCTGTTGTTGTGATCCTTCCATTTTTAGAATTTAATAAAATATTAAATAAAACTTAATTAAGTTACTCTCTAATTTTAATTTTTGCTTTTATCTGGCTATGGATATTCAATTATTATTTTTTCCCACCCAATATCCCAATTATAGATTTTTTATTTCTTAATTAGTTGTTTTTGGTTTTACAACGCCCATTTTAGAATACTTAAAAAAATCCACCCTTTTTTCCAGATTTTACTGCCAAATTCAAACACCCAACACAATATTTTTAAAATTTATGTTTCAGATCTCATGTCTTATTTTAGATACCTTGGTATCATTCATGATTACAATCCATTGCACACATTGTGTGAGTGATTTTGTTCACATTGTGAGTTGCTATTGTGTTTCATTTTTGAATTGAGTTTTGACACACCTTGCTTGGGTGTATTTTGTCACCAATTCACATAGTAAACATATGTACACCAAAAGTCAACTCACACCATTTTGTTTGTGAATCAATGTATTTCAGATTATATTTTGAATGGTTTCACTTTGCATATGAACTTTTTGTTGCTGTGTTGGCCTGTTTTGCCCATTACTGCCAAAAATCCCTGTTAACAGAGTATATATTTTAACCTGAGACTTGGATTTTGTTTAAATCTGAAATCATTTCTTTAAATCTGAATAATTTTTGCTTGTAATCATAGCTTTTAAAACTAATGTACCATGCATACATAAAATAATCACTGATATCTAATTAAATTAAAAAGCTTAAAAATTAAAACTAAAACTGAATGATCAAAACTAAAAAGTAAAAGTTAAAGCTAAAAAGTTAAAAGTAAAAAGCATATAACTGAGCAAGCAAGCAAGCAAGTTTACTCTTCATCCTTTTTTCCCTGTTTCATTTTAGCCCCTTCCAGGAGGGCAATGGCAATAAGCTCAAGCTGCTGCTTAAGCTCAGAGGCCTTATACTTGTGCTTGGCCACGCCCTGGATGGCCTTGGTGAAGAGGGTAGAGCGGGTGGTAGGCTTGGTGGGAGGACGCGGTTGGCAAGATCTTGGAGCTTGGAGATTGTTTTCTCTTGCTCATGCTGCAGGAGGGAGAAGAACTTATTGAACTTTGGATGAAGCCCAAAGTTGGCTTTAAGATTCTTGTGATAAGCCTCTAATGCCAAAGTGGTCTTGAGCTCCCCATTGATGGCTGCCCGGTAAACGTTCCAGCTGGCCTTGGCGCGGGCCTTGCCTCTGTGTGACAACCTTTCTAATCCACTGGGGCTTGAATTAATCAAGGAAAGGCTTGAACTCTGGGTGCTTTGCTATGTAAGGATCCTTTGAGAGCACCTCAAACCCCTGCACAGTGTGCTCTGGCTTTAAAAAAGCCAAGGCCCTGAATTGTGATAGCACAAATTAGCAGGTGTCTGAAGTGTCCCTCCAGATCAACCTACTAAGCTTGGTGTGGGCCTGCATGTTACAAGCAACTGCTTAGCAGAAGTGGAAGTGGCACCCCTGCACCTCCCTGACAAACAGCTGCTCAAATGCATTGAACTGAGCAGGCTCAAAGTCCATGATGCACATGTGAGGCCCAAGAGCTCTTAGCCTCACCCTTTCCTCTGAGTCCAGGGTGGCCTGGTCCTTGTCAGAGGCAGGTGGGTTGGCGCGGGTGTGAAGGGGGTCTTCTTGGCATTGTCATTGTTGGCAGGAGGAAGGAGGGCAATTTCTTGGCAAAAGATTGAGAAAAAACATGTGTAAATGGCCTCAGTGGCCCCAGGAAGAAAAAAGAAAGCAAGTGGAATCACCCGGATGTCAATCTGGGCATGGATCATCCAGAGCTGCTTGAACATCTGGGGGCAAGTGGCAAAGGTACCATCAACTAGCCAGGTTGAAGCCCCTTTTAATTTCAGAAGGTTCTGCTGAGTGGCATAGCAAATTAACCAGTCTTTGCTGCCAGGCCTGTCATCATGGAGGAGGAAGCGCTTCCCACTCAGAAGCTGCTTGAGCTTGTGAGTGAGTGTAAGCTCAGAGAGGACGTCTGAAGCCTTGGGGGGAGGGGGATTGGCAGTGATTCTCTTATTGTTGATGAATTTAACATGTTGTTCCTGAGTGGGCACCAACTTAAGATTGTTGGGCTTCAGGTGCTGGAGGGCCTTGATGGCCAGATCTGATGTGTGGAGGTTGGCAGAGGTTGGGATGACTTGGATCAGGTACCACTTCAGCATATGAGTGATCAGGTGATTGGGGGCTCACAGGTGTGCTCCCCCTTCTCTGCAGTAACCTGCGCCCAATCCTTGGTGTTTAGCCGGGGCCCGCAAGTCTTGTCCTCACATACAAAGTGTTTGCTTTTGGTTTGTTGTTTTTGATTATTACAATTGGAAATGTAATTATTGGCAACGTACCCAGGACCACTCTTTACAGACATGATTAGGATGTAACGGGGGAGGGGCTTGGGAACTTTGAACTCTCTGTCCACATTGCAAATATTGTGGATGGCCAGTGAATCCCAAGCCACATAACCAGAAGCTTTGAACTTTTTGGAGTACTCCTCAGGCTCATCTTGGGGATCAGATAAGGGAGGGGGAAGAGCCATCAGGAGGGGGAGGGGAAGGGTTATTTGAGGCCTGCTTGGATGCCTCCTTTTTCTTACCAGAAGAAGAGGTGGGCTTCTTGACAGCCTTTGACTTCTTGGTGTGTCGCTCCTTGGTGGGCTTGGAGTTGGCCTCTGAGTGGTAAAAGGAGTGGTTGGTAAGATCACCATTAGATTTATTGGGGGAGGAATTTTTGGGGGAAGGTGAAGGGGATGTGGAAGATGAGGTTGGAGGGGGAGAGGAGTAGGAGGAGATGAAGTGGGAGGAGATGGAGTGGGGGAGATGAGGTGGGATACTTTGCCTTTGCAGACTTCTTGGCACACTTGGGAGTGGAGGCAGTTTCTTTGGAGCCCTTGGAGGCTTGGCGCTTGGGTTGTTGGCTGTTCTTGTTTGATCTTGTCTAAAGAAAAGTTTAGTTTTGTAAATAAAGCAGTGTGAAAGATATGAAACACAAAGAGGTAAAGAAAAACAAAAGTTAAGTAAAAAGTATGCAAAGAAAGTTTTATTTAGCAAGAAAAAAAACATAAAAAAGTAAATAGAAGTAAAAAAGAAACTCAAAGTATAGATATAAAGGTTAAAACATAGAAAATAAGTGAATTTATGATGAAGCATCAAAGATGTTAGGTTCAGCATAACATCTTAGGGCTAAATCAATTTAAAAGTATAATAAAAAATCAAAAAAGTATATAAAAGTTATATGAAAAGTAGCGGAAAGAGTAGTAGATTATAATTGCAAAAAAATTATTATATGGAATTTTTTTATTGGGAGTTGAAAATTCAAAACATAGTAAAGTGTCAAGTTTGGCACTGTTGATCAGCTGGGAAAAGCTGAATTCTCACTGTCAAGTATGCCGGAGTCAAGCAGAAAAATCAAATTTATTATGTTTTTTACATATAAAACTTGCTTAAATTTAAAGCAGGTTCAAAAGTTAACCCAAAAGCAAGGCAGTTCATATGCTCAAAAATAAAAAATACAACATAAGTTAAAAAGTAAATGAGTAGGAAGGTGTTTATTAGTGATTAGGGCATGCTGTGAGGAGCTGGGAGTGAATTATTTATCATAGTGTTGGTTAAAACATTAAGAAGCTCTCTGTACTAATCCCCAAGTTAAAGTGTCAAGTGGATGAGTGTCGAGTGGCACTCATAGTGCATCACTTATTAATTTAGCCTTAATTCCAAACCTTTGATTAGTTAAATCCAAAACCAATTGGGTGGCAAGTGGATAGAGTCAAACAAAGAAGATGTTGAGTTTCAGTTTTTTATAAATTACATATGAAATCTCTTAATAAATTGGGCTTAATTTATGTGGCACCACTTAATCCACAAACCCGGGAATGACATAATGTAAAACAAGTGGGGTATTTGATTAATGTCTATACCACTAAATCCAGTATAGTGGTGCTTGGGAGCCTAACTAATGACTATGGACACTAATAATAAAAATATAATAGTAAATAACAAATTTTATATAAGCGCATACATATTTTATTAATAAAGTTAAAATTTGGCTTAAAAAGTGTTGAACTGGTCACTTTTTGGTTTAGAGTGTTGAACACAGGTTTTTTTATTTCTATTAGTAAATTTACTTATAAATTGCCCCTTAAATTGGTATTTTAGCTAACCGAATTATTAAACGGAGTCAAGTTCAAGTAAATTTAACCTTGGTATTTGGTTTCAAACCCCTAAATTACTAGTAAAAATTAGCTTAAAATCAGTTAAGCCAAAAATACTAATAGATTCACATATGCAGCACTTGACTCCCTGGTACTTGACAAAGTGCTGAGTACCAGGGAGTCAATCACCAGGGAGTCAAACTTACCACAGTTGCTGTTTAAATAGCAATTTGTATTAGATAATTTAATTTATTTTTAAGCTCTGAAAGATAAAGCATCATGGAAAATAAAATGCTGATCAACTATACATTTTAAATGAACAAATTCATTTAGCATTATTTTAATTTATGATCTTTCATATTAATCTTATAGGATTTTTATTTGTTATGTTGTTTTCTAGCAAAATTAACATGCTTTGCTCAATTGATTGTCTTTTTATTAATAGCATTAGAAAAAAGACTTTAAATGTGCAGCCTTTCCTTTATACTATTAAATCAAATAATACCAGTTTTTTATCTATCTACCCTTGATCTGCAGTGTAGAAGTGCAAGGTTTATGAAAGCTGGGAGATAAGTAGCGTAAACACATGGCAATGTTTAAATTATAAAAAAATCTTCATTTTCAGTCAGAAAACTGGAAGTCGTCAGAAATAGCGCTTTAGAAAGGCGTTGCTGGGATTAAAGCGAGTGCTTTATTTATCCAAACCACCTGGCAATAAATCGGCTTCATTAAGGATTTCTAGGATCCCAAGAGCAGTGTCCACTTGTTTCCTTTGTTACCTATACCAGCATGTGTGTAGTTCCCGAGAATATTTTGCTGATGGAAATGCGAGCCCATCCAGCTAGCAATCGCATCGCATACGGTTCGTCCTGATCCAACATTCTCGGCGCAATAGCCAAATTTCGCTGCATCGCATCGCCCATCAAATGTTCCTCTCCCAGCCGTATGAGACACGACTTTGGCTTTAAACTGGGCTCGGCTGAGGATCCGGGCCTGTTTAGTTGCCGATCTCTTTGATTTAAGCTTTTTGAGCATCGGCCCTCTCTGTTCATTCAGCAGTGCCAGGGCAAAGCCAACGTTGAGGTTCCTCCCAGATACATCTCTTCGATGATGGCACTTGGCCAACAGGTCATTCCGTTGCGCTTCGTTGAAGGTTACCTGGCCAAGAAGGCCGCTGATAAATGTCCAGGCCACTAAAAGAGTAGAAAGCTTCCAATACATGCCAAACATTGCTACTCGATGTTGACTAAATACCAGACGGCAAGGAAGCTCTACATTGCTTGTATTCACGAAATCAAGCAGGATTGTTTCTCCTTGGCATTTGGTCACACTAACTGAGGGGCTGGTTCGTCTTAACTAAGAATTTATTAAAGCAGATGTGCTTACCCAGCCAGAACTCTATCAATAGTAAATGTTATCCGCCATACTCGAGTATAAAGATCAAACTGTGGTTATCAGTTCCAAATAAAATCTGGCCTTGACCTCAATTCTCTCCTGCCGCACTAACTACATTACTATATTCTTATAAATTCCTAAATGATTTCTACTTTTTAGCCCAATACAACCACCTGGTATGGCTAGGTTTTCATGACGTCAATGCATTATCTAAGATTGGCCTTAGTTTAGCATTTATATCCATTGCGGTGGAGATGGGGAGGGTAGCCAAATAGATTTTGGTTTGGGCTCCAGCCATGCCCCTCAAAACCGGCATTGTGGCTTATTATTTTAACCTGATTTAAACAGGAGCCAGCCATTTACTAAAAAAGGCCTACTGGGGTTCGAGCAAACATGTAGATTTGAATTAAAATTAAATGCCAGGATCAAAGGCCGTTTAGCTCGCATTAGTTAAGGGTTCTGGCACAGATGTCCAAGGATCACGGTTTCTATCCAACTTGCCGGGAACACTATGTACAGGAAGTAATTCCAACACCTCAGTCTTTTACTCGTGGCCCGGTAAACATGTTTCCAGAAAATCTATTCATACGTGGGCCGCTTCCTGCAACATTGTCTTATACCAGATGTTCCGGCCAATAGTATGCTAAATTAGATAAACACTCTGTAGCAATGTAATAAAATAAAAGGATTCGATTTATACCATCTTTTAACACTACCAAATTATATTTGATATTTTAATCATCACTACTACATTTTTACTCTTAAATTTTATTAATGCATTTTATTAAGTTGATAGATGGCTTTAAAAATATAACATCTCTTTTTAATGTTTCAATCTCAAGGTGGCAAATGCTCCTAAAGCATCCAATACCACCCTTACTTGAGAGTTGTCTCAGAACCACATTTTGGAACATGGTCCCAGCCAAAGCTATCCCAAACCATGGTTTTAGAACCATGAAAGTCCATGTGAATGTTGTAACTGTGCAAGTTTTAGCAGAGTTACAAGGGGAAAATATTTAGAAACTAGATAATAATCTTTATTGAGAGATAAGTATTATATAGTCATTGTGAATCCAGGATAACAGGAACATGATTGTGTTGATCACATGGTTAGATGGTGAAGGGGGTGGCTTGATCCTGGTAATGAGTCAAGCACCAAAACGAGGTATCCACTGTAGGAGATCATCATCTGTTCATGTTATTGGATTTGGTAATTTGAGTTGACTTCCTAGTCTGGCTTCGAGTGACCGGACAATCAGATTGCAGGTCACGAACCCGCTTAGTTGGAACCTTGTTGGCGGGTCAAGCCTGCTGTTTCAACACCTCCCCCCGGCTGAAGGTTGGCCTCCTCAGGAGGTAGGTTGTCAGGAGTCAGGGTGCTATACTAGACCAACTGTTGTTTGGTTGCTGGTGATAAGGAGCGCCTTTTGGGGAAGCTTCAAATATGGAATTAGGAAATAAGAGAAGTATCTTTTATTGGATAATATTTTAGACTTATATAGATTTGGCTGTGGCAGAGATTTAGTTGGATTGAACCTAGGGGTTAGGCATGGTTGGGATGGGTTCAAGCCACCGGATACTTGGACAGTCAGGTGATATTGCTTGGTTGCCATTTCTGGTATGTCAAACTGTATATTGGGAGGGCCCCAAATTGGGCAATGACTGGATGTTAAGTGAGTTGGCGGTAGCCAGAATACTTGTACATCCAGATCCTTGACACCCCCTTAAGGGGTTACTCTGGTACATCAGGAGGGGGCTTTGTCTTAACAGCTGCCACCTGATGTTCCTGGAGTTGTTTCCTAGTTGGTACTAGTCTGGTCAAGTGTTCTCCTTTGCTAAGGCGGAGGCTAGTTCTGTGGTATTTCTTGATGACAGGGTCTTTGGCACCTTGTAATTTCACTAGATAAGTGTACCTGTCTGGTCTGCACTTGATGATTCTTCCTGGTCCCCTTTGTACTGAGTCTAGCTTCTTTCTGTTTTCAGCTAGGACCCAGACTGGGGAGTTGATGGGGAGTAGTTCCTCTGTAGAGGTTATATTTTGTGTTTTGAGCCTTTTTGTTTCTGTTATTTTAGCTTTGAGGCATATGTGTTATAGATTTGGTACTTGATCTACTGTGGGGGTTTCCTGGGGGGATCTTTATGTATGGCTGCTTGTTGCGGGTAATTATTTCTGGTTTGTATCCATAGGTTAGTTCAAACAATGAATAGCCTGGCCTTGATTGGTACGGACCTGGGATACTAGTAATACATGTTTCATGTATAGTGGCCATGTGTCTTTAGCTTTGCCATCCATTATTTTCTTGAGGGTTCTGATAAGGCTGCTGTTTAGGTGTTCAACTCTGCTGTTGGCCTATGGCCTGTAGGGCAAGGTTGTGGAATGTTTAATGTTTTTGGATTTTAAGTTGTTGTTTACTACGTGGCCTGATAACACTGTTGCTCCATCAGTTATAATGTAGTCTGAAGTGCTGTAGTTGGCTATGATTGCTTTTTTAATGAATTGGTTTATTGTTTCTGATTTATGGTCCTTTGTTGCCCAGCAGATGGGCCAGCGTATGGCAAAGCCAATGGCTACAATTAAGAAACATTGATTTTTCTTTATTTCTGGGAAGGGGCCCACTACGTCTAGCCCCCAAATCTTGAATGGTTCAGGGTCAGGTACTGGGTTGACCCTTGGCTGGGGAGCCTTTGTGCTGGTGTATTTCTTGCACACTGTGCACTTTTTCAGAACATCAACTATATCCTGTTTGAAGTTGGGCCACCATACTATCTCTTTTAATGTGAGGTATAGGTTGTTAGCCTTTGTATGTCCTAGTAGGCAGTGATGTCTTAATATGGTGTCAACTCTTTGTGCAAGTGGGATTTAGGGACATGTTTGTCATTAATGATTCAGTATACAGTGTCATTTGATACATGGAAATACTTTTGTTCCTTACTAATGTATTGTGGGTCAGTTGGTGTGTTGAGGGGTCTTTCCAGTTTGTTTTTATACTCAGTGTTGTATAAGTTTGGTCATTCAGGGTCCAGGTGGTCAGGATGATCCTCTCTAGGCTGACATAGCCTAGAGAGAGCATCAGTTGTGACCAGCTCTGCCCCTTTTTGTATTGTATGTCCAAATTGAGCTGCTCTAGCAGGGACATCCAAATGGCTTGTTGCTGTGCAAGTGAGTTCTGAGTTTTGAAATAGATTAAGGATTTATGATCAGTTAGTACTTGGAAATTTAAATGTCCTTCTAAGTAATATCTCCATTTCTTGCATGTGTGGTATATTGCTAGCAATTCCTTGTCAGGTATTGGGTATCTCTGCTCAGTGTTGGTTAGTTTTCTGCTTTTGTAACATACTGGCAGGAAGTCTTTCTGCCCTGGCTGGTGGATGCGCAGGACTGCGCCAATGGCAATGTCACTGGCATCCAACTTGAGCTCGTAGCACCTGTTGTTATTAGGGTATTGTAAGATTAGTGCTTCTATCAAAGCTTGTTTTAATATTTGGAAATATTTTTCACATTCTGGAGTACAGATGAATTTCTTTTTGGCATTACCCTTGGTTAAGTTGTTGATTGGTGCAGTGAGTTTTCCGCAGTCTTTGATGTATTTTTTAGGTAAGCTACCATTCCAAGAAAGCATCTAGCTTGTTTAACAGAGGTGGGGTGTTACATGTTATTTGTGGCTTTTATTTTTTCTGGATCTGATTTGATGCCGCTGTCAGAGACAATGTGGCCCAAGAACAGGAGTTCATTTTCCATAAATTGGCACTTACTTGGTTTTGCATAGAGTTTGTGCTTTGTGAGTTGATTGAGTGTCTTGCAGACATGTGTGAGGTGTTCCTCTTTTGTTTTTGAGAATATGATGATATTGTTGAGGTAGCATAATGTATTTTAGAGGCCATTTAGCACTTGGTTCATCATGGTGATAAACGTTGCGGGAGTGTTGGTCATCCCAAAGTTCATTTATTCGAGTTGCCCAGACATTTCTGACTGGTACAAAAAGCCCATAGGGCCAAAAAGGAATGATCAAAGTCTCATATACAATGTAAAAAAAGGGATAAGGAATTCCGCAAAGCAGTGGGAAACCTTGGGTGAGAGAGAAGATTGTGAAGGAGAGGCATACTTTGAGCTATATATCCCATTTTGGGGTACTATAACTTTCAGGAATTTTGGGATAGTGGATGCCGGCAGGCCCATATTGAATTGTTATTGATCCCAGAAAAACTGGTTCAGGCAAAATTTGGGCCAAAGGCCCAAATTTTTTTTGCTTCTTGATTCCAAAACAGTGAGCTGAAACTGGGGATGGAAAGTCTAATAGAAACGTGCTGATCTGGAATAATCTGGTCAAAATTCCCTTGGGCCAGCTGCCCACGCTTTTTTGTTGAACAGCCTGATACACGTTTTGTGGGTTAAATCTGTGTGAGGCTATGGTTTTAGAGCCAATGCCTAGGGTTAGCGCCCCAGAAGAATAGGATGTAATCTCTAGGTTCTGTTGTGGCGTGGAGTGGTAGATCAAAAGCCTAATAGCTGATTCAAATATATCTGGGCTATTAGCCCTTGGGCCGTCTGCCCGGATTTTTTTGTTGGAGGGTCTGTGTCTGTTACAGGATGATCTATTATGCTTGTGGCTGAGTTGGGGTGTGGAGTTGCTAGGCTATGCCCTCAGTGCAACTGTGAGAGAGGGGGGCTAAACTAACTAAGTTTGGCTCCCATCCTGGCAAAACAAACCACCAGGATGCTGCTCAATGGAGAACTGGGATGGCCGCTCAAAGGGGGGACCACAGGGAGGACACCAAGGACAGCTGAGGCAAGTATGCATTCAGGGCCATCAGCACCAGCCCAGTGAGTAACCAAGGTGTACAGGTGGGGGCGGGAGGGGGCATTGTAGGCTCGTGGAAGAACGCCAAGCTACTCTCCTCCAGGTCGGGGAGGGGGGACGTCAGCACCTCCTCACCCACAAGAGCAAATAGGCATAGTTGTCATCACCCAAATCTAGGTCATCACATGTCAAGCTTTTCACTACAGCCTCCCTGGAATAAAGGAGGCTGCCAGGAAGGCTCAGCAGACTGGATGGGTCTTCACTCATGAGGCGTGCGGAAGAGGAGATCTTCAACCACAGGTCTGGCGAGGTTAACCACAGGAGGAGCAAAAAAGGGGCCACAGAAAATACAACAAATTTAATTGCAGGGAGTATCATGATGGTGTTCTCCTTAAAATTTGGGAGAGAATGGGATAATTTTCAAGATAAATAACAACCCAATTATATTTGGTGGGGTAGTCACAAGCAGAAAGACAGAAGGAGCAACAGAACAGGTCCGGGGTACTTGGACGCAAATGCGGGTGCCTTGGCAGGGCGTGAGATCAAGAAAACGGGGTTGAATTGAAGAAATCAACAGAAAACTCAAATTAACAGTAAGTATTATATGAATTTTAGATTCAAACATGTCTTTTTAAAAACAAAAGCAAAACCAAGAAGAAGCTATACGCTTGAGCTTCTGCTAGGGGTGTCAGGGAAGAGGACAGGTTCAAACTGGGCTGCTGCAAGGTAAGCTTTTTGAGCACTACTAACACTTTTAACTTTTAAACTAGGGGAACTCCAAACAGGGGTTCCACAGATATAAAAATTTAAAATTTTAATTGCAACAACCAAATTTAATCTAATGGGAAAATAGACAAGCAGGGGACTGAAATTTCCCTTGCTGCATAAAAAGGGATGGATTGCAAGGAAATAGGTCATGTGACAGTTGGCTCAGGATTCAATTGGCTAGCAGAAAAACTTTGCTGGATAGACCCAGAGGGACTGGAGAGTTTCACCCTAATTTCTGCGGTCTGATTTGATTGGCTAGAAGGGGTACTAGGCATTTGGAGTTCAACTGAGCTGTCAGGCGTTGATATGTAAACTCTTAATTGGCTAGCTCTGATAGTTTTTAAAAGTGGACGATACCAGGCTAATAAGTAGTCTAAATTAATCAATGTTTCTTCCCAGGAGGGAGCAACCAAGGGCAAGGAATCCGCGGGGTAGGCTAGCACAAACCTCTCATCAACTGTGTGTGCTAAATCCTCTAAGGAATGAAGAGGTTTGGCTGACACTTTTGGGCTTCTCTTGGTGCGGCAGGGGAAGATTGTGTGGTCTAATGCCAGAGGTGGCAGTGAATTTACAGCAACTGGTGGATCACATGTGAGTACCAATCTGCTGAGAGTGTGGCTTTCACATTTTTGTGTTAACTGCTGGGCCACGTTTTTCTTAAATTGCTGGCCTGCCTTGGATTGTGCAGCGCTTTGTGAGATATATAAAGGGTCTGAAGGCGGAATGTGTTGTTCAATGGGAGCAAATAAGGTGCAATTTTGCGGGCCGCGTTAAACCAAAGAAAATGTGGTCCTTTGGCCCGGGTTTTTTTGTTACCAATTTACTTCCATGTTTGACTGCTGCTATGGTGAACTCCTTTGATCCAGATGCAGCTTCTTATGGTCCAATATATCTGGGAGAGTCAAGGCCATAAATTGGCCTTGCTCAAAGCAGTCATTAGCACATCTGGGCCAATTGGTACTGCTTTGAGGTTGCAGGAAAATCTTATTCATGCCTGGGACTAGGGCCAGAAATCCTAGAGAAGAGTTTGTCCCATTGGTGAGGTCCATTAGCCACTATACATTAGTGACCCCACCAGAGGTAGGGCCACTGCTGTCATTGGCTGCTACATCTTTGGCTTTTTTGGGTGCCCTGGACTGTTTGGGAACCCCTGCTGTGTAAGGGGATAGCTTAGTTACTGCGGCAAGTTTGGTTTGGATCTTGCATCTTGGTCTTCCATTATTCTGTGCAGAAGGTGCCTGCTACTGATTGGGTGTATCCTGGGTTTGGGCCTGCAGCAAATTCTCTTGGGCCACTGCATTGTGGTGACTATCCAAATAAACTTAGCCCAGATGAATCATTAATTCCTGGGTTTGTGTCTGCTGCAAATTCTCTTGGGCTACCACATTGTGGTGACTATCCAATAAAACTCAGGCCAGGTTGGCCATTGATTCATGCACCACCAGTTCTTTAATTTCTATTGGTTCATCAAACACCTTGTCATGAACTTCCTGGGTCTCATTTGCAGGCGTTTGCATGGGATGAGGTGCCTCTTCTTGGGAACATTCTGTCTCCTTGATTGGTTGAGACTGAGACAAATTTTGAGCCTTTACATGAGCCTTTTTCTGGCAGGATGTGATTGGTTTTAAAACTGCATACTCAGCCATAATGCCCCAGGCCAAGGCTACAAAAGCATTGGATTGGGACCCAGTTGATTTAATATTCTGGTGCTCCTTGGGGTTATCTTGTTCCGCGGCCTGGATTCCTGCTATGGTTATAGGGCAAAGGGCCTCTCTGTAGCCAAGGGCTGAGCACAGCGCACAGATGGGCGGAGTTTGCTCAGGGAATACCTTGAACTTGCTACTGAGGGTGCCATCCTTCTTGATAATGGTTGTACAACGGGGGATATATGACAATCTGTCATCTGCAAAGGTTTTGATCATGGCCATGGCTTTTGGTGTGGTCAGGTAGCCCATGTAAGGGTTTTTGAGAAGTTCAAACTGCACAATTTCTCCATACTTGGCCAGCCCTTTCTTGATCTGGGATTCAACCTCCCCTCTGGGCATGTCTAATTTAAAGGCCTCAAAAGACATAAAGAGGGTGGTATCTTGGTTGAACTGGATGCAGATAGTTGGTAGGACTTTCTGGGTTTTCTTACCCTTGGGGTCAGTGATCTCAAGAGTGAAGATTTCCTCAGCTGCCTGATCAGCATCTGCTTTACAGAGGAAGCCAAGATCAAAGAAGTACTTTTTTGGGTTTTGGTTAAGTGACACAGTCTTGGGTTATTCTGTGGAAACTGCTTTTTCTGCCTTCTGGAACTGAGTAGGGTTGCCTCTAAAGTTGACTCTGATCCCATAGGGAACAGGGGACTTGGGGAGCGCTCTGGTAATGTCTTTGAACCAGTGTTTGGAGATCACAAACTTCATCCATCCTTCTGATGAAACAAATGGTCCCTTCTTGGTGGTTCTTTTAGGGTTCACCAGTTGGCTCTTGACAGGGCGTTTCTGGCCCTGGACCACCTTGGTCCAGGATATGGAGTTTTTGGTTGCCATACCTTTCTTACCTATAATAAAGCCTACAGTAAACTTATAATCTTATGTGCTTTGATTTCTTTATTAATGCTTAGATTCCAAAAAGTGGAACTAAGCTATGAAAGAAAGGTGTCATCCCAAAGTTCATTACCCTACACTCAAAGGATTCAAATTGCGTACAGAACACAGTTTTTGGTATGTCCTTTTCCTTTACTTCAACCTGGTTTTAGCCTGAGGTGAGGTCAATTTTAGAGAGAATTGGGCTCCTGAGAGTCTTGCAAACAGATTATCTATGAGTGGTAGGGGATATTTATTCTTTACTTTGCTTGCATTTAGTGCTATGTAGTCTGTTACTAGACAAAGAGTGTCTTCCCTTTTCTTTACTAAGAACACTGCTGCCCCCCAAGGGGATTCTGATGGATGGGTAAAACATTTTGCTAGATTGTCTTCAATATGGGTTTTTAGGGTTTGGGTCTCCATGGGAGAGAGTCTTTAGAGGGGTGTAGGTTTAGGCATGGCTTTACATAAGTTGATGTCATTTTTGACCTCTTGTTTGGGGGTAACTCTATGAGTTCTTCTTTGAATACATGGGTGTATTCATTTAAGAGTACCACAAGTTCTGGGCATTAGATTTTGGTTGTTTGTATATTATTAAATTTGGTGTACCTCATTATGTAGAGGGTAATATCTTTGGTTAGACGTTCTGAGTCATCTTGGTTTATGACCTATAAAAATACTGTATCTCTTAGAATTAGGTCGTTGGGTTCTTTGAGAATGTTGAAATTGACTCCATTGTGTTTTATTGTCATGGTTTTTGTTTTCCAACATACGCTGGGGTTCACTTGGGTGAACCAGACCATGCCTTAATGTAGTAGTTTATGTTTTTCATGACAAGTCCTTTGATGGACGTTTGTATGCCTTGGAGGTCAATTCTGAAGGGAGTTGTTTTGCCTTCAAGTAGAACCTTTGATTTGTCTGCCATTCTGGGTACTTGAAGTTGGATTTAACAACTGGTATTTTGTATTTGGTTACAAATGGTTTTCTAACCATAGTGTGTTGTGCACCAGAGTCAAATAAAATTTTATGTGTATGTGATTTGTAAGTGCATGGGTAGACAAGAAGTTGTGAGCAATCTTTAATTTTTAAGTTCATAAAAATGGAGGATTGCAGGACACGTGGGATGTGAGCGGCAAGGTTTGTGCCTTGGTACAGTTTCTTGTCAAGTTGGGGGGGGAATACAGGGGCACTTAAGCCTGTTCCCCCTCTTCTTTTCCCTGTTCCTCTGTTTTGAGACCTTCAAGGTCAGAGAATGTAGGGTCAGATTCATAGTGGGTTGCTGTTTCAGCATATTTTACTTCAGTGGTGTCCTCCTTCTTGGGACAGGTGTTACAAAAGTAACAGTTTCAAACCCCGGGCGGGAATTGAACCCGCTCCTAGCCACCAGGCGGGGCAAGCGGGAGGGGGAGATTTGTCCACACCTGGATTTGCTTTGAAAAGCAAAAATCCAGGTTTGGGAACCATTCCTGCCCTGGTGGTAGCTGAGGGGCCCGCTTTGGGCCCCAAAAGCTACACCCAAGCCTTGGTGGGTTTGGCTGGGCCTGGGCAGGCTATTTTTAGCTGCCCAGTAAACCCAGATCAAGCCCACCCTCCATTAAGTAATTTGGGGTCCCCAATTGAGGACCCCTTTTTTAATCAAGTTCTTTGGGCTCAAGAAGCCTGTCAATCCAGCCAAAAAATGGTGATCAAATTGGGAAAAAAACCCAAAACCCCAGAAGCCAAACCTGCCAGAATTAATGGCCAGCCAAGCCAAGATGGACCATCAAAAAGCCAAACAACTGTTCCTGAAAACCCCAAAAATGACCATGAAGCAGCCAACCAAATAGCAGAACCTGAGATGCCAATCTTTGCCACACAGATAGCACCAGAAGAATGCCCAGAGGCACTTGCATGTGAGTAAGTATATAAATCAGAATCACCTGAAAAAGTTCTGTATTGTCATCCTTACCAATAAAGTTGTTATGAACCTTTGGTTCACCAATCTGTTTCCATACCTATTTTTGATACTCTTCCATCTGCAAACACCAAAGCGTCAGTAACCATCCACAGGGATAGATAGCCAGACTCCAGTTGATAAAACCAAAGCCTTTGACTACTACTGTCCACCCAGCGCTCCATTTGGCCCTGTGCATTTCACTGAGTATCCCACCAATCCTGACCACAAACCCTGGACACTGGAAGACTTGCAGTGGTACACCCGCCCAAACGCATCCAAGGAACCCTACCAAATTGTCTGTGACAGCAAAGCAATCACCATACACCCTTTGATCTTCAACAGGAAGTACAACAATCCTGCTGCATACTTGGTCCCCATGGAGCCGCCCCCAACACCCAAACCAACCATCTCATTCCCCCCACTTCTGATGCCACTGGCTAGAGTAGTTAATTCCTGGGAGTGCTTTACCTGGCGCTCACAGGATTGATTGACTCTGCCTTGCCAGCGGCTGGACCTTGGGCTGTGGCTGGGAAGGCCCTTTCCTACCTGGTAAAGTTAGGTCCCATCATCTGGTGGGCCATGTCAGTACCTGCTTTGACTCTTCCCTCACTTGCTGGAGCTCCACGGTACTCTTAGTATCATGACAACAGGAGCAGTTTGCGCTTTGGCTGTGGTTGCCATTGTTGCAATTGAAGTTGCCGTTGCTATGATTGGTGTTTTGGCGCTTGTTGCCATTGGAGTTTTCTCTGCCATTGTCATTTGAGGAGCAATTGCTGTTGTGTGCAGCATATTCCATTATTGTGTTTTTTCCCGCATGCTTGGCTTCTGCAATGAGTGCAGGCATGGAGGTATTAGCCTCTGGACAGATGAGGGCAGCAACAGAGGGTTTCATTCTGTTGATGAATGAGGCTCTGGTATG
Source organism: Entomophthora muscae (assembly GCA_014839935.2). Classification (NCBI taxonomy): domain Eukaryota; kingdom Fungi; phylum Entomophthoromycota; class Entomophthoromycetes; order Entomophthorales; family Entomophthoraceae; genus Entomophthora; species Entomophthora muscae. The sequence goes on from QTSX02001426.1 coordinate 819,366, forward strand.
TACGTTGTCAGCTTGTACTGTATTTTGGATTTTGGGATGTATTTCCTCAAATTCCTTGGTGTAAGCTGTGATAGTGGTCTTCTGAGGAAGATTGCTGATCTGTATTGCAATGTCTTGGAGGGATTTGTTGACGCAGAAATTGTGTGTGATGTCCGCTTTGAACTCTTCCCAGTTGTTAAGCTGGTTGTCAGTTTGTGAGCCAACCCAGGTGGCAAACCAGTTAGCTGCAGCCTTGTACAGGCGCTTTCTGGATTCCTGGACCCATTTCTCATGGGGGATGCAGCTGGCGCAGAGTTTAGCGGCTGAGTGGTTTAGCCAGTTTATGACATTTTCTTTGTTTTTACCAAAGAACTTGTCAATACCAATGTATTTGGTGTTGGTAACTTCACTTGTGATAGGTGGTATTGTGTTTGTTTGTGGTTGAAGAGAGCAACTGTATTGAATGATCTTGGTGCATGCTTTGGGCATGACCAGACCTTCAAATACAGTGCATCCACTAGGTATATCCTCATTGATGTTGTGGGCGCGGAAGTACGTCTTCCAGATATCCTGGGATGTGGCCTGGTTGAGTACGTGAGCAAAGGAGGGTGGGTTTTGGTCAGTCATTTTCTCTCTCATGGGCGTGGTAAAAAAACTGTAGCTGCTACCAGTGATAAGGAGTGCCTTTTGGGGAAGCTTCAAATATGGAATTAGGAAAGAAGAGAAGTATCTTTTATTGGATAATATTTTAGGCTTATATAGATTTGGATGTGCCGGAGATTTATTTGGATTGAACCTAGGGGCTGGTCATGTGCGGGATGGGTTTGAGCCACTGGATAATTGGACAGTCAGGTGATATTGCTTGGTTGCCATTTCCGGTATATCAAACTGTATATTGGGAGGGCATCAAATCAGGCAATGGCTGGATGTTAAGTAAGTTGGCGGTAGCCAGAATGCTTGTACATCCAGACCCTTGACACTGGTAAGATGGTTTCTTGTTGTTTCTGTTGTGCCTTGCAGGGTCTTAGTCAGTCATGATGTAGAATCTTATCTTGTCTGTGTTTGTCAAGTCCTTGAACTAGGTAAGTGTTGTTTTTTTACCTTTAGGATTATTGTCACAAGTGACAAACTCCTATTGACCATGCTCATAGGAAAACCTCAACTACAGGATTCAAACCCTGATACCCTGCAGGCTGCCAGCCCACAGATTTTTGGCTCAAACCAGAGCAAGATTTGACTTTGGGAAGTCCCCTAAATCTTGATGAACTAAAATCACCTGCATCAAGACTCCCCACACTAAAGGTCCCTGTTAACCCAACCAATCATAGGGTGGGCCAAGCCAAAGATCCTGGAATAACTCAGGCCACCACAGAAGGGAAAACAAAGAAACTTTCTGTAGAACACGGGCCACCCAGAGATGAACAACCCCACAACCTGACAAGAAAATTTGAGTATTCTCGGTTCAAACCAGCCAATGAATTAATTCCTGTAATGGATGCCACCAAGGACCGGGGAAAACTGGTAGACAGTAGCACCAGGCCCAAAGAAATTTGTAAAAGTTTACCCATGGCAGATGGACATACTTATACCCTAGGCTGCCAGGAAGTTGCCCATTGCCATTCTTGCAATAAAGTGACATGAACCTTTGGTTCAACCAGGTTATCCTGTACTTGATTTTAGTTCTTTTTCATTTGCAGTCAACCTTCTGTGGTTCTGTACCTCCTGCTTACCCAACCCAAGAAACTGCAGACCAGCTGCCCAAATTCTATTGTCCACCAGGAGCTCCCTTTGGTTCAGTACATTTCACTGAATACCTGCCCAACCCAGCTTATTTGAAGTTCACCATAGAGGAAATCCTAATCTACAACACAGAGGCTAGAACTAGAGAGACAGAGACCATTTACATAGAAGGCACCAAAATCACCAGACCTCATCTGCTATTCCGCAACAAGTACAACTACCTGCCTGCATATTTGGTTCCCATGACGTCGCCTCTCATCCCGTGGCCCAACTGCCCGCAAGAATCCGTTGCAGCCAATGAATCCACTACTACCCAGATATATGAAGTGATGTATATCACTCTCACAAGCTTAATTGATTCAATGGTACCTGCAAGTGGACCTTGGGCTCTCCTGGGCAAATTGTTATCTTATATTGTAAAGTTAGCACCAATCTTGTGGTAGGCCCTTCCTGCAGGGCCTGCAGGCCAACCACCTGCAAGCTCCCAAGAACCCCTCACAGGCTGGATCCCTGAAAATTATGGCAGGTCCTACTTTTTTGGGATGAAGCTTGCTTTTGTCTGTGTTTAGTACCCAGACTTAATTGCCAAATTCATGTTTGTTTTTTATGGAGATGAACGTCTTCTGTAGTTGTTTCTCTTCTCTTTCCAGCTAATTGCTGTTGGCTTGCATTACTTGAGGTGCTGTGTAAGAGGAGACCTTGCTAGGTATTTCCAGCTTTGGTCCTGAAAGGGCTTGGATGATGTTGGACTGTATCCAATACACAATTTCAAAAGCGCTTTTCACAGTGGATCTGTTCACCCAAGTACAGCACACTAGAAGCACAGATGATAGCTGCTTATGCCAGTCCTCAGGTCTTCTGGCGGCAAGTTTGGCAAGGGCTAGTACTAGTGTGAGAGGTGGGCTAAACCAACTAAGTTTGGCTCCCATCCTGGTGAGATGAACCACCAGGATTCCACCTAGTGAAGCACTGGGACAGCTGCTATAAGGGGGACCAGAGGGAAGATACCAGGGACAGTTGAGGAAAGTAGGAGTTCAATCCCATCAAAACCAGACCGGTGATCAACCAAGGGGCACAAGAGGGAGCAAGAGTAAGGGCCTACATCTCAAGAAGGGGGACAGAATCATTATCACCCTGCAGTGGAGGAGGAGGGGGAGGAGATCCCTTGGTGGTAGAGTGGGTAAGATGGACTCAGCAGAGTACAAGTCCAAGTCATTACAAGTCAGACTCTTGACAATAGCCTCCCCAGAAGTGAGGATGTCACTTGGGAAAAGCAAAAGGCTAGAGGGATCATCACTCACAAGCCGGGCTGAAGAGGAGAGGCGCAACCACAAATTGAGAGAAGTAGACCAGAGGAGCAACAAAATGGGGGCCAAAGTAAACACTGCAAATTCAATGACTGGGAGGATCATTATGCAATTATCTGGGAAATTTTGAGTCCAACAGTAAAATTTTGGACCACAAAGTAATAAATTTTACTGAAATTGGGGTACCAGCAAGCAGGCAAAGTAAAACAGTATTTGTGATTAGGGGTACAGCTTTATCTTGGTCTCAGAAGTCTTTTGGTTTGAAGCCAAAGCAAGGACGGACTCAAAAACAAACAAAAACAAGGAAAAATAAAAATAGAAGTAAGTATTTATATGTGAAATTAAAATCAATTTCATAATCAAATTGTTTTTTGTTCAAAAGAGAGTGTAATTATAATAAAAGCTATATTTGTGAGATAGGGGGCTAAACTAACTAAGTTTGGCTCCCATCCTGGCAAAACAAACCACCAGGATGCCGCCCAATGGAGGACTGGGACAGCCGCTTAAAGAGGGGACCACAAGGAGGACATGGGGGACATTTGAGGGAAATAGGCGTTCAAGCCCATCAAAATCAGTCCGTTGAGCAGCCAAGGAGTGCAGGTGGGAGCGGGAGAGAACACCTCAGGGGACACAAGTGGTACTGAATTGCTCTAGGCCAAACTGGGGAGAGGAGGCATGGAAGACACATCCCCTCAGAGGCAGGCAAGGTGTGATCCACGATACCCAAATCCAAGTCATCACACGTTAGGCTCTTGACTACAGCCTCTCCAGAAAAGAGAAGATGACTGGGAAGGTCCCAGAGACTAGAAGGATTTTTGCCCACAAGCCAGGAAGACGAGGAGATTTTCCCTCACAAGTCTGGGGAGGTAGACCACAGGAGCAGCAGGAACAGAGCCAAGGAGAACACAACAAACTTGATGACTGGGAGTATCATAGAAATAATCTCCACAAAATTTGGAAGAGATTGATAAGGTTTCCAAGAAAAAATGACACTAAAAAATGTCTTGACAGGGTAACCTCAAGCAGAAGGGCAAAAGGAGCAACAGAGTAGGCCTGGGAAGCTTTACAGTGATCTTGGATGCCTTGGTAATTTTGGAAAACAAAAGCGGGTTTGAAAACAACAGGTTTAAAGAAAAATTCAAAATTTTAATATAGTTTATAATTAAAATTAAATAAAATTTTCAGTTTCAAACACTGTTTTCAAAAGCAAAAGCAGAAAAGACAACAACTAAGCGTTAAAACTCTTGTATAAGGTCCCAGAGGAGATGCCAGGTTTGAAACCGGTAGACACAAGGTAAGCTTTAGAACAACAACTAACACTTCAATCTTTAGGCTGTAAAAACTCCAAACCGGGTTTCCAACAGCAAGAAATAAAATTTAAGTGCAAATAGCTCCAAACTTTAATATTATTGGAAAATAGACAAGCAGGGGACTGAAGGTCCCCTTGCTGTGTTAAAGGGAGGGGATTGAAAAAAGGGGGGAAATCACATGACCTTTGGAACTGAATCTAATTGGATGGAGGAGAAATTTTGTGGGACAGGACCAGGGGGACTGGAATATTTCAACCTAATTTCTGCGGGCCCATTTGATTGGCTAGAATAAGTCCTATGTATTTGAAGTTCACTTGAATTTTTGATTGTTGATGTGGCAACATTCAATTGGTTGGTTCAGATGGTTTTTAAATGTGGGTGACACCAAGCCAACAGGAAGTCCAAGTTGACCAATGTTTCTTCCCAGGAGGGGGCCACAAAAGGCAACAAATCCGCGGGGTAGGCCAGCACAAATCTCTCATCAACTGTGTGTGCCAAATCCTCTAAAGAATAAGAGGTTTGGCTGGGGTTTTTGGACCTCCCTTGGTGCGGCAGGGGAAGATTTTGTGATCTAATGCCAGGGGTGGCAGTGAATTTACAATATGCTAACACTTCTTCTAGAGGCTCTGGAAGATCAACAGAGTTTGAATGGAACCAAAGGAAGGTAATATCAAAGCAGACAACAACTAAAACTTTCTTAGAATGTATAGAAAACTCAAAACAGAGTTCCCAACTAATTTTTAAAGAAATAATAGGCAATACTATTCCAAATTTAATTGAATTGAATTGTAGAATCAACAAGCAGGAGTCTGAAAGTCCCCTTGCTTTGTGAAAAGGAGGGAGGGTTGCAACAGAGAGTTCACATAATCACCTGGCCTGAATTCAATTAGCCAGGAGAGAATATTTGCTGACCTGAGTCAGGAGAGTTGGAGAGTTTTGAATTGATTTCCAAACCACCCTCTGGTTGGCTAGAATTTCTTTCAGGACCTTGTTAATCATTTGACTTTAGAGAAACTGATATGGAGCAATTTGATTGGGCGGTCCTAATGCTCTTCAATAACAGTTGAAACCAGGCCAGCAAATAATCCAAATTCATCAGGGTTTCTTCCAAGGGAGGTACAATGAAGGCTGGAGCATCCACAGGGTATGCCAATACAAATCTTTCATCCACAATGTGGGCTAAATCTTTGAGCAAGTTGAGTGGTTTAGCTGTGCTTTGAGTGGATTTCTTTGTACAAAGGGGGAAACATTCCTATCCAAGGCAAAAGGGGGCAGTGAATTTACAACTAGGCTGCCGTTGAGCTGCTCAACCTGTCCATTGGCCTGAGGGTGGTAAGGTGTTGTAACTGTATGCTGAACCCCGTTCTTAGTAAGGTATATTTTGATGTTATTGGAGGTTAATTCTTTCCCCCCAATGGTGATTAACAGTTCTGGCTTTCAAAATTTGCTAATTATTGTAATCTGAGGCACAGCACAGAGTCACAACAAGAAATCCTAAACTTAGGATTGGATTTGTACTAAGTCTTGGTTAAAATGGCAGGGAAGGCTATGTGATTACCTTGTGGCCCTGATTAAATAACATCTGCTAGACATGGCTAGAGAGGCGCCAAAGTACGTGGAGACACAAAGATAAAAATGTGAATAGAACTTAAATTTTAATGGGTATAAAGATAGGGAATATATACTGTGTAGCTTTACCACAAAACAGTACATGGACAGTAGGATCACTTGCCACAAGCATGAGTGGGGCAAGTGAGTTGCGCAGAATCAGGAAACCAGACAATTGAATTTCCCAATTCAGAGCCAGCCTCAGTTCAAAGGGAAAAAGCAAAAGAGAGGGATTTGTCCTCAAAATAACCCATCAAAGGCAAAATTTAAATATGATGAATGGCAACATTCATGAAATTAATAATTTCTTTATTTATATAGCGCCGCACATTGTTACCTGTGTGTGCCCTTACTGCTTGCGCCACTGGCTAGTGAGTGGCAAAATTGATAGCTGTGATGATGTATTTCTTGTTGTTGTGCTTTCTGGGCATGGGGCTACAATGTCTAGGGCCCATATATTGAAGGGTAGCTTATAAAAGATGTGTAACACAGACTTAGGCAGGGTCTCACTTCTTGCAAACTTCTCTCACACCTTGCATTGGTCAATGACTTCTTGAACGTCCCAGTAAAGAGTTGGCCACCAGGATTTATGTTTAAGAAATTTGTAAAGTTTACAGCTCTTTGTGTGGCCCAGGTCTCTGTGGTAAAGTAGGATAGTATTGACCCTCTGGTGTGTGGGGATGTATGGGATAGTACTTCTATCTGTCATTTTGTGGTGAAGTGTTCCATATACGTCAGCATATAGGTGTTTGTTTTTGATAAAGGTTTCCTTGGTGATGTCTGTGGCGCCCAGAGGGAAACCTTTGTCTTTGGTGCAGAGAACTAGGAGGGGCTAATCTGGGTCTATCTCATTTTCCCCTCTTATAGCTCTGACGTATAGACAAGAGAGTGCATTTGCCATGGCAAATTTGGGCCCAGGTTTTTACTGTATGATCATGTTGAATTTCTTGAGGAGTTCCATCCAGTGTGCCTGGCGTCTGGAAAAATTAGCCTGTGTTTTTAAGTAGATGAAAAATTTGTGGTCAGATAAAGCGGCAAACTTCTCCTAACGTTCCAGGTAGCAGCATTAATTAACAAGGCAATGTACAATTGCCAACAGTTCCTTGTTGTATATTGGGTAGCAGAACTTGCCTTCTGTTAACTTGCGCAACTTGTAGACCACAGGTAAGAAATTACCATCATTGTTTTTGATTTGTGGTAACCCCCAATGGATGCATCAGAGGCGTCTGTCTCCATTTGGTATTCCCCATTGTGTTTAGGGTATTGTAGGATGGGTGCTGTTGTGAGATTCTCCTTAAGATGTCTAGAGCAAAGTTCACATTGGGGGTCCATAAAAACATATATTTTGCTCCAGTTATGGCTGATAAGGGTGCAGTCAGGACGCTACAGTTGGGTATGAATTGTCGTATATAGGCAACCATTCCCAAGAATGTACAAAGCTTAGACTTGCCTTTTGGTGTTGGCATTTTACATATGGCCTGGATTTTCTGGTCATCAGGTTTGATGTCATCTTTTGAGACTATGTGCCCCAGGAAAGATAACTGTTAGCGGAAGAATTGGCACTTAGAGGGCTTGGCCAGCAGCTTATGTTGCGCTAGGGTAGCAAAGACTGCTTCCAAGTCCTTTTGGTGTTGTTCTACCAAGGGGCTATAGACAATAATGTTGTCCAGATATACCAAGGCGTGCTTCCCAATATGGGGGTCAAACACCTCATTCATGAAGGTGACAAAGGTTGATGGTGTGTTTGTCATTCTAAAATTAATCACAACACACTCATATGACCTGTATTTGGTGCAAAAGGCTGTTTGGGGTATTTCTGCCTCTTTAATACGGATTTGGTTGTATCCTACTGTCAGGTCAATCCTGGAAAAGACAGTTGCTCCGCCCAGGGCATCAAAGATATGTCAATAGATGGAAGTGGGTAACATTTCTTGATAGTAACTCTGTTTAGGGCTCAGTGGTCAGTGATCAGACGCAGGGTACCATATTTCTTTGCCACAAAGAATACAGCAGCACCAAAAGGAGACTGTGGGGCTGGATAAGACCTTTTTCTAGTGCCTCTTTGAGGTAAGCGCAGAAGGTGTCATCCTCATTTTGGCGTGAGGCAACAGATTGGGCACACCTTGGGTACTTCCCCTTTGAGTGGAATGGAGTGCTGTATGTGTTTTTCTGGTGGCAAACCTGGTAGAGCCTCCTTAAATATTTCTGGATGGTGGGCTACAATCTCTCTATCTTGAGGTGTGGAGGCGTCCTGATGGTCTTTGAAATGTATGATCTTGTACTGGCAGGAGTCCCAGTCAATTGCCTTGAGGTTCTCCTTTTCTTCCAGAGACTCCATGATACATACAAAGAAGTGGTCCCATAAGAGCTGGTCCACAGAGTCAAGGTAGGTTTGGTGGCTAACCCCTTCATTCTTGATGGTCAATATGAAGGAGATACCAGTCAACAGGGGGTTATTCTTTTGTAGCCAGTCCAAGTACAATGTCAAATCTGGGAAGTCAATGAAATTTCCCTGGATGGTGGAATGCAGGTTCTCTAGTGTAATAGAGAAAGGGGCTATCTCCTGTGACACAGCAATGTGATGTTTGTCAGCTAAAACCACGTTTTCAATCCACAAAGGATTATGGTTAGCTTGAACTTGTCCACAAAGTTGCTGTTCACAAGTGTTTGATCTGTGCCAGAGTCTAAAAGTGCTGAGCCCGTGTAACTGTGAAAACAAAAAGGATATGAAATAAGTTTATTAGGATGTCTGGCAACAGTGTAGAGGACCAGGTCTCCTGAGGATACTTGGATCATTGGGCATTGGTCCATGTCCTCAGGTGATATTTGGCACTGGGCAAGTCAGGGGAATTCTGGGGAGAGCTTGGCTTTCTTAATTCTCTCCCTGGGCTTTTCCTTTGTCCTGATTGTCTTGTGTAGTGGTGACTCTGAAGTGTGTGCAGTTTGACTATCCATTGTTCCCATTACCATGGCCATTTGAACTTGAAGGTTTATGGTTTGAGTTGTTATTTTTGTTGTTATGGTTGCCAGAAAAGGGGCAATTGGCACATCCATATGAGTGAATGTCCTTGGGTTATTTCTCTTTTTCCAGTCTGTGCCTTATGAAGGGCATTGGACAATTTTCCTGCTTTTTCTGACTCACAGTACAGGCTCTGCAGGTTGTTTACTTGGTCAAGGTTGACATGTCTTATCACGTGTGACTTGAGGGCGTTGTAATACATAATGTGCATGGCTGAAGTGTCAAAGGCCATATCCGCAGGGTACGTAGTTAGAGTTCCTTGTAGGCACATGTGAGCTCCTTTACAGTGCCTGTCTGGGTCAGATTCTTTACTTGGCAGATAATCATGAGTGTGGTGTTCTTTAGCACAAATCTTGCCAAGAAATCTTGTTTGAAAGTGTTCCAATCTTTTTTGGTATGGTCTTTGTGCCACTTATTACACCAGGTGCCTGCATCATGCGTGAGTCAAATGGATATCTCTGAAATCCAGAAGCATTGTGGACATTCCATCTGCACCAGTTTACTTTGGGTAGATTGGATCTAAGCTGCGACATTAATGTTGTTGGCTCTAGCAAATGGCTCCAAGGCGGTACACTAAAGTTGTTGGGCCACATATGCAGACATGGTTCCTTCCTCTGCTGTGGCTCAGGATAGAATGATAGGTATTTGGAAGAATCCTTGTGCCAATAGGGTGTTGAAGGCAAGGACCAGTACAAGCATGTTCTGGTATAGTATGAATCTGTGACCGTACTACAGTCACTACTGAGTATTTAGCCAAATAAATGCTCCAAAATATAAAGATGTTCTGTTTTTGCTGTTTATTACATATAGATAGGTTTTTTTGGAATTCTTGGGGCAAAGGTTCCTAGAAACTGGATATCTATGTTTAATAAAAGAACAGAATATGGATGGTTTTTTAGGTTAGGCTAACTAAAAGAATTGAGGCAAGATTGACTTAATCAATCTTGGAGACTAGGCATCTCAAAATGGGTTGATTAATCAGGAAGATTAATTAATAAATACGGGATATAATTAATGAGAATTTAATTATATTAAAATGGCCTTGACTTTGTCAAGAAGTTTGGTTAAGGCTAACCATGGGAAACCCCCAGAATTTGGGTTAAAAGGGCTGTGTTGGCAAATTTATTGGGTTAGAGGCGCCGCCGCGCCGCCTAATGAATTTGAGATGCGCCAAGGCGCCGCTATCAAATTTTCTCAGGCGCTGAGGCGCTGGGGCGCCGCCTGGGGAAATTGCTGGGCGCTGCAGTGGCGCCTGGTTTGAGTTTTGAAGCAGTTTAATGAGTTTTAAGGCAAAAAACCATTAAATGCAAAAAATAACTAAATAAAGGCAAGGATGCCTAGGAATTCAGGTTTGATCAGCTGGTTCCCAGTTGGAACTCTGATAGCTGAGTTTAGGATGTGCAATCCACAGGGTTTTGGCGCTGGGAGCTGGGGAAGCTCCATGCTGAATTGGTACATTGGGTTAAATGGAGTCAGGTGACTTCTGCCCATTGTAGGTCAATTCTCATAGGTTGAGAATTGTTGGTGATCTTTCAGGTAAAGATATATGTTGGATGACTTGAATGTCATAGGTCATGTGACACAAATCATTGGTGGATTCAGGAACTGGAGGGGTTTTCAGCTGTGTATGCCCCAAATGGTATATAAGCAAAAACAGTTAAACATTAATAAAATATATTCATTGTTGGTTTCAACGCTTTCCCCTCACCTATTTTTCAATTGTCATGCCTTCTTTGTTAAAATTTGAGAGAGCCAAGTTTGGGGTCCTTTGTGTGGAAACTGCTGCCGCAAGAAAGGAGGTTCCTACAAGTACATTGAAAGAAGCTTGGACCAGCCTGGAGGTCACTAAGACTGTTCTTGCCAAATCTTTAGTAGAAGTAAAAGCTGCATTCAAAGAGCTGTATTCTGATTACTTTACAAAGGAAGGGACTCCCGCCCAAGGGAACCAAATTTATGCTTAGGATGCTTGGAACTTGTTGGTAGGATGGGATGAAATCTTTCAACAAGTGAAAGAGATGACAAATTGTGAAATTGAGGCGTTGAGAGCCCAAGAGGAAAAAAGCGTTGAAATCATGGCTTGTTGGCGGGATGACAAATAAGTGTTATCCAATAAAATTGCCTCCCTGGAGGCAAAGCTCCTCAAAGCTTTGTCCCAGAAAAGTAACAGCAATAAGAGTCAAGATCAAGATAATGGCAGGATGGACTGGTTAGGCCTGGATCCGTCACAGAACCCTTCTGGTATTGTGGTACCTGGCATGTATGGTGTTCAGTCTAGTAGGAGGCCAGACATGATTCTTCCATAGATTTGTTGACCGCAGCAATTACGGGCAACAGGCAGGATTTTAAAGGAAAAGGTAGGATGGGAAACATACCTGTGCTACCAATGTTGTAACTGTGCTGTTTTAGCAGATTTACAAGGGGAAAATATTTGGAAACTAGATAATAATCTTTATTGAGAGATATTGATTATATAATCATTGTGAATCAAGGATAACAGGAACATGATTGTGTTGATCACACAGTTGGATGGTGAAGGGAGGCAGCTTGATCCTTCTAATGAGTCAAGCCCCAAAACAAGTTTTCCACTGTGAAAGATCATCATTTGTTCATGTTGATGGATTTGGTAATTCAAGTTGACTTCCTAGTTTGGCTACGGGTCACTGGAAGGTCAGGTTGCGGGTCACAAACCTGCTTATTTGGAACATTGTTGGCAGGTTAAGCCTGCAGTTTTGACAATAACCCCAGCATCCCAGGATATATTTGACACCCCCAAGGCCATAAAATGGGTACCACTTCAATGTTCCCAACCACAGCTGTAGTAAATTATGCAAGAGTTGGATTTCTGGGCTGTACCCTTCCCAGATGCCATGCTAGCTTTATCCCTAGAGGAAAAGACAGGACAGTACTGCAACTTGGGGGCTATAAACTGTCACAGATAATGTCACCTAAACCAGTATTGATCAGCCTTGGAAATTGTAAGAACCAGATAATTCACAGCCAAAATGTGCCCATCAAGGTGGATGCTGATATGGATCCAGCAATTGACAAGAAGTGGGTTACAGCAAAGCAGGTGAACCTTCCACCAGAACCTTAAAACAGGTTAATAGGGCTCAGAGCTATAAAAGTCAGGTAATCTGGTGTTTTTGGCCAAAAACAGTTTATGATGCTGCCAAGTTTTTGGTTGCTTCTGAAGGCTTAGTTAAAGAGATCACTTCTGATGCCACCATCATTCAACTCTTAACCAATATTTGCTGGGCTGGAGCTCAGAACTATTTTTCAGTTCATTAAAATATTTTAACATCTTAAATGTTTCAATTTATTGTTTTTGGATTAAATTTTATGAAAATGGTGCTCCTGTTAGTATATATAGATTTATGGTACCTTGCAACATATTTTATTGATTTTACGGCATATGTGGTATTTTGCTGCTATTTCAGCCTTTATAAGCAAATTAAAGGAGATAAATGAACCTGTTTGCAAAACTCTTTACCTTCAAAGTTCAGATTCCACCTATCCATCTTCAGCTTCTGTACCCTTTCTCTTAGTTTTGTTGGCAGCATGCCCCCAATACCTCTTCTTGGAGTTTATTGCCCTAGAGTTTTGATGCTGATATTTTTCTTACTTGCCAATTGTTTTGGATTTGTGCTCCCAAGGAGCTTCAATAATGAGTTTGGGGAGGTATGTCTCTTTGATTTTGGATGATGATGCTCTCAAATTTGACCTCCTGTCAACTTTCTTTGTGCAGGCAGTTTCAAACCCCCATATTGACCCCCTTTCAAATTTGGATCCTTTTTATTTCCACTTATCATTTACCAACTGTTTCCCTGTTGTGATGTATTTGATTCAACTAAACCCCTGCATATGTTGTGGCTCACTTGCCACTTTAGGGACCATATAGCTGTTCCTGATTCTCTAATAAAGGTTAGCTCCTTTTAAATCAATTGATTCACTTTCTGCTTTAGTGAAATCTTAAGAGTTTATCTTCAACATTATCTCTTCTCAAAAAGCCAAGGTACTTGCACCAGGTTTCTTTTCTCTAATAGCCATAGCTGCTGCCATTTTGCAGCATCCCACAGTTCTTCATACTTTTCCTACTGTCTCCAATGCCAAATACAAAGCTAAAACAACATAACTGGTGCTCACTACAGGGCTGTCAGCTCTACAGTGCTTGCTTATGTGACGTATTTCCATCAAATGCCGCTTCTCCTGGCCTCTTGGTGCCCAATCTTCCTAATTTTAAACAGCTGCCCTTCACTACCTCAGTTCAGAATTCCCCTGCTGCTCCTGTAGTAACTGATACTCCTACTGTGCCTTTGGTTTATAGAGCAATTTACCCATCATATTGCCTACATTGAGTGCACAACTACTGTTTAGTGTCCTTCTGTGACAGAAACTAGAGGATAGTATGAAGCCATGTCCAGGTGGTGAGTAATAAGCGCCCAGTGTAAAGTTATGTGGCCTGTCATTAGCCCTGAACAGGGATATATTTCCCAGACCATTGAAAAAGGCAGGCCGCGTGCAGGCAAAACCTCTTCAAAACCTAGAGGACCTGGCCCACACAGTAGATGAGTGTTTTGTACTGACCTTCACAGCTGAAACCCCTTTCCCTTCTCTGGAGTTCCCCCCAACTGTGGAGGAGACTTTGATCCAGCTGGATTGTTTGCTTTCTAATAACCCCTCTTTAAAACTCCTGGCACTATCACCCCCTATGCATATAATAGAAGCATGGGCCATCAGGTCCCTTGCTTACCAATTCCAATTATCAAATAAAACTCCTGACTTTGCAAATCTCATTATATTTTGAATTTTCATTTACTAATAAAGGTTATTATCCTGACTCCTGCCGCTGTCCTCCCTCCTTCTTTCATCTGGCCTGTCTGCCTGATTGCCCACCTTCCTTGCTGGCTGACCTCCCGTGTTTTTTGTTGAGATTTGATCCAAGAGGATCCAAACTTGGCTTGAGCTCTTGACATTGCCCCAGCACTCATGGACCGTCTTCCTGGAAGTATTGATGAAAACCTCATCTATAACCATGCTGTCTCCTGTGTATAAGGTAGTCATGGTGACATTAGTACCCATCTTCCTATTGTTTTGGACCACCAGCCCAGGTATTTGGAACAAACTTTCCCTGGTTGCTCATACTTCTGTTTCTATTCCTGATCTGCTTTCCAATGCCTTCTGTCATTTTTCCCGGTTCTCCACAATTCTAACTACACTTGTCTAGTTGCCTTGGTCCAGTTCTTATTCTGAGGGGCCTTCATCCTCTCCAGAATCAGGAACTAATGAACCCCCTTCCTATGACTTGCACAACCCTCACCCCACAAAAGTCTCAGGTCCCTTCCTCCCCTCCTTGCACCAAGTCCCCACAATGCATCCAGATATCCCTCTCACCCGGGATTGCTCTCTGTGGTTGCTCACTGGTGCTTTGGTTATGGCCCTGGATGCCTATTTACCTCCCTTTTCTCAGCCAGTCTTCTTTGGGAGGCCCCTTTGAGCGGCCATCCTAGTCTTGCACTGTATGGAATCCTGGTGGGACCAACCACCAGGATGGGATCCTGACTTTGTTAGTCTAGCCCCCCTCTCTTACACCCAGATCCACATAGAGTTGATGATTAACCACCGGTGTGGCTAAGATATTGTTTGGTGAAGTTTCCAAAGCAGACACTTGGATCCAATAAAGCTATCAAAGCTGGCCAGAGTAGACCCAAATATATTACCTGTGACAAGATTGCCAAGTCTTCAGAATAAAACTCTGGATGTTGAGAGTTAACAGTAGCCTCAGTTTTAATTTCAACAGTAAAGACTTTTACATTGGGAGGCATGGGACCAACATTAGGCAGACCAGAAGGGGTGAAACTTGTGCCAGGACCCCATCTTTCAGTTAAAATACTGTAAATACCCAATGTATGGGGAAGTACTTTAGCAAGGTACAGTGCCAAGTTCAACCCTTGGAACCAGGTGATCAAGGTGACAATTGGGTATACTGTCGATACCTAATGGGACGCCTTTGTGTGTAAATTAAATTTTCTGAAATTACTGAGAAAGAAAGTAAGTAATTAGTATGTCAAGGTATAGACGGCTATTTACATTTTTGAATGAGGCAAAGTCAGGGCAGGCCAAGAGTACAGCTGGGAGGAGTTTAATTGTGCAGGCTCCTTGCAGTAGTACTCTTTGGTGGGTTTTGGAAAGGCCTATGTGGTTTAAAGGTTTGTTGGTGGCCCCCAATCCCAAGGCAGGCTGTAAGGACAGCATATAAGATCAGATGATTCATCTTCTATCTCCTAGAGAAGGGCAGACAAAGCTTAGTGTCTTGTGCTTTTCTTTTAGTTAAGTCTTGTAATGTTTTATGTGATATGATTGAGGGTAATTTCACTCAATCATAGCACAATCTATCATCAAGTGAATGCTCTTTATTATATACTAGTTGCCTTGGTGTGTCATGAATAATAAAAAGCATTGGATTGAGAACCCCAAACACTTGGTATTGTCTGATATTCCCTTTTGGGGGTGGCATTGGGGTGGATTTAGTGGCAATTTAGTGCCAATTCCTGGCTGGCAGTAGCATGAGGTATATTTGGATGCTTTCATGCACCCAAATTCATTATGTGCAGTTAATTCATGAATATTGATTCAGTGTAGCTTGTCAACCCCTTCCTTATTTAGAAGATTCCCAATTTGGGCAGCAGTTCCCCCAAATTGGGAATTGGGAAAAGTTTCTTTTTTGTTTTCCCAATTTGGAAGTTTCTTCATTCAGTGGGGATAGACAGCCCAGCTATGGGGTGTGTGCCACCAGCTGCTGACTGGCAGGCTGGCTGGGCGTGAAGCTGATGGGAGTCTGGCAGTCAGCCGCGCAGTCTGCGGAGGGCCGGCCTATAAAAGGCAGAATTGTCAAAATTCCCTTTTTTAAATTTTGTTTTTTGCTGTGCGCTTTTTACGGAAGTTTCCCCAATCAGGGGAAACTGCTGCAAATAATCCTTTTGATTATTTGGCGCCATTGTGTTACAAATGTTAATTCCTTGAGACATTTTGTCAGGAATATTTCTGACAGATACAATTTAAAGCAGGTTTTAAGGGATCTACCAGAGCAGGACAACTACTGGATGCATTGTAATTTGTTAATATAAGTAGATAAATTTTAGGTATGTTTGATAATTTAGGAGGGCTCAACTATTAGGAGTTGAACAATAGGAAAGTTCTGATATGTTCCAAAATTATTGGCTCAGCAATACCACCTGAATCTATGGCTTCTAACCTGTCTTGTCATTACAATTTATAACTAGTCCAGTAATCAAAAAGCCCTCAAGTGATTAATTTTTTATGACCTTTCTGATAAATAAAGTTGTATTGGGTGACCCTCATATTATTTCTATTTATCATTATTGGTTTGATACAGATAATTGGATCCTGCTGATTAACTGAGGCTGCTGTGACCCACTTTCAATTGAAAGTTTGATTTAAAGCCTTCAATTATAAAATTTTGTCAACAGCTTCTGGGATTTTCTAGTCTTTTGACTGGGACGGTTTTTTCCTGGCATTATAGGAACTACTGTGACATCTTGAGTAATAAAGCTGTTATGGACATTTTTTCAATTAATTCCTGTCTTATATTATGCTTATTTTATTTCACCTCTTTATATATCCTACAGGCTCTGCCACCATGTCAGCAGAACCTGTAGACTCCACACCTGTACCATTCTGTCCTTCTGGTGCCCTGTTTGGTCAGATACATTTTTTAAAAAAAAACCTTTGAACCCAGTCTACTTCAAATTAACCTTAGAGAACATCCTCTTTGCTGGATCCCTAGTAAGGTCCCATAAACCCTAAACCTTTTGAAGAGAAGACTACTGGTACACAGTAAAGCCCTTCCTCTTTAGGGACAAATCAGTTGTCTGTCTGTGTATTTGGTTCCTATGACTCCTCATGTCACCCCACAGCCCAACCACCTGCAAGATCTAGTAGTTGGTAATGAGACCATGTCTACCCAACTCTTTGGCATAATGTATATTACACTTACAGGGTTGGTGGATTTCTTGGTTCCCACTAGTGGCCCCTGGTCCCTGCTAAGGCAGTTCCTCTCAAAAATTATTAAGTTAACACCAATATTGTAGTGGGTGCTTCCCACCAACCTCACAGTTCCACTGCCTTCATCTGCTACTGCCCCTGCCCACACCTGGCTCCCTGACACTGTCTATCAACTAGACATAGAGCCCCTTCTCATGCCCAAACCTATATATATACCTGCCACCAACCTTTCCTTGGATAACACCAACAAGCTATTTGAAATAGTGTACATCATCTTTTTGGGGTGATTGATACTATAGTTACTGCTACTGGCCCTTGGTTTGGAAGATCTATGATGTACATCTTTAATTTAGCACCTGTTTCATGGTGGGCTTTGCCCACCTGGCCTGCCGCCTGTCCAATTCCAGATTCTGACAGGCCAGCTGCCCAATGATAGTTCCCTGACAAATTTCATGATTTTGAGCGTCCAACAGCTACTGAACCAGATATGGGCCAGTGCTTTAACTGGAAAAAGGGGGCTGGCAGATCCCAACCAATTGGTTACTGCTTTTCCTAATGCTATAAATGAGAAGGGCAGTGCCCAAGATTATTTGCTTGCATCAGTACATTAAATTGAGTTGATCTTGCAGAAGATCTGCTACCAAGCATATCTGTTGCAAGAGAAGCTTAATTTTAAGCAAATTACTTTATCCTCTATTAGGAAGTTGTTTCTATCTTTAAATAATGCATTTATAACACCAATAAAAAGAGTTGCACCCAAGATTGGCCCAGAATCACAGAGTCTCAGTTCATATATGTTCCCTCATCCGCATACCCATTATTTTAGCAACCAACTAGATAACATCAACCCAGATCATCAAAAAGCTGCTCAATTACCCAGAAATTAATTAAGATATTTCATCCCAGAAATTTCCCAGTCTAAGTCTCTCTCTTGTTTTCACGTTATCTGCAATGGAAGAAGATAAAAGGTTCTAGGTTAATCCCAAGACTCAGAGAAAAGTTTCTAAGCAATAAGAAGAATCACATCCCAAAGTACTCCTAAGGATGACAAACAATATAAAAGAAAAAATCTATTATATCAAGTACAGACAGCATCAAATAAAGGGAATTACTCTAATAGTTCTGTTTACTTTATTGGGATTTTAATTCATACATCACCTGAGCAGAAGTTAAACAGAAGACTAGAGTACCACAACTGCCCAAAACTGATGGAGTACCATCCAGGTCCAGATCCTGGAATAGCTTATCTTCTGTTTTATCTTCTGGTTCCTGGACTTCCACAGCCCTAAAATCATAGTAGAGTTGGGATAGTCATCCTGAACATTCTTAGTCTGGCCTAGCAGCTGTTCACAAACTTGGCACTTACTGTCCATTGGATTTAGATCTATTTTATCTGACTATATCCTTGTCACATTATTTTCCATGATGCCAGAAATTATCTGTCTCGGCTGGAAGGCTAGAAAACTGGGAAAGTAGCTAACAAAGTTGAAAGATTTGAAGGGTTTAAAACAAACCATTGGCCAAAAATGGGTTACTGCGGCACTGGTTCATAAGCATAATCTGATTATCCAGAGCACATTGACACTGATAAATAGACGTAATCTGAGAGCCACCCAATATAACCTCATTTATCAGAACATTTATCAAAAAATAATCACACTAGGGTTTTTTTTGTGCTGAACAAGCTAAACTTTGGAATGATGAGACAGAATAGGAGCCATGTATTTAGGTGGTATTGCTGAGTTAATAATTTTGGTACATATTGAAAATTTTCTCATTTCATAACTCTTAAGAGTTGATTTCTCCCTAAAAAAATACCCAATAAACTTAAAGTATATCCTGGTTAACATATTTTAAAATGCATCCTGTAGTGGTTCTGCTCTTCATCATTCCCTTTGGCTTGATTTTAAATTGAATTGTAACTGTAAGATGGGACCCACTCTTGATTCCATGTCATCTATGCCTCCTGATGTTACTCTAATGTCTGTCAATCTTTAAGTCTGTTCTACTGAATCCAAAACTTATACTGTTACTACTTTCCAATGTCTCAAGTTCTATTCAGAAGATTCTCTAATCTTTTTACAGGCTATTTACCTAGGAATCCTTTGTCTGGGTTTAATTATCTAATAAATCCTAGTGTATCCTTTGAGAATTTCACTAAATGGTATTTGAAGCTTTGGTGGTGATTAATAATCAACTCCTTATGAATTTGAGTGATTATTCCCCACCATTTGGAGACCCCTTCATACTATCCAGTAATTTCTGTCACAATCCTCCCCTTTCTTGTACCGGGCTTTAGTAACAAGATCCCTAGATGGGAGGAAATTTCCTGTGTTGCTCTCACAACTCACTCTAGTGTCATGGTAGATTCTCTGCAAAATTCTGAAAAAGTAACAGAATGGGGAATAAAATACCAAATCATCAAAGAATTAAAAATTAACAAAAATTGTAAGGCTTAAATTTTCAGACAGAAATCTCCAAGCAGAGGCAGAGGGATAATACAGCCAAAGAAAACTAGGGCAGAACAGAGGAATAAAATTAATTGAGAAGTGGTGACTGGATTTTTTAAATACACAATCTCACAAATTGGTTTCACAATTTTTTCAACTTCAAAATTGGGGGGGGTCCAAATCAGCACAGAGGCCGCAAAATCAAAGCCACAAACTGCAAGGTACCACACAGACATGTAGGCAAGAAGGAGTTCCATCTTTGAGGGATAATGATCTGCAAAATTTTAAAACTTGATATTGGCTTTAACATTATGGTATTTATTGAACTACTAAAGTAGTTCTAGGGAATTGGAAGTCAATATGGGAATTGGGATTTGGCAATGATGTGGCAGGCCTCAATTTTTGTCAACAAGCCTCCAGAAGTTACTGGAACTTTTGTGATGTCATAAATTAAATTTGATGCCAAAAATCACCAAATTATCTGATTTAGATGTTTTCAAGCCTTTTTTGACTCATTTGATAAAATTGAAAAACCCCTTGCATGCTTTGCCACAACCCATTTATTGAAAATGGCTTGGTTTAGATCATCCATACTTCTCATGTTTTTTGAGGCTAGCTACTTGGGCGCCTTCTTTCAGGAGAAGGCATTTCCAGTTAAGATGACATTATCTGTGACATCTAGGTGCTGGTTGCTCTCCAGAAGGGATAACAGGCTGGGCCTGAAAGATCATATACATTATAGGGGCTATCTTAGTCAGGTAGTTGGCAGCAGTATCCCAGGGATGCCAAGTCCCAGTGTGGGGTACAATCTGATCAGCTAGCCCAGAACTGTGATATAAATGAACCAAATCTTGCTGAAATCCTGGGTGGAGGGGGATGATTGAATATTCCTGCATGTCTTTGAAGTAACTAAGCCAGGGAGGAAGATCCAAGTGATGAGGGTGATAGTACTCCTGATCTGGGATTATTCAAGCAAAACCGGCAGAAGGGAGAAAACTAGATGTTGTTGATACAGTAGGGAATATTGTTGGTAGCATTCTTTAAGTGAGGCAATTAAGATATATATTTTATAAAGATAATAAACTCCTTCAAACCACAAGTACTCTTGTTGCACATAATTTTATTAATACAATGTCAACATTGAGGAAGGTTTCATTTCCTTATCTATATAATTAACTAAAATAACAACTAATTCTTGTACCATCATTGGTCTTGCGTCATCTTGTTTAGTGATATGCTCTTCATGTTTAGAAATGTGTGCATTTGCATGTGCAGGGGTCTACACCTGATTTGTATTCATGCTGTGGTGCACTTGGATTTTAATTGCTGAGGTGCCACACCAATTTGGGAGAGCCACACTCAAATGCTTTGGCAATTGCACAAGCTTACAATTGTTTTATTTTTTTACTGTTTCCCAATAATTTTGATATACAATTTATTTTATATATTTGATTTTCAGGGTTTGTTGCATACAAGCCTTGCAAATCCCTACCATCAGAGTTTGTTGAAGGATAATATTTTATCAGTGAACATGATTCCTAAATGCTTTCATGAATATGATCTTATCATTAAGATGTTTACCACCATGTTACCATGGCATTTCTGAGCTATGAAAGTTGCCTTGGTACATGATGACTCCCAGCCCTGACATCTAAACTGATGATTCCTGCACAAAAAACACATATCAAGAACCCTTATCTTTGGTTTCCCAAACCCACCTATGTTAAGGTTTTGCTAATGAAAAGCAGGCCCTCTATACCCTTGGTATTTTTAAGACTCAAGCCCAAAAGCTGCTCAGCCATTCCATGACCCTGAAAAAGTGCACTTTAGACCTCTGAAAAATCAATTCTGATCTACTACTACCTGCTCATCATCCAAGGCCCCAAGAAAAGACCTATTGGACTCACAAAATTTTGTGCTTAAGCCCAAGATTTACTCAGCTTCCCCAAAGCCAAGTAATGCACTTTAGTCAATTGTAAACCTGTCTGAAAATAGTAAACCCACTAGAAACAGGGCTTTATTGCTGTTACAAATAGAAATACGGGCCTCTGTTTCACCCACTTATTGTCTTATTTTATTTTGGTATTTCTGCATTTTAACGCGGTATCCTCTGGCCTGAAAGACCTCTTCAGTCAACCAGCCAATGTCCCTACAAACCCATAGCCTGACATTTTTTCTGTTCTCTCAGTGTTTCTCGTGGTCCTGTAAATTTTACAGAATACCTCCAAATCCTGCATATAATGCCTTCTCCTTGAAAACATCATTTTTTATTTTTTTTTCAACCCAGATGATCCATTAGTGTCATTTTTTCTAAAACAGATTGCCCACAAAAGAAGAATGGAAAAAAGAAAGCTACAAACCCCCTAAAATTACTAGAAAATTTAAACCCTGTCTGGTAAAAAAATTGGTTAAGGCAGCTCTTATTGTGGGTGAAGGAAATAATCTACATCTTCCAGAATTTGCCCAAATAATTATGCACTGAAGATTACATGATACTATAAATTCAGAACCTAAAGGTAAAAACGTGGGATTGTCAAAGCCATGGTCCAAAGCTCAAATCACATTTGCAGGTAACTCAGCTGAGTGAAAATTAAAATATTTGAGAAATCAACCATTTAATTTGACTTTTTTATTTATAAAAATTTACAAATTTTGAATTCATTGTGCAGATAAATCAACTAACAAAAGACAAAACACTGAAAACAAATGTGGGATATGTGAATCAGAAATGCAGGATTCTAATGTACAATTTAAGATTTCCTGTATGTCTAGCAAATCATAGGCAACATGTAAAAATTAACAAATTTGAAATTGCGGGATTGTCAAATCCAAGAACAAAATTTTAAATCATAATTGAGGTGAATTTGAAATAAACTTAATTTATGGGCATATCAAACAGGAAGTCAAATGATCTAGAGTAGATTTGTGCTAATTCTTTTAGGAATCACAGGCATTCTTAAAAATTACCCAATTGCATTTTAGGATGGCTAAAATTTAGATACTCAGTATTAACCACATTATATATATTTAATAATAAAATAGAATTATATATTAAAATCTATTTTTATCAAGTTGCTTTTTCTTGTTGTAGTGATTGTTCATTTTTTGTTGATAATGTTCTTGCATTTGATTGTATGATTTCACCTCCAGTTGTCTTGGCAATAGGAAATCAAGTTGCCTTTGCGACCACAGCTGGTCTTGGGGAGGCAACTTGATTTCCTATTGCCAAGGCAACTGGAGGTGAAACTATACAATTAAACGCAAGCACATCATCAACAGTAAATGAACTATTAACACATCAAGCAAAAAACAACATGATAAAATAGATTGTAATATATAATCATATTTTATTATTAGTGTTTTCTAAAATCTACTGTAATCAATTAAGCTTAATAGCAATACATGAATAAATAGTGTAGTAAACTTATGGTTGATCTTTCCCACCTCTCCTTTTTTCTTGAAACAAAGTTTTGTGGTCCCCAGTGTAGCCAGGGACCACAAAACTTTTAAAATATTTCTGTGTCATAAGGAGGGTAGCTCATATATCATTATATGGTTTTGTGGTTGCTATATTAGTGATTCAGAGAGCATAATATTACATCATTTCCAGTTTAGACAATTTTACATTTCACTTAATTTCATGTCTAACCATGGTTGTTGAGACTAGATTTTTCATTTGATTTTATACAGAGCGGAGCTTCTTGATTTGGGTTGATTTTTCCTAGTTTCTTACTGTACATTCAATTTGGATTAGAGTTCCTGCAATTAATATCTGAGTTTACTAGTGACATTCAAAAATGATTTGAAATTTGGGTCTTGGATTTGACAATCCCGCAATTCCAAAAAATATAGTAATCTTAATGAAAATGGTTGATGGATTTGAACACTTCAGATCTGATTCCAGTTAATTAATTTTGTCCATTGGAAATGTGCAGTTTGACTTAAACTTTTCAAAGTGTCTATGAGTTCCCGCACTTTTAAAATTCAAATAAAAATACAAAGAATTCAATTTAATTAAAAAAGGCTATCCCGCAAAAGTGATTCAAAATTTGGACCAAGGATTTGCTGATCCCGCATTTTTACCTTTAGGTTCTGAATTTACAGTATCCCTATTTTGTGGCACTTGGCAGTTGACCATGCAGCCACCCAAAAAATAATGGATTATGATACCACAACCCCTTCAACTGAGGTCTTCAACCAAGAGGTGAAAATATTTCTATCCAGTCAATTGACTTTGAGTTTGCCTCTCCCAGCTGAGTTATAGTTTCTCTCACTCTCCCTCTGAAAACAAGTTTTCAGAGGTTTTTCCTAAAAAACAATAAAGTTAAACTCCCCTTTGGATGAAAGCAGCTTTAGGGTCTAAAATTCCTCCTCTCACACCATGGCAGCCACTATATTGTCCTGGTTGAGAAAGGCCTCTACCCAAGACTAATAGGTTTTATACCCATTATTGCAAAACTGTTTCTTCTCAGTTATTTGTCTGCCCAACTTGTTTGCATTTTTGCTCCTCATTTTTTTGGTGCAATTTCCCTCCTTCTTTCATAGATTTTTATAATTAAAGCTCCAGTGTACCTCTCTTTTCCTAGTTCTAACTTTAGTATTGTGAGGGAGAGGAGCTAAACTTACTAAGCTTAGCTCCTATCCTGGTGGGGAAGTCTACCAGGATGCCATCCAGTGCAAAACTGGGATGGCTGCTCAAAAAGGGGTCACAAGAATACTACATGGATCAGTTGAGGGAAGTATGCATTCAGACCTATTAGGAGGACACCAGCAACAAGCCAGGGAGTGCGTTTTGGAGCCACTTCTGGGGTTAGGAGCACACCAACAGCAGGAAGGGTCTTCCAATTCCACAAGGGCAGGTGTGTGAATATTCTCATACTGGTAACTTGCTGGCACTTCAATGGGCAGGACAAACTCCACAACATCACAATTTATACTGTGCATCAGATTCTTTCCTACAAAGAAAAGACTGTTGGCCTTTCCAAGGAGATTGTCCAGAAGATACAGCAGCTGGGAGGGGCCCTCTCCTGCCAGGTAAGCTGTCATGGCCAGGTGTAGTATCATACCAAGGCAACATGGGAGGAGTCCATCCTTCAGGGTATTGTAACACCAAGGCCCAATACAGGAAGGGCAAGGAGCAAGATAAGTACAGCATACCAGCTGCAAGTGGACAGTAGGCACCAAGGAGAGGTACTACAACCTCAGCAAGACTAAGGATGGTCAGGATGACCATCTCATATCTGCTGTGGTCATAAGAAATAACCTCAGCAGAGGGTTGTGGGATTGTAGGAGGAGTGGGAGGGATGAAGCTGCTGGTCTGTCCAGGGCTGGGCCCTGGCTGGTAGTCCATTGCAACAGTTTCTACTGTTTCTACTAGTTGAAGTGCTGGTGACTGAGCCGGTTGATATGGGATTGTCCAAGGCGATAAAAGAATATGGGGAAGAAATGAAAAGACTACTCTTTGGACCATACACTTTATTAAATGTTGTCTGCATCTGTCTTGATTGTAGGGAAGTGATTTTTATACCACTCATCTGGTCTTCCTTGGAAGCAACTACTGGCAGCTCCTTGGTGTGCTCTATTATTCTAACCTTTGGTCACAGGTACTCTGGGGATGAAGGAGGAATTCTTGAGAACAGGGTATATGGCCCCAAGAATCTTGGACTGGGGTGGAGGGAAGTTCTCTGAGCTTGGGCCATTGGATTGGTTGATTGACTCATGGCTGGGGAAAGTTCTGGGGTCTGTGTTTGGCTCATCTGGCTTCATCTTGAGATTGGTCAGATTGCTGGAAGCTGATTGGTGACTAATTATATCTATCTTAATCATTTGGGGCTGGGGTTTCTTGGCAGTTTGGACTTGCTTCTGAGTAGATGGACTATCATTTGTTGATGGATATTCCTGGATGATTGGCTTCTCTCCTGTTCTTGACCCAATGAAACAGTTGGAAACTGCAGGAATTGTGGGGGTTTCAATGGCTTGGGGATCCTCTTTAGCAGGATTTATTTAATTGGCAGGGGAAACCGGAACATTTTCCTGCAGATGATGCTTCATGACATCAGTGGGTGAAGAGGCATTGAATTTAGAACTGGTAGGTAGGACTGGAGCAGGATCCTTGATCTATGGAGAACTGGTTGAATGGAGTAGTGCAGGGACTGGTTTACTTGCTAAGTTATTCAACAGACCCAGCTGATACTGGATCTGCTGGATAACCCAGCAAAAATCATTTATTGCTAGATGGGAGCCACCCAGCTCATTTATAGCATTGGAGCTGGTGGCTCTACTAACGTTGGGGGCCGCTAGCCCCCCTGGGCCAGTTTGTGAACTGGCCCTGATTGATACAACAGCTTTTGCTGTTGACAGAAAATTTATGCCAATCTCTCTTTTGAGAGTCAGCTTCCACCTGCCCTGGTGGCTTGTAGGAGGCTTGATTCCCCCAGCAGGTTTGCGTGGTCCCCTGCATTTTTGTTTTACAGCAGAAGTTGTGGGCTTGACTCCCGGGCTTGATTTTTTAATGTTTACGGCCCTTACATAAGCAGAGGGGGAGATGCAGGTACAGAGCTCAGGAGAGGTGGACTAAATCAGGAACAACATGTAATCCAGGATAAAAATCACAAACTTGCAGGAAATTTTAGAAGAGGACCAAGTAAAAATAATGAGACTTAAATTTAGAACCAAATAAAACTAGGGGCTACCACACTAAAATTTGAAGTCCAGAAAGTCTAAAGTGGACTGGCATCCTTGTAATAAGCTGGGAGAGCCTTTTACACAAAGATATACACTTTTTAAAATCAAATAGAAGGAAAAACACAAAATTTTCAAAAATAAAGTAAGTATTTATATTAGAATCTAACTATATTTTGAGTTTGAACTCAATTTTAAAAGCAAAAACAGGTAAAGGATAATCCAACAACACTAATTTAAATGATTAGAAAGCCAATAACAATGGCAAGCAACAAAGAGGAATAATAAAGTTAAAGTAAACAATAATTTTTACTAATAATTTTAAGATGAAAGGTGTTAGAGTAAATTGGTAAGCTGTGTGATTCAAGGAAATATGTTGAGGATACAATAAAAAATTGTGAGCTGCTTGACAAGCAGGAGTCCAAATAGGGAGGTCAGTTTCAACATCTTGGAGCTAGTGGTGTCAAAACAGCAGGTTTGACCCGTCAACAAGGTTCCAAATAAGCAGGTTTGTGACCCGCAACCTGGCCTTCCAGTGACCTGTAGTCAAACTAGAAAGGCATCTTGAATTACCAAATCCATTAACATGAACAAATGATGATCTTTCACAGTGGACACCTTGATTTGGCACTTGAATCATTAGCAGGATCAAGCTGCCCCCTTTAACATCTAACTGTGTGATCAACACAATCATGTTCCTGTTAACCTAGATTCACATTGACTATATAATCACTATCTCTCAATAAATATCATTATCTAGTTTCTAAATATTTCCCCCTTGTAACTCTGCTAAAACAGCACAGTTACAACAGTGGTAGTATAGAAGAATATGGAAGTAAAAATTGTCAATGTGCAAGGGATTTTCAGGGGCAAATTGGAGGAAGGATCCAAGGGTGTCAACATATAGAGGGCAGGCCAGGGCGCAGCCAAGGAATTGATGGCAGCCTTGACCATGACAAACGCCAATCTTTCCAGGATAGGGGCAAAAAGCCTCATATGAGCTAACATTTTTTAGAAAACTTTCTTTATTTGAGGGTAAATAAGCTATCTAGAAGCAAGTTTCTAGAGAGGAATTGGGAAAGTTTTAAGGGAGTTCAGGGTGGGGATGGGGGAATTTTGTGGCTTCTGATTAGCTGGCAAGAATATTTTAAGTACTTTGGAGACTTATTGTTGATTTTAACTTGATGATGGTGATGAGGAGCGCCTTTTGAGGAAGCTTCAAATATGGAAATGAGAGAGAAGAGAAGTATGTTTTATTGGATAATATTTTAGGCTTATATAGATTTGGATGTGCCGGAGATTTAGTTGGATTGAACCTTGGGGTTGGGCATGGTTGGGATGGGTTCAAGTCACTGAATACTTGGACAATCAGGTGATATTGCTTGGTTGCCATTTCTGGTATGTCAAACTGTATATTGGGAGGGCCCCAAATCAGGCAATGGCTGGATTTTAAGTGAGTTGGTGATAGCCAGAATACTTGTACATCCAGATCCTTGACACCCCCTTAAGGGGTTACTCTGGTACATCAGGAGGGGGCTTTGTCTTGACAGCTACCGCCTGATGTTCCTGGAGTTGTTTGCTAGTTGGTACCAGTCAGGTTGAGTATTCTCCTTTGCTAAGGCGGAGGCAAGTTCTGTTGTATTTCTTGATGATGGGGTCTTTGGCATCTTGTAATTTCACTAGATAGGTGTTCCTGTCTGTTCTGTACTTGATGATTCTTCCTGGTCCCCTGTGTACTGAGTCTAGCTTCTTTCTATTCCCAGCCAGGACCCAGACAGGGGAGTTGATTGGGAGTGGTTCCTCTGCAGAGGTTACCTTTTGTGCTTTGAATCTTTTGGTTTCTGCTATTTTAGCTTTGAGGCAAATAGGTTGTAGGTTTGGTGCTTGCTCTACTGTGAGAGGTTTCCCCAGGGGGATCTTTATATATGGCTGATTGTTGCGGGTAACTATCTCTGGTTTGTATCTGTATGTTAGTTCAAACAGTGAGTAGCATGTCCCTTGATTTATGCAGACCCAGGATACTAATAATGCATGTTTCACGTATAGTGGCCATGTGTCTTTAGCTTTGCCATCCATTATTTTCTTGAGGGTTCTGATAAGGCTGCTGTTTAGGCATTCAACTCTGCTGTTGGCCTGTAGGGCAAGGTTGTAGAATGCTTGATGTTTTTAGATTTTAAATTGCTGTTTACTACATGACCTGATAACTCTGTTGCTCCATCAGTATAATGAGTCTGGAGTACTGTAGTCAGCTATGATTGCTTAGTTAATGAATTGACTTATTGTTTCTGCTTTGTGGACCTTTGTTGCTCAGCAGATGGGCCAGTGTATAGCAAAGTCAATGGCTACAATTAGTAAACATTGCTTTGTCTTAGTTTCTGGGAAGGGGCCCACTACGTCTAGTCCCCAAACCTTGAATGGTTCAGGGTCTGGTACTGGGTCAACTGTTGGCTGGGGAGCCTTTGTTCTGGCGTATTTCTTGCACACTGTGCACTTTTTCAGAACATCAATTATATCTTGTTTAAGATTGGGTCACCATAATATCTCTTTTAACGTGAGTTATAGGTTGTTATCCTCTGTATGTCCTAGTAGGCAGTGATGTCTTAATATGGTGTCAACTCTTTGTGCAAGTGAGATGTAGGGACATGTTTGTCATTAATGATTTGGTATACAGTGCCATTTGATACATGGAAATATTTTTTGTTCCTTACCAATGTATTGTTGGTTAGCTGATGTGTTGAGGGGTCTTTTCCTTTGGTTTTATACTAGGTATTATATAGATTTGGCCATTCAGGGTCCAGGTGGTCAGGATGATCCTCTCTAGGCTGACATAGTCTAGAGAGAGCATCAGTTGTGACCAGCTCTGCCCCATTTTTGTATTGGATGTCCAAATTGAGCTGCTCCAGCAGGGACATCCATTTGGCTTGTTGCCGTGTGAGTGTGTTCTGAGTTTTAAGGTAGATTAAGGATTTATGGTCAGTTAGTACTTGGACGTTTAAATGTCCTTCTAGATAACATCTCCATTTCTTGCATGTGTGATATATTGCTAGCAATTCCTTGTTGTGTATTGGGTACCTCTGCTCAGTGTTGGTTAGTTTTCTACTTTTGTTACATACTGGCAGGAAGTCTTACTGCCCTGGCTGGCAGATGTGTAGGACTGCGCCAATGGTGGTGTCACTGGCATCTGACTTGAGCTCATAGCACCCGTTGTTATTAGGGTATTGCAAGATTGATGCTTCAATCAAAGCTTGTTTTAATAGTTGGAAATTGTTGTCACATTCTGGTGTCCAGATGAATTTCTTTTTGGAATTGCACTTGGTTAAGTCATTGATTGGTGTGGTTAGTTTTCCGCAGTCTTTGATGTATTTCCTTAGGTAAGCTACTATTCTAAGAAAGCATCTAACTTGTTTAACAGAGGTGAGTGCTGCATGTTATTTATGGCTTTTTTTTGTGCCCTGCCCCAAAGGGCAGGCTTCAAATCAACTTTAGAATTTGAAGTTCAAATTTATATTTGAATTAGATTTTATTAAGTTGTTTAAATTGAAGCTTACCTTGATTTTTGCTCATTTTTGGGTTGCTTTTGCTTTTGCTCTTGGATTTCCTTTTGCTTTCACTCCTTTGTGTGTGTAGATAAAATTTAAATCACTTTTATATAATTCCTATTATAAGATGGGTTTATTTTTACTTTTTAAAATACTGTGCTTACGCAACTGCTGTTCTCCCGGCTGCTTCATGCAGATCTTTGGGCTCCTGTTGCCAGCTGCTTCCCCATCACCATGTGTTCTTCCCCTCTGTCTGTCAATCACATCTGTCCAGAAAACTCCCTGTTTTGCCCTGAAGATCTCCCCAAGACTTGGCTTTTCTTGCCTATAAATAAAGACACCAGAGAAGTAAGCTTTTTAAGCTGAAATTTTAAGTGGTTTTTCCCCAATCACTGTTTACAGGTTTTTTTACATCAATTATATTCTTCATTCTCCAAATTCTAACTTCAAAATTTGCTTAGGTTATCATCTTTTAAACTAAAAGAAGCTTAGGTTTAGATTAGATACCTTGTTAGTTTTTAAATTTGCCTCCTAGGCTCAAAAAGCTAGCATAATTAGAATAAAGATAGTTAGACAACAAGCATTTAGCTTGTTGTCACCATTTTTTTACTTTAGGGATAATTTGACTAGTTTTATGTTGAGATATTCCCACAGGAAATATCCTGACGTGGATATACCTTTGGTTACCAACAAATCCTTGTTTAACACTTTATTTTATGTAGTTTGTTTAGGATTAGTTAATTCTATGACACATTTTGTGTCTAATCATAAATTTTTGGTGGGTCTGTTAAAGGTACTCCTACAAACTGTGCCTACTTTTTTATATCTTTTAAACTTAAATCTGAATGCTTTGTACGGTATAGTTTATAATCTTGCGCCTTATTGGGCAAGACCTTACACTTTTATTTTGTCAGGATCTGCTTTGATGCCACTGTCAGAGACAATGTGGCCCAAGAACAGGAGTTCCTTTTCCATAAATTGGCACTTACTTGGTTTTGCATAAAGTTTGTGCTTTGCAAGTCAATCAAGTGTCTTGTGGACATGTGTGAGGTGTTCCTCTTTTGTTTTTGAGAATATGATGATGCTGTCAAGGTATCATAACGTATTTGAGAGACCATTTAGTGCTTGGTTCATCATGGTGACAAACGTTGTGGGGGCGTTGGTCATCCCAAAGTTCATTACCCTACACTCAAAGGATCCAAATTGTGTACAGAATACAGTCTTTGGTATGTCCTTTTCCTTTACTTTAACTTGGTTGTAGCCTGAGGTGAGGTCAATTTTGGAGAAAATTGGGCTCCTGAGAGTCTTACAAACAGATCCTCTATGATTGGAAGGGGATATTTATTCTTTAATGTGCTTGCATTTAGTGCTTTGTAGTCAGTTACTAGACGCAGAGTGCCTTCCTTTTTCTTTACAAAGAACACTGCTGCCCCCCACAGGGATTTAGACGGGCAAATGAATCATTTGGCTAGGTTGTCCTTAATGTGGGTTTTGAGGGTTTGGGTCTCCATGGGGGAGAGTCTGTAGAGAGGTGAAGGTTTAGGCATGGCTTTACACAGTTTGTGCCATGTTTGACCTCCTGTTTGGGTGGTAACTCTGTGAGCTCTTCCTTGAATACATGAGTGTATTCATTTAAGAGTACCACAAGTTCTGGGCATTGGATTTTGGTTGTTTGTATATTATTAAATTTGGTGTACCTCATTATGTAGAGGGTACTATCTTTGGTTAGACGTTCTGAGTCATCTTGGTTTATGACCTATAAAAATACTGTGTCTCTTAGAATGGGGTGTTGGGTTCTTTGAGGATATTAAAATCGACTCCATTGTGTTTGATGGTCATGGTTTTTGTTTTCCAACATACACTGGGGTTCACTTTGGTGAACCAGTCTATTCCTGCTACAATGTAGTATTTTATGTTGTTCATGACAAGTCCTTTGATGGACTTTTGTATGCCTTGAAGGTCAATCCTTAAGAGAGTTGTTTTGCCTTCAAGTAGAACCTTTGTTTTATCTGCCATTCTGGCATATTTGAAGTTGGATTTGACAACTGGTATTTTGTACTTGGTTACAAATGGTTTGCTTACCATAGTGTGTTGAGCACCAGAGTCAAATAAAATTTTATGTGTATGTGATTTGTAAGTGCATGGGTATATAAGAAGTTGTGAGTGATCTCTAATTTTTATGTTCATAAAAATGGAGGATTGCAGGACATGTGGGATGCAAGCAGCAAAGTTTGTGCCTTGATAAAGTTTCTTGTCAAGTTGGGGGGGGAGACAGGGGCACTTAAGCCTGTTCCCCCTCCTCTTTTCCCTGTTCCTCTGTTTCAAGACCTTTGAGGTCAGAGAATGTGGGGTTAGATTCATAGCAGGTTGTTGTTTCAGCATTGTTTACTTTGGCAGTATCCTCTTTCTTGGGACAAAAGCAATTTGCGCTTTGGCTGCAATTGTCATTGCTATGATTGTTGTTTTGGAGTTTGCTACCATTTAAGTTTTCTCTCCCATTGCTGTTTGAGGAGCAATTTTTGTTTGTGCAGCATATTCCATGTTTGCGCATTTTTCCACGTGCTTGGCTTCTGCAATAAGCGCGGGCATGGAGGTGTTAGCCTCTGGACAGATGAGGGCAGCAACAGAGGGTTTCATTCTGTTGATGAATGAGGCTCTGGTGTGTACGT
Source organism: Entomophthora muscae (assembly GCA_014839935.2). NCBI lineage: Eukaryota > Fungi > Entomophthoromycota > Entomophthoromycetes > Entomophthorales > Entomophthoraceae > Entomophthora > Entomophthora muscae. Next base: position 851,690 of record QTSX02001426.1, read on the forward strand.
TATCAGCTTGCGCTGGATTTTAGATTTTGTGGTGTATTTCCTCAAATTCATTGGTGTAAGCTGTGATAGTGGTCTTCTGAGGAAGATTGCTGAGCTGTATTGCAATGTCTTGGAGGAATTTGATGACGCAGAAATTGTGTGTGATGTCTGCTTTGAACTCTTCCCAGTTGTCAAGCTGGTCATCAGTTTTTGAGCCAACCCAGGTGGCAAACCAGTTAGCTGCAGCCTTGTAAAGGTGCTTGCTGGCTTCCTGGACCCATTTCTCATGGGGGATATGGCTGGGGCAGAGTTTATTGGCTGAGTGGTCTAGCCAGTTGATGAAATTTTCTTTGTTTTTATCAAAGAACTTGTCAATACCAATGTATTTGGTGTTAGTAACTTCAGCTGTGATAGGTGGTTGTGCGTTTGTTTGTAGTTAAAGAGAGTGCCTGTATTGAATTATCTTGCCGCATGCTTTGGGCATGACCAGTCCTTCAAATATGGTGCATCCACTAGGTATATCTTTGTTGATGTTGTGGGCGTGGAAGTATGGTTTCCAGGTCTCCTGGGATGTGGCCTGGTTGAGTATGTGAGCAAAGGTGGGTGGGTTTTGTTCAGACATTTTCTCTTTCATGGGCGTGGTCAAAAAACCGTAGCTGCTACCAGTGATAAGGAGTGCCTTTTTGGGAAGCTTCAAATATGGAAATGAGAGAGAATAGAAGTATCTTTTATTGAACAATACTTTAGGCTTATATAGCTTTAGCTGTGGCAGAGATTTAGTTGGATTGAACCTAGGGGTTGGGCATGGTTGGGATGGGTTTGAGCCACTGGATACTTGGACAGTCAGGTGATATTGCTTGGTTGCCATTTCTGGTATGTCAAACTGTATATTGGGAGGGCCCCAAATCAGGCAATGACTGGATGTTAAGTGAGTTGGTGGTAGCCAGAATACTTGTACATCCAGATCCTCAACAACGGCATAAATAAAAAAATTGGCAACCAGTCATGTAAGAGAGGGGAGCTAAACTGACTAAGTCCAGCTCCCATCCTGGGGGAAACCCCACCAGGACACCATCCAGTGTATAACCAGTATGGCTGATCAAAGATGCATCTAGAGCAAGGACGCCAAAGACAACCAAAGAATGTAGGAATCTAAGCCCATCAAGATCATGCTGCTAAGCAGCCAGGGAGTTTGCTTGGGAGCGTACTCCTGAGGGACTGACTCTTCCTTGTAGGTTATGGGGTCAGCCTTCATGGGAGGAGGAGGTACCAGGAGATCCTCTTTCTGGGAAGACAGGGAATCTGAGTTTGGGGGAAGGAGTGCCAAATTGTTGCAGGTGAGACTCTTGACAAGGTTCTCACTGGTAACAATCAGGTCCTGGGCACGCCTGGGAAGGTCCTCAAATATTTTTAGAAGTTGGGAGGGGTTATCCCCCACGTAATGGGCAGAGTAGGAAATTCTTTCCCAGAGATCTGGAGAAGTAGTCTAAATCATTACAAAAACAGGAGCTAGGGTAAACACCAAAATTTTCAAACACCAAGGAAATTTGGGATTGTAGTGTGGGGACAGGAGCAAACTAGGTGCTAGAAAAAAGGAGAAAGCTTTTTGGCACAAGGAACAAAAATGAAGTCCCAGAAGAAGGACTTGACAACAAGTTTAAACAAAGCAAAGTCTTGTCGTCAAGCTTATAAGTTCAGGGGTTAAAGCAAAGCAAGTGGGAAACAGATTCAAACTTTAAGTAAGTATTTATAAAGGTTTCAATACTAATTTTTAAAACCAAACTCAAATATTGAAAGCAAAAAGGATAATCTTTGATGTTGACGTTAATATCACTAAAGAGGCTCCAAAAGTGGCACCAGGGCACAGGGGACAATAGCAGGGGTAAGTAAAGATAGGCACTTTTACTAACAACTTTAGAGAATCAAAGGGTCACAATAATAGACCCAACCCCCCCAAAAAAAAAAATTCTGGGTTTTAAGAAATTAAACTTTATTGATAAGAATAAGCAAGCAGGGGACTTTCAGTCCCCTGTCTTGCTATAAGGGTAGAGTTTGGGTTCAAGGTCACCCGACCTAAGGCTTGGATTTGATTGGATACAAGAGAAATTTTGCAAAGTAGAATCCAATGGGCTGGAAGATTTCTCAATAATTTCTGGTTCAACTCTGATTGGCTGGTGCCTTTGGAATGATTTGAGACAGCATTTAATCCAGTTTGAGTGGAATTTGTCAATTTAGCAGAAGTGCACCCTGATTGGTTCCACTTCATTTGTTTTAAATGAGGGCAAAACCAAGCCACCAAGTAGTCAAAATTAATCAGGGATTCTCCTCATGTAGGGATACAAATCAGATCATTGGTGGTTGCCACCTGAGAAGGGTACACCAATACAAATCTCTTGTCAATTGTGTGGGCTAAATCTTCAAGGAAACTAAGAGGCTTAGCTGGTTTTTGAGCAGATTTCTTAGTCTAATGAGGAAGATTATCCTATCCAAGGCTAAAGAGGGGATGAATTTACAAGCAGGTTGAGTGCTACCATCTCCAACTAGTGAATAATATGTGATTTTTTGTCATAATTAATTGGAGAAAAATATGGTAAATCCAGATTTTCCAGGGCTATTTGGGAGACCCCAGCTTTGACCCATTTTTGTCAATAACAGTGTTTAAGTCATCTATTTCTCTCAAGGGTCTGGTGTTAGTTCTTTGCTAGTTTCTGGTTCTACAGGGGTGCACTATTCCTTTCATTTGATTTTCTACCGTAAAAAAGGACACCAAAATGTGGTCCAAAATCCAAGAAGATTTGCAAAGTTAAAAGTCACCATTTTTATTGTGAAAGTAGACAAGCAGGGATCCAAGGGAGACCTGCCTGAATTTTAAAGGGTAGAGTTGACAACTTTGATGCTACGGGAGCTGGGGTACCTTCTGATTGGCTAACAGAAATTTTTCAAGCCAAAATCAGGGGGGTTGAAGAGTTTTGGATTGATTTCCTCAACCTCACCTGATTGGCTAGGGGTTGCTAATGGGTTGAGAGAGCTCAAATCTATGGATTTTGAGCTGGAGGAATGATCTGACTTGGCATGTTCTAATTGGTTGGAGCATCATTGCTTCAAATGGGGTGGAACCAGGCCAATAAGTAGTTCAAATTGATCAAGGATTCCTCCCAGGTTGGGTATAAAATCTGGGCACCAGTATGTATCTTCTAGGAGAAATATGTCAGGAAAAATATCTCATCAATTGTGTGTGCCAAATCCCCCAGCAAATTCAGGGGTTTGGTGGGAATTTTTGAGGATGTCTTGGTTCTTTGGGGGGAATGGTCTTATCCAGGACCAAAGGAGGGAGTAACTTTACAAGTAAGGGCAATTTACCCTCATAGCTTTTACTTGAGCTCAGATCAGATTTTACAACTCTAACACCAGAACCACATTTAGAGTTAATTATAAAGGAAAATGATACACAATCCAGCCCAAGTTATTCAAGGACAAGCATAATTATTTACATGTGTACCTTGTGCCAATGGAACCACCTCCAGTACTCAAGCCTAGTTGTCCTCCCACAGACAATGTCCCACTCAAAGCACTCATCAATCAGCTCATGGAAATAATGTACATCATCCTTACTAGGTTAATGGACATTATGATTCCCACTACCGGGTCATGGTCCATGCTGGGACAATCCCTCTCCTATCTATTCAAGTTGGTGCCAATTCTGTGGTGGTCCCTTCCATCTAGGCCACAGTCCAGTGCAGCCCCAGAGAGCAATGGGCCTGTTCACATGACTTGGTATCCTGACAAAGGCTTTGTACATGTAGATAATGTGTTTTTTGGGAATTTCCCTTTGGAGACTGAAAGTTTGTCCTAATAAAATATGATAGAGGGTCAGGTTTCAAAGCCACTATTCTTGAGAGATTCAGGATTGATACTCGGGGAAATAATTTTCTAAGAGGAGGTAATTAAATGTGGATGACAATATAGCAAACGTATTTATTTAGATGGTGCTATTTTGATTTTCAGATGAGTTATTGAGCTTCAAGGTCGATTCGCTATTCTCGGGAATATGCTTTAAAATTTGCTATAGTGTATTTAATTGAATATTTAATGATTATTTTTGTTTTTGATTGGCTTTCAGAATTTGAATGGGTCACTTTTATTTAATGTTATTTCAAATTCAAATGGAACTTTAATTGAGATTTTGATTAAGGACGTTTTTAATTTTAAATTTTAAATCAGCTCGAGTGTCACACTTAGTACTTCTGACATTCGATTTAGCCACTCTGATGATATTTTTTAAAATTTAAAGGAATTACTTTTCTGGTTATTCAACCCTGGTGTAGCAGAGAACTACAAAAACCCCAAAAATAAATAAAGATAATAAATAACGGTTTATTTGAAGTGAAGCGAATTCACTTTTATAGTCAAAAGATAGCGTTAACTGATTTATTCGAATTCATCGAATTCGACGTCAACGCTATCACACTGATAACTCAAAGCCACTATCTTGAATTTTATTCGCACTAGCCACTTTCGAGATAGCGACTTCGAGTTCAACCAAGCACCCTATCCATACCCTAAGGTCAGTTTAGCATTAAGCACAAGGCGCATTTTTGATAAACTAAAATTAAAATTTGCATAAAAATAAGTGATAAAATCTTGTTCAATATTTTACAACTCATTAATAGCTTTGAATAGTATTTTTACCAATACTCAATCTTATTTAAGTTTCTACTCACCTGTAGCTTTGTGCTTAGCTTTTTTATTTATCAGGAATCGTTCACTTGCATCTCCTGAAATAAACCATTACTCTGTTATTTATCTTCTAGTTTAACTCTGCCTAAATGCTTGGTAATATTCTACCGGAATTAAGCCGCTATCATCTTGTGCTAGCATCAGGGTCTCCTCGTCGCCATGAGCTTCTAGCCCAAATTGTATTTTATTTTTGGACTAGATTATTTATTTCTTAGGGTGTTAATGCTTGAGATTATTCCTAGTCAATTCCCAGAAGATTTAAACAAAACCGAATTCAGTTCTGCTGGAGAGTATTGCCTAGAGAACTCTCGCTGTAAGGTTTTAGAAGTTTTGGATAGGAAGCGTGTAAGCTATGAAAGATTGTTTTTGCTTCCTGTTAAGTTAAATTATTTATAAAGCTTTTTATAGAATTCCTTTGATGGCCCAACCATCATTATAGGCTCAGATACTGTTGTTGTGAATGATGGGGAAATCCTGGAAAAGCCTAGATCTCCAGAAGAAGCACTTGAAATGCTAACATCTCTTCAAGGAAGAACTCATTGTGTTATTTCCTCTATTGTTTTGCTCACTTTAGACAAAAAGAGTGCAGAGCCCACAATTGTAGGTGAATTTGAAAAAACTAGTGTCACTTTTGATGCAGTTTCGAAAAAAGCATTGGAAGCGTATGTTAAAACCAAGGATCCACTGTAACAAAAGTTTTCGGCTTGGTTTAATGGAAACTTTAGAGACAAGGCGGGGAGCTATGGCATTCAGGGTCCTTCAGCCATTTTCATCAAAGAAATCCAAGGGGATTATTACAATGTGGTATAGTTTTTTCATGAATATCTTTCGATTCTAGAATCATCCCATCATGTTTTTCTCAATCCTATTTTTCCTAGGTTGGATTCCCATTGAATCTTTTCTATCGGCTGATTCAATCTATTATGGCTTTGAGCTAGCAAGCAATAAAATCAAGAACCACTTTGGATTAATAAGTCAGTTGGTTTGGGTAGAAACTATGGTCTCTAAAATAACAAGGTGTTTTAAAAATGCTAATTTAATTAATTAATCACTCTTATTAAAATATCCTGGTCCTTGATTATCTTCAAGTATGCTGTTGAGCAATTTGTGATATTGCTGATATGTTCAAAGCTACAGATAGATGTTAGCCTTGCCAATGTACTCTACCTAATCCTATGCAAGAGCACTACAGACTACAATAGAATAGAACTTTGAAGATAATTACATTTATTGAAACTGGAGTACAATCTAGCCAGCAGCTGCAATCTATCCAGGTGTAACTAAGAACTTATTGTTCTCCTTTCAGGTGTCTATATCATTATATACTGCAACAACCCTTGTTCTTGTCCTTTCAGACAGTTCTCAGTGGCTACCTTCGCAATAGGTCTATCTTTGCTGGCTACGCCCATCCTGATTGGCTGTCCTTGGCACGTGATATGCTACTGGCCTTAGCAGGTGTCCATGGCACCTCAGCTACAGCCTACGCTCTTCTTGAGCTAGCCTGCTGTCGTTTATCAATTGGCTGTATCTTACATGCCTATTATTGCGCTGGGAAACTACGCCGTATTTAGTTGGTGCTTAGAAATTGTCCCTGTTCAGCCCTCCTACATTGGAAGGTAGAATTCCGGTATTTCATTTACAGGGCTTAATCAGTGATCCTTTTCTGGTTGGCAAACCTTCTGCTTATTAATGCAACAAGTCAAATTAAGGATTATATGCCGTATAATAGCAGACTCAATCCATTAGTGACTCAGAGGATTATCTGCCGTGTAATACTGATCCGAACTTGGTATTTCATAGCCACTTGTATATCACTTGTTTGATATGGTCATATACGTCCATCAGGCTGTGTTGAGCTGAGTTGATACAATGTCCAGTAGGGTATAATAGGTGATATACAATTGATGATTTAGTGATTACACACCGTGTAATCAATGATATTCACTATATTGGCTAACATTTATACAGCGTATAATAAGTACATCAATTATAATAAAGCAAGCAATATACAGTGTATAATCACATCACATTGGGACAATCAGTGATAATACGGTGTATAATTGTTACATCTATTATAATAAACTAGCAATTATATGGCGTATAACTGCCATATCTATTAATATAATGATGACCAGTGATAATACAGTGTGTAACTGATTAAGATCTGCATGCAATGATTAACCTGATCATTTGTGGTCAATCAGTCTAATCTCACACTTCCCCCCTTTTGACCATAAATAGGGAGGATAAGAAGAGAATCAGGCATATGGCTTTCTCAACAGCATCTTCTTGTCTTAGCACCAAGGAGGAGTTCCTGATGACCATGTCTGCGGAGTATCGTCAGGAGTTCAGTCGCCAGAGTAAGGAGGCACACTGTCTCCAATTCTACGGTTGGTGTTCGTTACGAGCTCACAATAATGACACTTGCTCAGAGTTGTCCTTGGCCATCACCGTGGTGATCAATCCTTTCCAGCGCCCGGTTAGCCCAATCCTGGAGCAAGAAGCCGAGCAGGGGGATTGTCCTCCTTTGGTGGTTGGAAGAGCCAATCAGGCTACCCCTGTGGACCCGGAGGTCTGGCGGGCCAGGGCCGTCGTTCCCTGCACACCTGCTGTGCCTTACACCCCTGATCTGGCTTTGTTGGGATCTGTGGTCCTAACGTACAACCTGAACCATGCAGACTTTGAAGTTAATAGCCTTTTCCAGGGCTATGAACTTCTGAGTGAGTTTCTTTTTGTCCTTCTGTCTCGTGGCCAGGGGGTAGACATCCACTCCTGTCTTTGCCACTCCGAGCAGTACCACCCACCTGTTGTTTGTTCTGTGGCCCTTTGCAAGCTGGCCTGGCCTCTTGAGGGGGTCTTAGTGGAGCCGCCTTGTTTCAATGTGGCATTGTATGCCGAGTACGCGCGGGTGATTGACTTCAACCGTGTGGTAGTTTGAGTCTGGTCCTGTGCTTGGGGGCCCAGTCCCAACTCTATCCGTCAGTGGGGTCTTCAACGCACTGATAATCAACACAATTGACTGGCGGCGGCCATCAACCTAACCTTGGAGAAGCTGGAGACTGGGGATCCCGCCCAGTATCTCCCTTATATGGCTTTGGTGGGAAATCTTTTCCTAGTGCCAAAGCCTTCGCTTCCTTGGGGTTCTTTGGCCCAGATGCAGGCCATTCTGGAGTTCTATTGATGTGAAGTGCTTCACTGCCAACGGGGTCTTCCGGCTGATTACCCCTCTAAAGGGTTTATCGTGGAGTGCCTGGTGTTGGGAGCGTGCTTTCCCATCGAGTGTGGGCTGGGTTGCCTCGCAGGGGGGAGTTGGCCTTGAGTGCATCCATTATGCACTGGGAACAGCTGTCCCCTGAAGGGCGACACATGTGGTTACAAAACGTTGTTGTTCTCTATCAGGTGGTGGCCACCCACGCTTTTGGTGACTATATGGAGGCCACCACCCATGATGTCCCTGAAGAGCCTGAGGAGGATGCTCACCAATAAACATTCATAGGACTAAGTCCTCTTTCTATATAGTGCACTTTTATATTTTATTTTTATATTTTATATCTTTTTATATTTTTCCTATCATGAATCATATGGAGTTCCTATATTACTTATGTTATTTTTTATGATGAGTTCAGATAGTGTTTAATTAGGCTCTTCCTTTGGGGTGCAGAATGGGCAAAGGAACTTTGCATGTACACGGTTGAATATGCGTCCACTATTCTTATCCTTGATGGTGTAGGCGTCAGGTGAGGTCTTCTCTATGATCTCAAAAGGACCTACCCATAGTTTGTCTAGTTTGTGAGATCTACCTGCTCCTCTAGTGTCGCAGTATGCAACCCCCTCCCCTACCTCAAAAGAAGACAATGGGGCCCTACTAGCGGAGTCTCTTTCAAATCTGGCTTGGGTCTTGATAGCTGTGTTGCTAAAAGCAGATGCCTGCAATTTGATGAGGGTGTCGGCCAGTTGTCCTAGGTACTGATCGTAGGAAAGCTGCCCAGGGTTGCCTGTGGCCAAGTATAGGACAGGCAGAATGGCAGGATGTTGACCATACATTAGCTGAAAAGGGGACGCGCCCGTGGTGGAATGCAACAAGATGTTGTACGCAAACACTGCTGCTCCTAAGTATGTTTTCCAAGAGGATGTACATGATGAAGACAATTTCTGGAGGATCTGGGTTAGGTACCATTGACACGTTCCACCATCCCATTGGTTTCAGGGTGGTAGGGAGTGGAGAGTACTCTGTGGACTCCCATGAGATTGTTCACCCTCAATATTACGGAGGCCTTAAAATTAGTCCCGTTATCTGAGAGCAGGAACTGGGGACAGCCATGGCAAAGTATAATGGCATCCAAGACAAATCTTGCAGTGGAGGGGGGCTTCAACTTTCCTTAGAGGCCGGGCTTCCACCCACTTAGCTAGGTGGTCTATAGCCACTATCACATACCAAAAACCAGGGCTGCTATGTGGGAGTGGTCCCACTACGTCCATTGATACAGTATGCCAAGCAAAGTGGGGTTGCATCATTTGGTAGGCTGTGCTTTTGCGTAGTGGTTTATTCTCTTGGCACTCAATGCAGCAGTCAATTGTCTCCTGAATGTCAAAATTCATTGCCTCCCAAAAGTAGGTGTGAGACAGGATCTCTTTGGTCTTCCAAAAGGCGCCATGGCCCAGCGCTTTATGAGCGGCTGTAACAATGCTAGTTCTTTTGGAGGGAGGAGGGAATATGTGTTCCTTACCATCCACTAGCTTGTACAGTACGCCATTGCGTAGTGTTGTATCCTTCCAAAGGTCCTGTAGAATATGCTGTACTTTCTCAGGTTTGTTGCTAAACTTCCCAGTCATCATCTTCTGGTACAGCTGATCCGCTAACAAGCTCACCAGGGCCACAGTGGGTAAGCGGGAAAGGCAGTCTGTGTTCTGGTGCTTGCTGCCAGGGCGGTGAAGGATCTCATAGTCCAGGGCCTGTAGTTTCAATGCTCATTGAGCCAGTCAGCCTTCTGGTTCCTTGAGGCTCTGGAGCCAAGCTAGGGATGCGTGATTGGTGACCACTGTGAACTGTACGCCATGAATGTAGACCTGAAACTGTTTGCATACGTAGATGACTGCCAGGCATTTGCGCTCTGTCACTATATAGTTGCGTTTGTGGATGTTTAGTGTCCTACTGGCATAGGCTACAGGGTTTTTGAGTCCTTTGTTGTCAAGTTGGGATAGTACAGCCCCAACTGGGGTAAGCGAGGCGTCAGTATGGATCACAAATGATCTGTCAAAGTCTGGGTACATCAGAACAGGGTTGCTTGACAAGGCCAAGCGTAGCTTGTCAAAGGCTCCTTGGCATTCTTTACTCCATACAAAGTTGACTCCTGATTTCAGCAGGTGGAAGAGAGGTTCCCCAATGGCTGCAAAGCGGGGGATGAACCGTCAATAGTAATCAACCATACCCAAGAATACCTGTATGTCACACTTTGACTCAGGGCGCTTCATCTTAGATATGACTTTGGTTTTTGCGGGCTGGGGCCGTAGACCGTGACTGTTTATAAAAAAGCCCAGGTATTCCAGCTGATCTTTGAAGAACTGGAATTTGTGCAGCTTTATCTTAAGATTGGCAGCAGCTAACCTCTTGAAGACCTCTTCCAAATGAGCTAGATGTTCTGTGAAAGTCCTAGAGAAGACATTGATGGTGTCCAGGTACACTAGAACACAGGAGAGTTTAAGGTCACCTAGGATGGTGTCTATTGCTTGCTGGAAGGTTGCAGGGGTGTTGCACAGCCCTTGCAGCATCCTTGTTGGTTGAAATAATCCCTGTGAGGTTATGATGGCGCATTTTTCTTGTTCTTTGGGAGGTACCTCAATCTGTCAATAGCCTGATATGAGGTCCATAGGGGAGAAGTACTTGGCACCCCCGAGGTGGTCCAATGTGTTGTCTATGTGAGGTAAGGGATACAAGTCCTTCTTGGTGACCTTGTTGAGGCGTCAATAATTGATGACAACTTGGTTGGAGCCATCTTTCTTCTTGACAATCAGAATAGGAGATGCCCAAGGACTTTTGGACGGGATCAGCATGCCCCGTTTTAGCAGTTTGCTGACCTCTTCTGCAACAACTTCTTTTTTTGCTTTGAATTGTTGTATAGGGTGCATGCAGATTGGAGGAGTGGTTCCTGTATCAATGTGGTGGGCTACTCCACCAGCACAACCCAGATTGTGGTTGCTTTCTGCAAAGATTGAGCGGTACTTCTCAAACAGTGAAGATGCCTGCGCTTGCTCCTCAGGGTCAAGGGAGGAAAGGTTGGCTAGGGGGGTAGTCAGGTGGACTGCTGGTCCATGTTTGTCCGGTATACCCATTTCCTCAAATGTGCCAAATCCCTTAACCTCAGATAGTTCCTCCGTAGGGTAGAAGTGTAAGAAGCCTACTACTTGGTCTTTCTTGATAGAAAGCGTCTTCTTTGTGAGGTTGGCCAAGAGGACATGTATCTCCTGTTGGCCAGGGGTAACAATGCCTGGAGCAATGCACGGTTTAAAGCAAGAACAGCCCCAGGGTTCAACAACTTCTCCATATAGCCCTTCAGGGACAACCACAGACAACCCAGTCTCTGCAATCTTCTGGTGTCCAGGCTCCAGGGAAAAGGCGGACCTGGTCCTCAGCAGAACACCCTTGTGTTCCAGAATCTGTGTAGGAGGTTTACATCTATGTTTCCCAACAAGTTTGTATTCTACAGGGACAATTCCGTCGGCGTAGGCCAGGTTGACAAATTTGCAGGGTTTGGGTGTGGCGTCTTGACCTTCCTTGCTGAAGGACAAGGGTAGGGTCTGCCCAAGGATTTCAAAGGTGGCAAGACCCCAGTGTGTCATGGCTCCATATTTTACCAAGTAGGAGGTGCCTATTAGGAAATCACAGGTGTTGTTTGGCAGTACAACTGCTGGAGCAGATACCGCAATGGAGCCAAATTGCATAGGTAGTGCACTGTATGCTCCCACAGAGTACGTGGGTTCCTTGCCAGCTGTACCAAAGGGTGATCTGTAGTCAACATCCGGGGCTATACCCAATTTCTTCACCATCTTAGTGGAGATGATGTTAAACAGAGCATCACTATCCACTATGGCTCAAATGCAATGTTTGTTAACCAATATGTCAATGTAGGTACAATCAATATAAGAGTCATTGAGGCTTTTTAATGTGTGTATCCCATTCTCCTCGTCACTCTCCAAGGTTTGGAGCAAACTCTTGCAGACATCGGGGTATGCAGACTTAAGCTCCTCCAGCGGAAAAGCTACTTGGATTGACTTTAGTTTTGAAGTGTCATTGGAACATGGTGAGCAACAATTTTCCCTGGCATCCTGTAGCTGGGCTGCATATGGCTTTGAGACTTCAGCCAGGGCGGCCTCTTCTTGCTTGACTTTACTTTGGGACTGTGTTGTCACAGCATAGAAGTTGTTGGCTACAACCATGTGGATTTTGTCTTCATGCAGCCCTTTGGGATATTGGTCTTTGGGGCCAGGTTTGATGGGAATGTTGAGGGATTTGGCAGAGGTAGAATTTCCCTCTTCTACTCTGCCTTTACTTTCCCCTCAGTTGTGCCAGCGGGGTGTGCTTGTACCACGTGCACCTTCTTGGCGTTGAATGGGCACTTCAATTTCCAGTGCCTGGCAGTGTTGCAGGCAATACAGTAGGGGCCCTTCACGTCAGGAGGATGTGCGGAGGTCTTAGTGGAGTCCTCCTTCTGAAAGTGTGGTTTCTTGTAGGCTGGCTTAGGCTGTTTGGACTCAGGGCAATTGGGAGGACCAAACGTCTTGGCATGGCTTTGGAGGCAGTCAACAATTTCTGGCACGTCTTTGCCTTTGGCGTAGGCGGGGGCCATTGCTCTGTGGAGCTCTTTTTACGGGTGGGTGGCCTGCTTCATTGCAGCACGGATATTGAAGGTGGAGACTGTACCAGAGCCAAGGAGTACCAGCACATTGTGATAGAATTGTTCTGTGAATTCCTGTAGGGATTTTCCAGGAGAGAACTTTATTGCGCCAAACTCAGACTTCCTGGTGAAGAGGATGTCCTCACCACCAAACTCTTCCAACACTGCCTGCCTAGCCTCTTGATACGTCCAGTCTGTTACAGGTAGGCGTGGCATTACTATATTGATGCTGGTTGCGTCCAGTGTGGTGATGAGCGTGGTTGCCTTTTGGTGGTCGGTGGCGCCTCTCATGGCCATCTCAAACAGTCTTAGGAAGGAGTGCATGTTTCATTGTTTGTCAAATTTAGGAAGGTTCAGGGGTTTGAACCGTTTTTTCACAGCTGTAGTCTTGGGAGGTTGGCAGGGGGAGGCGGTTGATTGCCTATCCGCCGTATAACTACGCCTAGCCCTAGGTGTTGCCTTTGGTGTGAAGGGTTCTCTTGAAGGAAGGGTTGTGAAGACCTTGGGAATCCCCCTGTTTGGTGATTCCCCTTCCTCCTCAGAGGTATCAGCAGCATCTTCATAGTGATCTGTACGTGTTGAAGATGAAGTCTGATGGCTGCTCAAGATGCAGTTACAACCTTTTGTTGCCAGTAGCTGCATCTGGGCTTCCATCTTATCCAGGCGGTTGTGGACATTTTTGTTTACCATCTGCTGGCTTTTCTGACAAAGCTCAGACTCTACGGTTGCGGTTGTTTTAGAAAGGCGTGAAATGGCATCTCTCAGTGTCAGCTGTTCCGTTTGTAGTGCCATGATAGTCTCATGTGCTCTGGCAAACTCCTCTTTGTATCTTTGGATTGTGCTCTCTAATGTTGTTATTCTGCTCTCAAGTGTACAAATCTTTGCACTGTATGGGCAGGGTAGCGGCTTTGGTGTAGATGATTGGGATGCCTTTGCTTGGTTGTCAACTCTAGTTTCCAGTCTCTGGAAATTGTCCAGAAGGTACTTTTCAAATTGGTGGAGACGTGAGCCCAACTGCTCTACTTCTCTGTCTAGGGCAATAATGTTTTGATCCAACGTGGCCATGTTGTCTGCCATTCTAATGCCAAATTTGTCCAACTTGGCACAGAACTTGTGGACGTCTTGCAGCCATGCTAGAGAGGCTCCACGTGCATCCATTGCTTCATAGACCATGATTCTGAACTTTGTGTTCAATATGTCAATCAGTTCATCAATCCAAGCATGTGCATTCCCCCCCATGGACTGATTAGCCAGGACCACAGCATGCATCTCCAAAAAGGAGGCGTTGGCTGTGGTCCATTGTTCAGCCCAGTTGCGGCAGCAGGAGAGGAGGGTGTCACCAAGGGAGGAAAGTTCAAGGTTCTGTTAGGCAGCTACAAGTTGGAGTTGTTTTACTGAAGGCTGGACAAAGCCAGCAAGGTATTCCACAGTGTGATCACCACTAGCAAGGCATTCCTGGAGAGCATGGAACGTAGCATTGCGGTAAAGCCAGTAAAGTTGCCAGCGGGATTCATGGTCCCAGTAGTGAAAGAACAAGCTCAGATTCTGGTCTGGGCAATATGAGGGACGGAGGCGGAATCCACAAAGTAAGGTTTTGGCCAGCTCAACAATCTGTGTGCAATTGTATGAGCCAACCAAGGCGGGACCCTTGGGAACAGAGAGCAATGGGGCCACAACCAAAGGGACGGTTGCAGGGGGGTGAACGACCACAGGGTTGCTCACGGAAAAGACAGGAGCACACTCACTGTCAGACGTTTCCATCTCGTGCCCGTGCTTGTCAATAAAGCTAGGCAGAGGCAGTGCCAGGGACAATTCCTGGCGGGCAGGGGCAGTTTCCTGGGGCATTGGCAGAGGCTCAATTTTGAGTGAGCACCAATGTTGAGCAACTTGTGATATTGCTGATATGTTCAAAGCTACAGATAGATGTTAGCCTTGCCAATGTACTCTACCTAATCCTATGCAAGAGCACTACAGACTACAATAGAATAGAACTTTGAAGATAATTACATTTATTGAAACTGGAGTACAATCTAGCCAGCAGCTGCAATCTATCCAGATATAACTATGAACTTGTTTTTGTCCTTTCAGGTGTCTATATCAATATATACTGCAACAACCCTTGTTCTTGTCCTTTCAGACAGTTCTCAGTGGCTACCTTTGCAATATGTCTATCTTTGCTGGCTACACCCATCCTGATTGGCTGTCCTTGGTACGTGATATGCTACTGGCCTTAGCAGGCGTCCATGGTACCTCAGCTACAGCCTACACTCTTCTTGAGCTAGCCTACTGTTGTTTACCAATTGGCTGTATCTTACATGCCTATTATTGCGCTGGGAAACTACGCCGTATTTAGTTGGTGCTTAGAAATTGTCCCTGTTCAGCCCTCCTACATTGGAAGGTAGAATTCCGGTATTTCATTTACAGGGCTTAATCAGTGATCCTTTTCTGGTTGGCAAACCTTCTGCTTATTAATGCAACAAGTCAAATTAAGGATTATACGCCATATAATAGCAGACTCAATCCATTAGTGACTCAGAGGATTATCTGCCGTGTAATACTGATCTGAACTTGGTATTTCATAGCCACTTGTATATCACTTGTTTGATATGGTCATATACGTCCATCAGGCTGTGTTGAGCTGAGTTGATACAATGTCCAGTAGGGTATAATAGGTGATATACAATTGATGATTTAGTGATTACACACCGTGTAATCAATGATATTCACTATATTGGCTAACATTTATACAGCGTACAATAAGTACATCAATTATAATAAAACAAGCAATATACGGCGTATGATCACATCACATTGGGACAATCAGTGATAATACGGTGTATAATTGTTACATCTATTATAATAAACTAGCAATTACACAATTTATACTAACTACACTTAATTAAGTAATAACCAAATGATAATACAGCGTATAATTGTTACATCTATTATAATAAACTAGAGATTATACAGCGTATAACTGCCATATCTATTAATATAATGATGACCAGTGATAATATGGTGTGTAACTGATTAAGATCTGCGTGCAATGATTAACCTGATCATTTGTGGTCAATCAGCCTAATCTCACATATGCCAGAAGCCTATTTGTGCTTATTTGTCCCAAGTATCTTTAATAGAGTATTGGAAAGGTGACAATTTTTAAATTCAGATTAATAAATGCTTTTTTGTCATAGCTGTGATGAGGAGCAACTTCTGAGGAAGCTTAGAAGATAGGTTTAGAGAAGAAGAGTAATTTTATTGGATAATATTTCAGGCTTATATATTGTGTGCACTGTGGCAGGGACCTAAGTTAGATCAAATAAATTGGAGGTCATGTGTGAGTTGGGTTTGGATATCTGGATATCTGGACAAGTCAAGGGATATTTGTTTGTTGCCTTTTCAGGAATGTTGAACCAAGCATTGGATTGGCACCAAACCAGGAGATGACCAGATGTTACTTGTGTTGGCAACAGCCAGAATATCAGTACATCCAGCTCCTTGACAGCTGTACTGCTTTAGCAGAGTTACAGTAATCATGAAAAACATATTAGATGGGATAACAATATATTTTAGATTAAAGAAATTATATAGTTTATGAACTAGCTCCCAAGGGGGAGAGGTGGCCTCTTTTATAAATTTGATCCTGAGGCAAATGAATCATGCTTCTTATGTGGGAGCTATTAGCTACAGTATCTTGGTTGGCAAACTTGGCTTGAAAAAATGCCAGACTTAGCTTGATACATCTTGACTTTGGATTTTGGTGGATCAAGCCAAGCTGTGGATATTTTCTGTTTGGTTGGGGATTTTCTGAGGGTCAACCCTGCTATTTTGACACCCTCTTTTGAAGAGTGGTCTCATCTTTGAGTGGAACATCTGAAGAGAGATTTTCAGAGGCTCAGATCCTATACTTGACTAGCTGGTGTTCTAAAGTTATAAGTGTGATCTCATGTTTCTTCTGTTTTGATTGGCACAGGTAGGGGTGATTAGGGTGTATTTTCTCATCTCATTACATTTTGCTCAGTTCTTATATTAATTATCTGTTGATGTTCACTTCTAAATTAATTTATGTTCTCACTTTCTTGAGCTGCAACCTACTTTTATTGGGTTTAGCGCCCATACTTTATCCTCAATGCCATGGTGTTTAAGGAGGAGTATGTTGTTTCCCTCAATTAATTTAGCCTTATAGGCTTTTTGTTCCTGTGTTGCTTCTTGAATTTGTGGTTTACCTTGTAAGAGTACCTCAGGGAAATGCCCTGTTGAGGTCCAGCTAACACCTTAAAAATTCTGGGCTGTGTCTCATAGATCAGTTTAAAAAGAGTTTTCCCTGTTGCCATGGTAACTTGAGTATGGCTTATCAGAAGAGTAGTTAGAGTTGCTTGGGCCCTTTTTTACATTTTTCCACAGTGATATTTGATGGGAGCTTGGGTTAGATACCCATTAAGTCTCTCAACTCTTATATTCACTTGTGGGGGGTGGGAGGCTGTGATAATCTGTTCAATGCCTTGTTTGGTGAGACATACATTGGTGTCATCAGCAGTTATCATTTTTTCTCCATCTGTGATGAGAAGTATGAGTATTTCAAGCCTATTAATAATCTTCTTCCCAAGGAATTTCTGAAATTGTTACCAGTGTGATATTTAACTGCTTGTGCTCTGTCTAGCAAGTAGCAAAGTCTATGGCAGCAATGATACACTTATCATCATTTGATTTTCCTGACATATAGTCCACAATGTTGAGATTCCATACCTTAAATAGGTTTTTGTAACAATTAGCAGAACTAGCTAAGAAGCATAGTTTTTAGTATGCTATTTGCATACTTCACATCAGGTAAAACTTAATGTATGTTGAGATAGAATTTTGGCCATGATGCCTTGTATTTAATAAGCTTAAAAGATCTTTTGGCTCTGTTATGGCAAAGGTCTCTACAATAATGTAAAATATTGACAACCCTTTAAAATGTGGGAACTTGGGGAACAGTGACCCCTTCTGAGTGTTTTCTGTGTAGAGTATCATACACATTCACAAGCATGTGTTTTCTCTTGACTAAAGTGTTGCAGGCTACATAAGTGATGCCTGATGAAAACCTCTCCCTTTTGGTACAAAGTACAAGGATCTTTCAATCTGGTGTGAGTCCTTTTCTGGTGCAAGAGGCACAAAATGTAGGCATTATGGTGTGTGAGTAGTTCTATATTTTTCCTGGCTTGTATTGTATCTTAACATTAAAGTTTTAATGATTATCATCTATCTGACCTGCTTTGTGAAGAGGCTTAAGTCTTGAAATAGAAATGTGACTTGAGGTTGGTGAGGGTGAAAACTCTTCCTGTCTCTTGAGGCAATATCTTTTCTTTAATTAGGCATTGAATTATAGAAAATAACCTCTTTGTGTAAATAAGATAATGATATTCTCTCTCAGTGAGTTTGTGTGACTTGTAAGCCACTAATAAATTCACCAGTTGCAGTTGTGATAAAATGTCAGGGATCCATCCCATGGGGGGTTCCTGAGAACTTGCGGGCAGACAGATCACAGGCCCAGAGGTTAGGGCCCACCATAGAATAGGAGCTAACTTTACAATATAGGATAATGATTTTCCCAAGATGGCCCAGGGCCCGTTCAAAGGGACCATGGAATCCACGAGCCCAGTAAGAGTGATGTACATCACTCTAAATAGTTGTGTTGAAGTGGGCTCACTGGCAGCCACGGATTCCTGCAGGTGGTTGGGCTGTGGGGTGAGAGGCGGGGTCATTGGAACTTGGTAGGCTGGCAGGTAGCTGTATTTATCTTGGAATAGCAGTGGGAGCAAGGTGATCTAGGCTCCTTCTCTGCCAATAATCTCAGTCTTGAGTTCTGGCTTCATGGCTATAAATAAGGATTTATTCTAGAGTGAACTCTGAATATGCCAGGTTGAGGGATATTCCATGAAATGTACTGGGCCAAAGGGTGATCCAGGGGGATAATATAGCTCAGGCAGAAAGTCCGCTGTTTCTCAGGGTTGTTGGACGTGGGGAACAAGGCCGTGGAGATTAGTCTGCAAATGAAATAGAACTAAAATCAAATATGAGATAACCTGGTTGAACCAAAGGTTCATATCACTTTAATGTAAAAAATGACAATGGGCAACTTCCTGGCGGCCTAGGGTATAAGTATGCCCATCTGCCATGGGAAAACTTTTGCAAACCCTTCCAGGCCAGGTGATACTATCTTTCATGATTTGGAAATCATTGGTGGCTTCCTGAAGGAGTGGCTAATTCATTGGCTGATTTGAACTGAGAATACTCAAATTTTTTTGTCAGGTTGTGGGGTTAGTCATCTCTGGGCGGCCTGCGTTCTACAGAAAGTTTCTTCAATTCTCCAGCCGCAGTGGCCCCAGTTATCTTGGGATCGTTGGCCAAGCCTGCTCTCCCATTGGCGGGACTAACAGGATCCTTTTGCAGGATAGGCATAGGCGCTGGTGAGTCTAGGTTGATGTGCATCAGGAGTTTTACCAAAGACAGATTTGGTTCTGGTTCAAGCCCAGAAAAACACGGGCAGCTGGGCCTGTAGACTGGCGGCCCGCAGGGTGTTGGGGTTTGAATCCTGTAGCTGAGATTCTTCCATGAGCATTTTTAACAGGAGTTTGTCATTTGTGACAATTACAATCCATTGCACACAACAATTGAGTGGTTTTGTTTACATGTTGAGTTGCTATTGTGTCTTGTTTTTGGTTTGAGTTTTGACTCACCATGTGTGAGTGTATTTTTTCACCAATTCACATAGTAAATAGTAGGACACACCATCTCAAAAATCAACATCTCAAAATATGCCATCTCAAAATTATAGTAAAAACGCCATTTCAATTTACAGCATCACAACTATGAAAACAGGGTTTAAAATTTTAGTTTTTTGAACCCCAAAAAAACCAAAAACAATTTAAAAACATTTCTAGGCTTTTAAAAAAGGCATCAGAATTTCAAATCTGCAATAAAAAGGGGACAATTAAAATCAACAAGGCTGTGTAAACCCCAAAAGTAAAAATATACACAAAAACAACTATTTTCATCTATTATAGCTATGCCATATACTTTAAAATAAGAAAATATTTGTACCAAATGCTAAATAGAAGTCAAAAAATGATGAAACTGAAAAAATAAGAAGTGCAATAGTTTATTGAGGAAGGCTCATACATTGGTTGACAGTGCTACTGAGATGGCCTAAAGATGCTCAAGCTTTCTATCCTTGGGATAGTATGCAAGGACCACCTTGCTAATATTGGTGTACTTTTTCACCGCCTTAGTTTGCTTGGGGGGATCACCCTTAGTCTTCATACCAGTCTTGAAGAGCCAGGCAGAGATGACCTGCTGTGTTTGGAGGTGGATAAGAATCTTGTTAAACTTGGGCTTCTTGACCCTGACCCTAGTTGCAAACTGGCTATGCCACCCTTCAAGGGAAGAGATGGTCTTGATTAGGCCATCTTTGTTCTGCTTGAAGCAGCTCCAGGTGATTGAGTCACCGCCTTTTTTGATGTGGCGTGCTCCTTGGAAGATGCCAATTCATTGAGTTTCAAAATACTCAATAAAGGGCGCAAAAGCTGCCTGGTTAGCAATTATATAGGGGTGGTAGAGAAGGGCGTTGTAGAATACATTGGTTTCCTTCTTTTTTACTAGGGCAAGGGCAGCAAAGCAGTTAAAGATGTCCTTGGTCTCTTTGGTCCCTTCTGCATTGATGAGCTCATGCAGATCTGAGAATTTCTGAAGGCAGCGGCAGAGTGTCTGGAAGAAGTGAAAATAGCATCCCTGGGGGGAGCTCTTGAAGACTTTGATAAAAGCATTGGCCTGAGCCTGCTCAAGATTGACTACCAGATATTCATGGTATGGTAGGCTTTCTGGCTGCTTCTTGGGGGTAGGTGTGTCTTCATCCTGGGAGGGGGTCTTCTTCTTTTGTCCTCTAGTCTCCTTGGGCTCCTCTTCTAATATGGGGAGGATCTCATCCAGTTTAGTCTTCAGTATAGTGAGAGCACAGACATATGAGTCCTGCTTCTTTTTTGGGAGGAAGTAAAAAACAAGGAGAAGAACTAGATTTCCCACCTGCCCATGGATATTTCAAAGCTGAATGAAGAGCTTTGGGCAGGTGGAAAAAGTACCATCTGCAATCCAGGTCTTGCACTTAAGAAGTTTGCACAAATCTTGAGAGGCTGCAAAGCAGATTATGCACTTCTGTGCATTTGGGTCATCATCATGCAGAAGAAATTTCTTTTCATAGCAGGATAGCTTCTGCTCTTCAGTTAAGATTAACTGGTCAATGGACGTTGTACTGACGCCTTCAGTGCTTAGATAATACCTCTGATCAGTGAGTTATCTCTGGAGTTTAGAGGCGTCACCAACAGAAGCAAGTTGGGAATCATTAAGGTTGAACAGGGCATTGTTCATCACCTCAGTTGAGGTTTGCTCCCTGGTGGTGAGAATCACTTGCCAAAGAAACCAGCAGGTCAATTGATATAAGGGATCAAATGGTTTGGTGCAATCATTGTCAATAGTTAGGGCTTTAAATCTTGTGAAGCCATATGTTGTAAGCCTTGCTGGGCACCCAAGGTTATCACATTTAAAGTAACTTTGAAAAATGGCTTTTTTCTTGTCATTACAGCTGAAGATGTACACCTTGTACACAAATCTGGCACCTCCCTTCTTGGACATAATTGGGTAGTTAACAGGAAAGGTAGCAGGCACAGAAAATATGCCGTTTCTGCTGCAAATATTATGGATATTGTTCACATCCCATAGCTCAATTTGGTCATCTGCAGGAGCACCAGGCTCAGGTTCCTTCTCCTGCTCCTCCTCAGGCTCTGATGTGAGATCAGAGTGGTGATTGAAATCAAACAGCTTCTCTTGGGGGTCTGAGGGGAAGTATACAAAGGGAGAGTGGGGAGGGGTAGGGCTGGTTTCCTCTGGATCAGGGGAAGGCATGGGTGTCTTTGGAGGAGATTTAGCTTTAGCAGGCTGCTTCTTGGGGGTATTCTTGGCCTTTTTGGCCTTAGGGGGGTTGACCTTGCCCTTGGAGCCCTTGGAGGCCTTGGGCGTAGCTTTGGGGTTGGCCTTGGGAGGCATCTAAAAGTAAATTAGTAACAAAATATGGGCATTTTGGGGGCAGTTTTTGTCAGGAATCCACTCATTGGGAAGTTTCTCTCCAATGGAGTGAAGGAGAGCTCCCAAGTTGAATTTGACTAGAGTGGACCCTACTGGGATCCCTATAATTAACATGTTTAAGAGGTGACAAAATAAGCAGAATCTCCCCAGGAAGGGAGTGAAGTGTTTTAAGAGGTAATAGACACTGGTATATCCCAAAATCAACCAGGGTGCCTTGGGATGAATAATGGGGGAAATTGAGCTATTTCTACATAGGGAGCATAGCAACAACATGGACCAAAACAATACCAAATGGAGTCTTCTTACTTATCTGTGGGGGTAGGTTCAGGAGTTTTGAAGTTCACATTAGCTTGCCTATAACTAATTAACACACAAAAAGCCCATAAAATGAGAATGAGCTTCATGTTGTTGGTGAAGAGCCCTAGTTATCTACTAATCAAGTTTTTAGAAGTTGAAAATATAGATTTATTGGCTAAGATAGGAATAAAAATCTGTTGGAGAAATTTTCTCAGGAGGGGGAGATCAGTTTAAATACTGAGTGAAATGTGGGGATAGTCAGAGGGGTTACCAAAGGCTGCTGCAAGGATTGATTATAAAGGATTGTCTTGAAGGACTGCAGCAAGCTGCAGCCTGCAAGGCAGGAAGCAATAAGGTTTGCTGGTGCTTGCATGGTGCATTTGGGCTGGTGTTTATGTGTTTAGAAGGTTTTCTTATTTGGATGAGAGTTATTTCCTTGGCTTGGTTGATCTTTAACTTCTGGTTGGTGGTTTAGAGAGGCAGGGGTTGCAGTGGAGACTTTTGAGGATGTTTCTGCACTTTGATTGGTGGTTTTAAACACTGGGGTGTTTTTGCTTAATTTAGATTTTATATTAAAATCCTTATTATCATCCTTGTTGTCCTTGTTGTTGTCCAAACTTGAGTTTCTTGGTTTTATAATAGGATTCATTAAGCTTGAAGGGTTTTCAAAACTGTTTTTGCACTTGGTTTTAAATTTAGAGCGTATAAGTAAAAGGCATTCATTTTTAAATTTCAAATGTGGATTTGAAAGCTTGTTGTTGATTGTATCCAAGGCTAAGATTTCAGGTTTGGTATAGATGGAAAGATTATCTTCTGAATTCTTTGTGCCAGATCCCATTTGAAAATTATTTTGTGTAGAAGGAATGGAATTCCTCACAGTTTTCAAAGAAAAAAATGTGAATGTTTGTAATAAAAAAAGTAAATATTTTTCATAGAATTGTAGAGAAAGTCTGAAAATATGTATTATCAAAATTTAAAAGTTTTTTATTTTGTAAAAAAAATTATTGGCAGCACAAGTAGGCAAAACTTTGAGTTTTGACTGAAAACTTGCAGTCAAAATGGCGTTTTTGAGATGACCTAATTGGGATGCTGTAGCTCAAAAACATAGTGACTTTGACCATTTTTTATGTTAAATTAAGAAATCCACAGTGGAGCTACCTCAACCAGGCCAAAGAGTAAAGCTTGAATATTTCAAAAACTAGCTTATACAATTGGGGTTAAAAAGTAGTCAGTTGTTTAGAGGAGATCAAAAAAAATATGCAAAGTTTCATATGTTTTCTTACATTCTTTATTATAATGATTTTTGACGTGAAACTATACTTTTGAAAAGTGGAAAGCAAGAATTGCAGTGGGGGAATCAATATAACGTAGCCTGGCGTCATAGGTAATTTCCCCTTATTTTACCCTATCCATTGTGCACATTGAGTCAATCAGGGGAATGAACCCCGGTGGAATTTGAAGTGACATAAATCAAAACAATGTAATCACCACCTTTCATATTAAAATCATTAATAAAATATTTTATTAAGGAAACTCCTATCAATGTATCCATGTATAGATAAGTTATAAATTACATATAGCAAAGGTGTTTTTTACCCAGAAATGACAATCACTAGTAGGACTACCATAGTGGCATTATTTTAGGTTGTTCTTAGTATAAGTGTCTTGGATTAATACTATAGGAACATATTCTGATTGTATATAGCAGGCTTTGTTTTAGTGCAGAAATAAGCTTATTTTAGTTTAAGATAAATGGCGTAAATCAAAATGACATAAAATTGAGATGACGTAAACACACCCCATACTAAGTGATTTCATATATAAATAAAGTTAGCAAAATAAGATTTAATTAATTTGACTCAAAATAACAAAGTCAAGATGTGTACTTTCAAGATGCTGCATGTCAGGGACCCACTTTGAGGGGAACAAGCCCCCAAGTTGGTGAGCCAAGGCCCCTAAATTAAGCCCTGCAATGGCTGAACTGATGGGCACAGTAACCATGGCAAGATGGCCCAAGTGACCTAAGTACGCAAATCTTCCCATAAGGGAGCTGAAACAACCCAAAAGATAGTATCCTATCATGTACAGCAACAGATAGAATGAAGCGTGAGGCCGTACCAACAAGGGTTTGGCAGGTGAAGGAGTAGAATGGCGGCCATAATGAAACTTTTGTCCCCAATGACCAGAGGGATATTTGAACCATCCATTGGCCAATGACTCCTTCTGATGGGCATCATTTGGTGAGGATTTTTGCCAGTCAATAGAGGGAGTGGGATTCTCAAGACCTTTTACAGTTGTAAAAGGGAGACTAGAAACCACCACAGGAAATAAATTCACTTCATGGCTTCAAATAAGTTACTAAGAAATAGATGTGTCAAGATAGGATAGAAATATTCTTTATTGTTGGAACAATTAAGTTTGGTAAAGTTGTTACACTTAAATAGTCTAAAAATAGAGGCTGGGTAATTTAAGAGGATATTGGGAGAGATGAGAGGGATTTTCCAATAATTTGCATAGATATGATGGCTGAAACTAATACCTGGATCAGATGGGCATGAATTCTTGACTGTATATGTAATATAATCACATTTCTAACAGAGGAAGAGTAGAGATAAACCACAAGATCTTGGAAATTAAAGCGGTTTGCATAAGGAACATCAAGTAAATTGCAGAACAGAGCCTTGGTTTCATCTTCATCTGATAGATCCAAGGGCGTCAGGATGAGCCAACGCAGCCAATCAGCTGCTGAGCAGTAAGTGACATTATTTCTGGATTTACTAACCTTTTTGAAATTGATTCAAGGTTTGAAAGCAAAAATTGATTCAATGTAAGGTTTATAAATAGCTAAAGTAAGTTGTCTAGCTAATTTTAAACTAACAATTGGTGTTTTTTGAAGGTTTTGGGTTTGAATCCCGTTCCAGTCCATAATTTTACACAAACTGGTGCTTGAAACTTGGTGTCTGTGCTATGTTGTTGCTATAATCCATATAATTAAAGGAGTCAGGGAAGGAATCCCTGACACTTAATTATAAAATTATAAGTGAATTTTAACTATTTTTTATTTTATTTTATTCATGATTCAAAATCACTAACACAAAAAACGCCATCTCAAATTAAATTTGAGATGGCCTATTTTGAGATGGTGTGTCCTAATGCAAAAATGTGATATATATAATATTCTGGTTGAAAAAAAGGTTCATATAAATCTTTATCTTCATATGTATATATCATATTAATCAGTAAGTTCAGAATTTATATGGGTTTTCTTATTAGGTGGTCTCATCAAGTTCACTACAGGATGCTTATCAGTTTCACTGATTTAGGCATATTGATTGGTGAGTTTTTAAAAGTGTCATGAGGAGCAACTTTTGGAAAAGCTTCAAATATAGAGTTAAGAATAAGAGAAGTATATTTTACTGGATAATACTTTAGACTTATGTAGCTTGTGCTGTGGCAGGGATTTAAGCCGGACCAAAGATAAGGGCAGTCATGTGCAGAATGGGTTAGAGTCACTGGATACCTGGACAAGTCATGTGATATTGATTTGTTGCCATTTCCAGCATGTCAAACTGTATATTAGATTGTCATCAAACCATGCAATGTCTGGATGTTAAGTATGTTGGCGGTGACCATAATACTGTACATCCAGCTCATTGACACACCCCCTTAAGGGGTTACTCTGGTACATCAGGAGGGGTTTTTTTCTTGACGGCTGCTGTCTGATGTTCCTGGAGTTGTTTGCTAGTTGGTACCAACCTGGCCAAATGTTCTCCCTTGCTAGGGCAGAGGTGAAGTCTGTGGTACTTCTTGGTGATAGGGCCTTTGGCGCCTTGGAACTTGACTAGGTAGGTGTTTCTTACCTGGTCTGTATTTGAAAACTCTTCCTGATCCTCTGTGTACTAAATCCAGCTTCTTTCTGTTTCTGACAAGGATTCAGACAGGGGAGTTGACTGGGAGTGGTTCCTCTGAAGAGGTCACCTTTTGTACTTTGAGTCTCTTGGTTTCTGCTATCTTAGCTTTGAGGCATGTGTGTTGTAGCGCTGGAGCCTGTTCCACTGTGGGGGTTTCCCCAGGGGGATCTTCATATATGGTTGGACATTGCAGGTGACTATATCTGGTTTGTACCT
The DNA here is from genome assembly GCA_014839935.2 of Entomophthora muscae. NCBI lineage: Eukaryota > Fungi > Entomophthoromycota > Entomophthoromycetes > Entomophthorales > Entomophthoraceae > Entomophthora > Entomophthora muscae. The sequence continues at coordinate 877,839 of QTSX02001426.1, forward strand.
GTATTTTAGTTCATATGGTGAGTAGCCTTTCCCTTGGTTGATGTGTACCCAAGATACTAATAATGCATGTTTCACATATAGTGGCCATGTGTCTCTGGCTTTGCCATTCATTATTTTCTCAAGGGTTCTGATGAGACTGCTGTTTAGGTGTTCAACTCTGCTGTTGGCCTGTTGCCTGTAGGGCGGTGTTGTGGAATGTTTGATATTCTTTGATTTTAAATCATCATTCACTACATGTCCTGATAGTTCTGTGGCTCCATTGGTTATGATGTAGTCAGGAGTTCTGTAGTTGGCTATGATTGCCTTGTTGATGAAGCGGTTGATTGTTTCTGCTTTGTGGTCTTTGGTTGCCCAGCAGATAGGCCAGTGTGTAGAAAAGTTGATGGTTACAATTAAGAAGTGTTGTTTTTCTTTAGGTTCTGGGAAGGGTCCCACTACATCCAGCCCCCAAACCTTAAATGGTTCTGGGTCCAGTACTGGGTTAACTTTAGGTTGTGTAGCTTTAATGCTTGAGCATTTTTCACACACTGTGCACTTCTTTAAAACAACAATGATGTCTTGCTTTTGATTAGGCCACCATACTATTTCTTTTAGAGTGGGGTATAGGTTATTAGCCTTTGTGTGCCCCAGTAGTCAGTGATGTTTGAGGATAGTATCAACCCTTTGTGCAAGTGGAATGTAGGGGATGTTTTTGTCTTTGATAATGTGATATACTGTAACATTTGATACATGGAAGTGCTTCTTGTTTCTTATTAATGTATCATGAGTTAACTGATGTGTTGAGGGGTCTTTCCCTTTGGTTTTTTACTCTGTGTTATATAGGTTTGACCTGTCAGGGTCCAGGTGGTCAGTATGCTCCTCTCTTGACTGACATAGCCTAGAGAGAGCATCATATGTGAATAGCTCTGCCCTCCTTTTGTAATGGATTTCCAGATTGAGCTGCTCCAGAAGAGACATCTGTTTGGCTTGTTTCTGTGCAAGTGTGTTCTGAGTTTTGAAGTATATTAAGGATTTATGGTCATTTAGTACTCAAATGTTTAAATGTTCTTCTATATAACATCTCCATTTTTTGCATGCATGGCATATTGCTAGCAATTCCTTATTGTGTATAAGGTTCCTCTACTCAGTGTTAGGTAGTTTTCTACTTTTGTAACATACTGGCAGAAAGTCTTTCTGCCCTGGCTGACAGACGTGTAAAGCCCCATAAAATGAGGGAGTATTCTAGCTAGGAAAGGCACCAAGTTGGTGACTTGGAATCCCGTGAGTGCTGTCAAGATGGGATAGACCGTCATCATCCATCTAAAGACTTTGGCATGTATGTTAAAACGTCCAAAATTACCAGCAAATTATGTAAGCACATAGAAGACAAAGGAATATATTGCTACGTGCTGGGTGGAGCGGGGCAACACCAGCATGGGCCAGGAGTACGTCTCAGAGGAGTTGAGCTATGCTGGCTCCTTGTAGAAGTACTTGTTGGGTGGCTTGTTGTAAGGCCCATGCTGGTGAGAGTGTTGGTGGCCCCCAATCCCAAGGCAGGCTGTGAGAACAGCAGAGAAGATTAAGTGGTTCATCTTCAGTTCCTGGGAAAGGGCAGATAAAGCTTAGTGTCTTGTTTTAACTTCTTGTAGGTAAAGTTTTTGGTATTGATTTATGTGATACTATTGAGGGGTAATTTCACTCAATGATAGCACAAACTACCATCAAGTGATTGAGATTTATTATATACTATCATCCTTAGTGGGGCATGAATAGTACAAAGCTTGGACAGGGGACCCCAAACACTTGGTGTTATCTGGGATTCCCTTTTGGGAGTGGAATGGGAGTGGTTTGGAAAGCAATGAATTGTTATCCTTGGCATGGCATGGAATTGGAGCATCTTCAGGCACAGTAATGCATTTCAATTCATCTTTTGCAGTTGATGCATTATTTGTAATGCTGGACTGCTTGTCAACCCCCTCCAAATTTGGTAGATTCCAAATTTGGGCAGCAGTTCCCTCTCCATTTGGGTTTGGGGAAATTGCCTTTTTGGGTTTCCCCTTTTGGCAATTTCCCCATTTGGCAGGCAGTCGGGGGCTGGCAGGGGCGGGCGGGAGCTGCCTGGCTGGCTGGCTGGTGGCGGGCGTACGCGGGCAAGCTGCCAGGCCCAGTGTGCGGCCTGCGGACGGGGTATAAAACCTGTCCAAATTAAAAATAATATTTTTAATGCCTGATTCAAAAACCCGGCTTCCCGCAGCAGTTTCCCCAATAAGGGGGAACTGCTGCCTTTTTTTATCTTGTTCTTTATACTGCAGTGTGCACAAAATATCCTTCTGAACGCCAGTGTTGTCAGGAATATTCCTGACAGATGTGTAGTACTGCGCCAATTGGGGTGTCACTGGCATCTGACTTGAGCTTGTACTGTAAATTCAGAACCTAAAAGTGAAAATGCGGGATTTTCAAATCCTTGGTCCAAATTTCAAATCACTTTTGTGGGATGGCCTTTTTTAATTAATTTGATTGTTTGAGTATTTATTTGAATATTTGAAAATGCAGGAGCTCATAGACACTTTGCAAAGTTCAAGTCAAACTGCATATTTACAATGGACAAAATGAATTAACTGGAATCACTTTTGAAGCATTCAAATCCATCAACCATTTTCATTAAATTTACTATGTTTTTGGAATTATGGGATTGTCAAATCCATGAACCAAATTTCAAATCACTTTTGAATGCCACTAGTAAACTCAGAAATTAATTGCAGGAACTGGAATCCAAATTTAATGTACACTAAGCACACTAGGAAACACCAAACCAAATCAAGAAGCTCTACCACAACTAAAATCAAACTAGAAATTCAATATCAATAACCATGTTTAGACATAAAAAGTTATTAAACTTTAAAATCATCCAAACCCAGAAGGTATATAATATTATTCACTTCAAATCACAGATATAGAAATTATGTTACTATTCATGTGAGAGAGGGGGCTAAACTAACTAAGTTTGGCTCTCATCCCGGTGAAACAAACCACCAGGATGCCGCCCAGTTGAGAACTGGGACAGCCGCTCAAAGAGGGGACCACAAGGAGGACACATGAGACATTTGAGGGAAATAAGCATTCAAACTCATCAACATCAGTCCGGTGAGCAACCAAGGGGTGCAGGTGAGAGTGGGAGGGAACACCTCATAGGCCACAAGTGGTACAGGATCACTCTTGACCAAACTGGGGAGAGGAGGCATGGAAGACACATCCCTCTCAGAGGCAGGCAGGGTGTGATCCATGATACCCAGATCCAAGTCATTGCATTTCAAGCTCTTAACCACAGCCTCTCCAGAAAAGAGGAGACCACTGGGAAGATCCCAGAGACTGGAGGGATCTTCTCCCACAAGCCGGGCAGAAGAGGAAATTTTCCCCCACAAGTCTGGGGAGGTAGACCATAAGAGCAGCAGAAACAGGGCCAATGAAAATACCACAAATTTCATAACAGGGAGTATTATAGTTGTGTTTTCCTCAAAATTTGGGTAAGTTAAGTGATTTTGTTTTGGATTATACAATAAAATTTAGGCTTCCAGGAGGACCCACAGACAAGAGAACAGGCAGGAAGTAATAGGGGGACTTCAGAAGGCTTGGCAGTATACCCAGGTGCCTTGGAGACAATTGAAACAGAAACAGGTTCAAAAATAAAGAATATGTAGAGAAATTCAAAGTAAAAGAAGATTTTATATTAAAATTAACTAAAAACTTAGTTTTGAGCATAAACGTTGAAAGCAAAAGCAAAAACACAAACAGCTATACGCTGGAGTTTGTTCTAGGAGTCCCAGAAGAGGGACTGGGTTTGAAGCAGGGTGGTGGAAGGTAAGAATTATAGTAACAACTAACACTTTTTAAAATTTCTAAATGATGGAAACCCAAACTGAGTTCCAACCAAGACTGTAAAATTAAAAACAAATGCAACAGGAACCAAAACTTTAATAAATTTGGAAAATAGACAAGCAGGGGACTGAAAGTCCCCTTGCTGCATTAAAAGGAATGGGTTGCAAGTAAATGTGAATCACATGACATTTGGCTCTGGATCCAATTGGCTAGAAGAAAAACTTTGCTGGATAGGCCAGGGAGACTGGAGAGTCTCACTCTAATTTCCGCGGTTGGATCTGATTGGCTGGAAGAGGTACCAGGTATTTTGAGTTCACTTAAGTTGTCAAGCGTCAATGTGGCAACCTTTGATTGGCTAGCTCTAATGGTTTTTAAAAGTGGGCAACACCAGGCTAATAAGTAGTCTAAATTAACCAGTGTTTCTTCCCAGGAGGGAGCAACCAAAGGCAAGGGATCCGCAGGGTAGGCTAGCACAAACCTCTCATCAACTGTGTGTGCTAAATCCTTTAAAGAATGGAGGGGTTTGGCTGGGGTTTTTGGGCCTTTCTTGGTGCGGCAAAGGAAGATTGTGCAATCCAATGCCAGAGGTGGCAGGGAATTTACAATTCAAGGCTAAACCAAGAGAAAATAACTACCCACAACTAAACTAATAAATCTAAATAAACACATATGTAATCTAAAATATATTTTTTATTTTATTTTTATGAACCAACAATTGCATTCTCAACCAGCCCCTGCACCAGCCTGCGGTATCAGGATTGACAATTCTTCCTCTCTGGAAACCCAGGCCCAAGAGCAGGAATTGAACCCCAACCCTAGACCCCTTTGGGCCGCTGGGCCTGTGGACTGCAGGACCGCCTGCCTGCGTTTTTCTGGAATCAACCCCCCAAGATGATACCAAGAACGTTGGCCCATGCAGTGAAACAGGCCAAACCAAGTAAATTATTGCACCAAATGGAAGACTAATCACATTGCCTAATGGAGGTACTGAAGCGACAACTATTAGCTTCATGGATTTGAAGTCTACACCAGTGGCCAATCAAGAGCCATCCCAGGAAAGAGGCACGGGCCCGTGGCCCAACCCCATGACCACAACTCTAAAGCAAGATAATCAGGTAGCCAAATTGAGATTCTTGACCAATGAAAGAACTCCCAGGCTGAGTGCTGTTTTACTGCCTTTGGACCCAAGCACCCAGTTCCTCCAGGCCTGCCTTTCCCAATGCCCTGATGAATCCCATGGAAAATATTAAGTTTGGAGGTGAGGTAATATATAGACCAAAGGACCCCACGCTTCAAACTTATTGCCATTTTTGAATAAAGGTTATGTTATTTTGGCTTATACAGCTACTGCCTTATTTTTTATTTGCCATCTACCAATTCAGCTCAAGATCCTCTGGCCCTCCTGCCCCACCGCCTGCCATTTTCTGTCCTCCTGGTGTACCCTTTGGGCCCATTCACTTCACTGATTACCCCCTGAAGCCTGAATACAAGGACTATACCCCAGAAAAGATACTTGAACTCAATCCTTTGGCCTGCATACAATCTGCTGTTAGATACAACCGTCAAGGCCCGTGGATATTTTCAACACTGAAATTATTTAGAGGAAAATTCAACTATCTTCCTGCATATAATATCTACATGGAACTGCCTGTGATGCCCAAACCTATGCCTGCTTCCTTGCCTGACCTCCCAACTGACTATACTAGCAAGCTCTTTGGAATTGTGTACATCACCCTCACAGGGGTGATCAACACCATCATACCAGCCGCCAGCCCGTGGTCTTGGGTGGGAAAGTCTGTTTCCTATCTTTTTAAGTTAGCTCCTCTCTTGTGGTGGGCCTGTCCCACTAAAACACTGGCCCAAGTTACCCCTGAAAATGGCAGGATGGCTGCCCAAGACTAGATTCCTGACATGTGGGGCAGCCCATCCATAAGGGCGTCCCAGAGGTTCCAAGAACAGACCTATAACCCAACTCAAGGGGAGTCATGCCGACACACAGGCCTCCCAAGGTGTCAGAGCCAGCCAACCACCTCCCGTATCTCAAGCCAGGAACAGTAGCCTGAATCCTAGACAGAAGCCGCTCTCAAGGCCTGCCACAAAAGTCTCCTATACAAAGGTCATTGGGAATAATGAGGTTACATACACCTCCATTGTGTACCCAGTTGTCACCTGGCCCTGCACTCTTGATCCAAGAGTTGCTACTTCCTGCCCCTGCGTCTTTGATACATCATATGAGCCATTGACCACCACCAAAGAGCCATATGTGCCTGTGTCTTATGCCACCATTGATGGCGCCAGCGCAACCAAGCGTGATCTCACCTTCTACAAGAAGGTCCCCATCCCCTGTGTCAAGCCTGCTAGCCAGGATGCCACGGTACCTGCCAAGGGCTGGCGTTGGTTGATGGATAGTGAGTGTGAAGCTCTCCTCACCTGCTTGAACAGGGGAATGACAGTTCAGGATATTGAGTCCTTATTTGGTGTCACAGCCAGATACATTGTTGACATCAACACCAAGTAAGGCAACACCAGGAAAATTGCAAAATCTGCCAAGGCTAAGCGGCAGCCCAAACTACTTCAGCCCACTCATCTCAAGGCAATCAAGCAGTGGGTTACCAAGGATTGCCACCTGGACTCACTTGCTGTCCAATCAATGCTTGACACAGAGTTTGGGCTTTCTGTTTCTAAAACCCTCATATACAAAGCAATGATCAAATTGGTCTTCTTGTGGAAGGTGCTCAGAGTTTCTCCATACAACAGAAACAATGAGAATACCATCAATGATCAACACATTTATGTTGAGACATATCTGGCCCTAAAGAAAACTGGGAATGTCCAGTTCTTCTACATTGATGAATTGTTGTTTTCCTCCTCACTCAGGTCTAGGCATGGGTGGGTTGAGAAGGGGTTCAAGGAGGGCGTAGCCCATTGTGAAGCTGTCTGTTCCCAGACATATTCAATGATTGCTCTTCTGGGTCCTTGCGGTTTAGATCAATACCAGATGATTAAAGGCTCCCATAACAGCGGGACATTTCTTGATTTTCTCCAAACTGTCAAGGAGTATCTCTGGATCAATTACTGTAGTACAACCAACATTGTTGTGTTGGATAATGTTGGGCTCCACAAAGTGGATCTGGTTGTGTCTGAGTTCCCCCCATCAACAAAAACAGCCACACCTCCAGCTACCAGCTTACCAATTGTCCAATGAGACTTCTCTTCCTCCTGCCATATTCCCATTCCTGAATCCAATTGAGGAGGTCTTTGGGTGGATGTCATAAGTTACAAACTCCTTTCAACTATGATAATCAAAAGGCCTCAACTATGGGAGTCAAACCCTGGCATCTTGCGGGCTGCCAGCCTGCAGGGCCAGCCGCCCGGCTGCCTGCAGTTTTTGAGGTTCAAATCAGGATTGGATTTGACGTCGGAGAATCTCCTGAAGTTTGATGAGCCAAGTTTGCCTACAATGATGCCTCCCGCGCTAGGGGTTCCTGTTAACCCAACCAATCAACAGCCTGGGTTAGCCACAGACCCCAGAATAACCCGGGCCACATTGGAAGAAGAAACAAAGATACCTTCCATAAGAAGCGGGCCACCCAGAGATGACCCGTCCCGTGACCTGGTTAAAGAATTGGAGTGCTCTAGTTGCAAGTCAGCCAATGAAATAACCCCCACAATTGTTGCCACCAAGGACTGTGAGGACCTAGTAGATGGGGAAATCCGGGCCATGAAAATCTTTGAAAGTTTTGCCATGACAGATGGGCATACTTATACCCTGGGCTGCCAGGAAGATGCCCATTGCCATCCTTGCAATAAAGTGACATGAACCTTTGGTTCAACCAGATCATACCATACTTGTTATTAGTTTTATTTCATCTTTGGTCTACTCCTTGTGGCCCCATTCCCCATGCCCACATACCCCAAGAAACCGCGGACCAGCCGCCTGAACTTTACTGTCCACCAGGAGCTCCCTTCAGCCCAGTACATTTTACCGAGTACCCACCCAACCCGGCGTATTTGGAGTTTACTCTGGAGGAGATCCTTATCCACAACCCTGAAGCTAGAACTAGAGAGACTGAAACCGTATACAGAGAAGGCATCAAAATCACCATACCTCCTCTGCTATTCCAAGACAAGTATAATTTCCTGCCCGCATATTTAGTTCCAACGACGCCGCCCCACACCCTGCGGCCCAACCGCCCGGAAGATTCTGTTGCTGCTGATGAATCCACCTCCACCCAAATATTTGGGGTGATGTATATCACCCTCACTGGGTTGATTGATTCCATGGTGCCTACGAGCAGACCTTGGGCAATACTTGGAAAATTGTTATCTTATATTGTAAAGTTAGCCCCAATCCTGTGATGGGCTCTCCCTGCTGGGCCCGCAGGCCGTCTGCCTGCAAGTCCTCAGGAACCCCCCACAGGTTGGATCCCTGACATTATGGAAATCTACCTCAAACACAGTAACCTGGGCCCCAAGATGTTGTTAACTCTTGGGGCATCCTGTATGCTATTTTTATTGATTTCAGCTTACTATGCATACACTTTAGCTACCAACCTGATCACCGCAGTGACCTGACACCAAACCAGCCCCAAACAGAAAGACACACCACCTGGCAAGGAGAAAACCAAGACCCCAAACTTGCAGGTGCAGAACATCATAGTAAACCAGACCACAACCCGGGTAGATATGCCCCAGATGGGGAAGCTCACCCTGGAAGAAGCCAGAAGAGCAATGCCAGTCCTCCACCTCCATTTTCAGGCCAACGCAAACTCATACTCTAACAACACCAAGAAGTTCCTTGGAGTAGCCTCCATGCTCTCCGGCAATGCCCTGGACTGGTTTGGGAAAGCAACAGCCAAGGACGTTGAGTTCTTCCTAGACTACTCCAGATTTGAGAGTGAACTGATGGCCACAGGCAACAACCAAGATACCCGCCACCACGCCTTAATCAGCCTACTGGACATCCAACAAGGACCACAAACTCTGCAAGCTTACACCAATGAGTTTTTGAAGTTGAAGGCTAGAACCCAACTTGAGGATGAGTTATCAGCTATCCTGTACCGCAGAGGAGCCTGCCCGGCCCTGAAGGAGCTCCTCAAGCACCACCCACCTACGCTTGGCCTGGATAAACTACTCCTTTTATGCAGAGGGTTGAGCCTCAACCAAGAAGGTACCTCCTCCTCCACCCAGCGCGTGAACCAAGCCCAGACACCCAGTAGACCTGGGATGTCTCCAGATGAACTACAGTGTCACTACCGCAAAGGCTTGTGTTTCTATTGTCATGAACCTGGGCACCTTACCAAGGCTTGCCCCAAGAAGAGTAACTCCCCAGTTTCCTTGGCGCAAATAAACACCTCTACTCAATCTTATAAGTTTATCCAAGTTGAAGCCAAAACACTCACAACATCCCAGACCATGGGAGCCTTCATTGACACTGGAGCAGAAGAGAGTTTCATCAACGCCACTCTTGCCAAGGACCTTGGACTGAAGGTCACCAATGAAAGCGTCAAAGTAATCATGGGGAACAGTTCTCATGACCTGGGTTTCAGGTGCGCTACCAAATTGCCCCTGAAAATTAGGCAGAACTTGTACCCTGCATTTCCCATCATCCTGAAAGGACTTCCCCACCCCCTGATCCTTGGGGACTTGTGGTCACAAAGACACGGCGCTATTCTGAACTTTTGAAATCAAACAGTTGCCTTGAAAGGAGACAATTTGTTTGATGTGGTACCGTTCCAGTTGGGCCCAACAAGCAAGAAACCCAATACACTCCTGATCCTGAGATTGGAACCCAGCGTGGGATTCCTACCTGGCCCCTTAGAGAAGTGGAGCCACATCTTCAGTGAGAAAGCAGCAACCCAGCTCCCCAGCCACTCCATCTATGACCACGCCATTGACCTGCTACCTGGGACTCAACCACACCACGGCCCCATATACAGCTGCAATCACCGCAAACAAGCAGCACTGAAGGCTTACCTGGAGGACATGACAAAAAAGGGTTTCATCCAGGTGTCTAAAAGCCCTTGCTTGTTGCCCATGCTGTTTGTAGAGAAGAAAGACAGCAGGATGCGCCCCTGCGTAAACTACCATAAACTAAACAACATCACTGTAAAGAACTGCTACCCCATTCCCAACGCCAACAACCTTTGTGATGTATTGACAGGAGCCCATGTGTACTCAAAGATTGACCTGAGAGACGCCTTCAACCAAATCAGAGTCGAGGAAAGATACAAATACAAAACGGCTTTCAAAACCAGATACAGGTTGTACAAATACCTAGTGATGCCATTTGGGTTGTGTAACGCCCCAAGTACTTTCCAAAGGATGATCAACTCAGTCTTAGGCAAGTACCTCAACCAATTCTGTGTGGCATATTTGGACAAAATTCTCATATACAGCAAATCACATGAAGAGCACCTCAAACACCTCAACCTGATACTGAGCAAACTCTCACAGGCCAACCTACACGCCAAGCTAAAGAAATGTGAGTTCTTCCAGCCCGAGGTCAAATTCCTGGGATACGTTGTGAAGACTGGCGGGTTTGCTATGGCACAGGATAAAGTAGAGGCAATCACAACCTGGCCATTCCCCAAGTGCAGGAAAGATATCAGAAGTTTCCTGGGGCTAGCAAACTACTGCCAGGATTTCATACAAAATTTTTCTCAGATTACATTGTCCCTAACCCGCCTCTGCTCTGACAAGGTCCAGTTTGTCTTGTCTGATGAGTGCACCTCTGCGTTTGTGACCCTGAAGGAAGCTTTCACATCTGCCCCGGTGCTTGCCATGCCTGACCCAGCTAAACCTTTTGTGCTGGAGACAGATGTGTCCAACTTTGCGGTGAGTTGGGTCCTTCTTCAGGAAGGAGGGGATGGTATGCTACATCCTGTAGCATATTACTCCAAGAAGATGCTACCAGCTGAAAGAAACTACCCAATATATGACAAGGAGATGCTAGCTATAATGAAGACACTGAAGCATTGGCGCAGATACTTGTGCGGTGCTGAACACCCAGTAAAGGTTCTGACATACCACAAGAACTTAGTTTACTTCTTTTAACCACGCCAGCTGAACCAACAACAGGCTAGATGGGCCTTAGAACTGGCCAATTACACCTTGACCATAGACTACAAGCCAGGAAAGGTTAATGTTGTGCCGGAAGCCTTGAGCAGGAGAGCTGACCTGATTGCCTCCTCTGCAGAAATCAAGGACTGCAACACCCATACTCTATTAGACCCTGCCAGCTTAGCAATACAACTGAAGTACTTTAAGATTGCTGCCAGCAAACCCAATGTGATAGGAGCTCAGAAACAAGATAAATACTCAATTGAGCTAGTCAAAACCCTGACAAAGGACCTGGATTGCCATCACTCAAAGAAAGGATACTCCCTGAAAGGTACTACCCTGCTGCTCCACAACAGAATCTATGTACCCAAGGGCCACACCCAAACAAACATATTGATTGACCACCATGACTCAGAGATGGCCAGCCACCTGGGTAGACACAAATCCCTCTCAAATATCAAGCAGAACTACGTGTGGCCAGGCATGGACAAGGAAGTAACTTCATACATCAATTGTTGTGAAACCCGCAGAAGAACCAAGACACGTTGCTCAAAGCCAGAAGGACTGCTGAGACCCCTGAACATCCCAGTGGGTCCCTGGAAGTCAGTGTCAATGGACTACATAGTAGAACTCCCCCCTTCAAAATCCTTTGACGCAATTCTAGTAATGGTTGACTGTTTCACAAAAATGTCCTACTTCATCCCAACCACTACCCACTGCAAAGCAGCTGAGACTGCCAGACATTTCCACGACTGCATCCTGACACAACACAGCACCCCAGAAGAAATCATCACCAACCAAGGACCCCAGTTCATATCCCACTACTGGACCCAAGTGATGAAAGACCTTGGAATAAAACATTGCATGTCAACCTCCTATCACCCACAGACAGACAGAAAGACAAACCAAATGGGTTAACCAGATCTTGGAACAATACCTCCAATGCTACGCCAACGCAGACCAGGACAACTGGGCAGAGATACTACCCATAGCGCAATACACCTATAAAAGCAAAGACCACGCATCCACAGGTATGTCTCCATTCAAGGCCAACTACGGATTTGACCCATCTTGGGACCATAGTATTGGTAGCAAGGAACAGAATACTGCAGGACAAACCTGGATCAAACAAATACATACCACCCAAGAAACCTGTCTCAGAAATCTGACTTGCACTGTTAAGACCTACAAGGCGTTTGCTGATAAGAAAAGCGTCCCCAGGAAATCTCTGGAGGTAGGCAATGAAGTGTACCTCAACTCTCAAAATGTTCCCCTACATGTACCCAGTAGAAAGCTAGTGCACCGCCGCTGTGGCCCTTACAAGATCACAAAGCAAATAGGAGAAGTGGCATACAAACTAGAGCTACCATCTACTTGGAAAATCCACAACATCTTCCACTACTCACTGTTATTCAAGAAAGAAGGAACCTCCCTTCCCCACCAGAAGATCAAGACCAAACCCCCACCCATCCAGGAGGGACGCTCAACAGAATACAAAGTAGAGTAAATCCATGGACACCACCTCCACTAAAAGACCCCACAGTACTATGTCAAATGGGTGGGATATCCACCCAAAGAAAGCACCTGGGAACCAGTCTCCAACCTATCCAACGCACAAGGTGCCATACAGCAATACTTGGAAAAGAGAACCAGGAGGGGGGAGGGCAACGGAGGAGAAGGGGATGATGTCACAAGTGACAAACTCCTGTCAACTATCATAATCAAAAGGCCTCAACTATGGGAGTTGAACCCTGGCATCTTGTGGGCCGCCAGCCTGCAGGGCCAGCCGCCCGGCTGCCCGCAGTTTTTGGGGTTCAAATCAGGATTGGATTTGACGTCAGAGAATCTCCTGAAGTTTGATGAGCCAAGTTTTCCTACAATGATGCCTCCCACACTAGGGGTTCCTGTTAACCCAACCAATCAACAGCCTGGGTTAGCCACAGACCCCAGAGTAACCCAGGCCACATCAGAAGAAGAAACAAAGATACCTTCCATAAGAAGCAGGCCACCCAGAGATGACCTGTCCTGTGACCTGGTTAAAGAATTGGAGTGCTCTAGTTGCAAGTCAGCCAATGAAATAACCCCCGCAATTATTGCCACCAAGGACTGTGAGGACCAAGTAGATGGGGAAACCCAGGCCATGAAAATCTTTGAAAGTTTTGCCATGACAGATGGGCATACTTATACCCTGGGCCACCAGGAAGATGCCCATTGCCATCCTTGCAATAAAGTGACATGAACCTTTGGTTCAACCAGATCATACCATACTTGTTATTAGTTTTATTTCATCTTTGGTCTACTCCTTGTGGCCCCGTTCCCCGTGCCCACATACCCCAAGAAACCGTGGACCAGCCGTCCAAACTTTACTGTCCACCAGGAGCTCCCTTTGGCCCAGTACATTTTACCGAGTATCCACCCAACCCAGCGTATTTGGAGTTTACTCTGGAGGAGATCCTTATCCACAACCCTGAAGCTAGAACTAGAGAGACTGAAACCGTATACAGAGAAGGCATCAAAATCACCATACCTCCTCTGCTATTCCAAGACAAGTATAATTTCCTGCCCGCATATTTAGTTCCAATGACGCCGTCCCACACCCCGCGGCCCAACTGCCCGCAAGATTCTGTTGCCGCTGATGAATCCACCTCCACCCAAATATTTGGGGTGATATATATCACTCTCACTGGGTTGATTGATTCCATGATGCCTACAAGCAAACCTTGGGCAATACTTGGAAAATTGTTATCTTATATTGTAAAGTTAGCCCCAATCCTGTGGTGGGCTCTCCCTGCTGGGCCCGCGGGCCGTCCGCCTGCAAGTCCTCAGGAACCCCCCACAGGCTGGATCCCTGACAGTGGATTAAAAATAAGGTGAAGAAAGGCCTCCCTCAGGACACTGAGGATCTCTTCAACACCCTTGAGGTCAGTCAATTTGCAATGCCACCCAATGAGGTGGCAGCTTTTTACAAGCACTCAGAATCCTTCCTCCCCAAAGCCCTGGCCTCCAAGCCAATCAGATAAATGGGTGCTCCAGGTTTTTTGTTTTTATTTTTATTTATTTTGTTTTTAATGGGGCTTGAAAATAATACTTTATGTTATAATGATGTGACATTTGATTGTATTATAGACATATAAGAATACATAGAAAAGGTAAGTAAAATTAATCATACTAGGTAAAAGGACATATATTTTTTATTCTAATGCACTGAATATTCTATTGACTGTTGCGCTAACAAATAAATAGATTAAAAAGATAGAAATAGATTAATTTTATTTAAACAATTGTGAATCCTTATTGGTACTTTGGCTTTTTTAAGCCACAAATTTGACCTTGCAGGTCATCATCTGATTCTTATTATTTCAGTGCCACTATACCACACAACACAGAAACCAATGATTTTCATGTATTGCTTACTAATTAGTACTTAGGACGCGGTTCAAGCATATTGAATATATTTATCAAATCATATTATGAGGAAAAGGTAATTCAAGTTCTAAACAATCACTTTTTTAGAATATAAGTGGAGCAGCCCGCATGATGCGGATAAATTCAATTCTTGTTGTTTGTCTATGTAATAAATGAACCTGTACTCAACAAGCTAGTAAATAAAAACATTTTTAACTTATTTTTTATTATTTGATGTGGTTGCAACTATAACTAATGTCTTTTAATATATTTAGATATATTGCTATTATAATTTACCTATTAAAGTTTAAACCAGTCTTAAAATATTAAAAGTAAAATTATAATTATAAATCTTAAAATTTATCTATTAAGGTTTAAATATTAAATATTTAAATATTTTTTTAATTATTAAAATTTATATATTAAAGTTTAAATATTTTTATTTAATTGTGAACTATTTAATATTGAAATATTCAATATTAAAATCATAATATTACATATTTCAATATTAAACTTTTAATAATTAAAATAAAAAATTTAAAAAAAATAAAATAAAATTTAAGTTGCAAGGGAAGAAGATTTATTAGGGGGATGCAAATTGCTAAGGGGGATGCAATTATTCTGGGGAATTATACCCTGAAATTAAATTTTTGGCTAGAGCGTCTAATTGGATCCATGTACTATTCTGTACATGGTGGACAACCCTGGATGTGGTTGCTAGAGGGGTGGCGCCCTGTACCCTGGTGGTTGTTGAACGTTTAATAAAAGGAAGGCAGGTAAGTGAATCAATTAATAGGTTCTTTTCAGGAGGCATGTAGTACCCATACAATAATGCTAATGCAAAGGAGTTGTACAGGACGTGCTCAACTGTCCTATACCCTTGTGGTGTCTTCTGGCATTCCAGTGCTAAGCGGCATATATCAATTTGAATAGGTACATCCTCCAACTTTTTGATGTTGGTTTTTAATATGCAATGTAGGAGGATTCCCAGGTATACTGTGACGTGAATTCTTTGCAAGGTATATTTTTGGAGAACATGCACAATTTTTTGAAGACTTGAACTAATCTATTGATATAGGATGTTTGGTTGAATTTGAAGAGGGTTCTGGGGGGAGCCTGACTTGTATCAGCCTCTCATGCCTTGGCAAATGAAATGAATAAAGGTTTAAATGTGTTTACAAAGACTGTGTCCCTGAGTTTGTTTGACAATGCCTTGAATACTCCATTAAAAATTTCAGTTTTTAAACATTCAGTTCCTATTTGAAAGTTGGTTTTGACTAGGTTTTTTTCATATTCATTGATGTTTGCAAATGGGAATTGTAGAATGCTTTAATATGTATATTCATTAAAGTTTAGTTTGACATCCTTGCAAATTTCATTCATCTCTTTGAAGTGATATTTGCTCCTATTTTTTATGCTTCCCTAATCCATGGCTAGCACCCTGCGGGTGGTAAATATTCCCTAGCTTTAGCTTTAATATTTGCAAAATTATTCATATTCTGTTGAATTATTTTATTTATTTGGTTTTTATTTATTTTTTTTACAGGGGCTACCAGTGATTGGTAACCCCCGTAGAACCAACTCAGCGTAAAAGCCGCCACTTCTGCAACCTTGTCCCCATCCCTAGTTATAACTAAAATAAATATAAGTAAAACATAAAAAGACTTACTAATTGTTTCCCCTGTGGCCCCCTCAGCCACAGGCGCCCCTTCAGCAAACTTCATGAGTGTTGGTTGCTCTTCATTAATTTTTCTAGGCTTAATTTTCCTTATCTTTCTTGCAACTTGTGTTTCTTCTTGGTTTTCATTTGATAATTTTTCTGTATTTCTTGAAGCGCTCCTGCTTCTTGACTGAGTTTTGTTTTCATCTGTTTCCATTTGATTAATTCCCTCTTCATTTGTGTTTATTTCCTTTGGGATTTCAGTTCCTTCAATCAGTTTGATTTTCTTGTTGTTTTCTTTGGCCCCTTGCCAGAACTCCCACAAATTGTAGGCCGTGTCATTGAACTTCAGACTTGATAGTGTTGCAACTGAGTTTCTAGGCTTGCCTGCTAATGTATCTTACAATACACAGGGGGCGCTCAATGAGTTGCCCCTTGACATATCTAATGTTATGGATTAATCTGATGGCAATGTCAAATTCAGGTACTTCATCCTAATTAGGAGTGTTGCCAATTCAACCTGTTGATCCCTGCACAAGTTATTCCTCGGCTCCAAACCTTACATGGTACTTCCCACTATGCCACCCCCTTGTGGCCTTGTGGCTTTCCCCATATAGTATATTAATCACAATATTCTACAATAAACGACACCTTATTCTTATTATCCTTTCCTTTCTTATTGGGCTGTTGTCTTCCCCAATTCCAAGTACTGAACTCTCATTGGTTCAGTTGCAACAGTGGTAGAAGAAGTAGGTTTATGACCTATTTTAAAAACAAAATTCCCCCAAGAAAGGACGGAGTACAGGCTGCATGGCTACTCCACAACAAGAGACATTCCTTCCAATTCCCAAGGGGGACATTCCCGAAGGTTATGTCATCTATCAAGATCAGCTAGTTCTTACCAGTGTATACAATCAGCTCCGCCTTGGGCAGCGTGACACTAGTGTCACCCTGCCACAGTTGGACCTGTCTCAACGTATGCTCAACCTCCAACTAGAGTCCTTCACTGGCAGTGTCAAAGGAGCTGACATTGTCAGTTGGCTCCAGTCCACCAAAACACGCCTTCATATCTGTCAGGTCGTGGAGTCCATGTGGGTTGCCACGGCATCTGGCCGCCTTACAGGGCCTGCCGCTGTGTAGTTCACCAACTGGGCCAGCCAGGAGTTTGACGTCACCTGGGTGACATTCCAAGACGCCGCCAAATTCTGATATAGTGAAACTTTCTCTTCCATTGTCTTGGGGACTCCCCTCTTAGCCATCAAGCAGACTGGTTATGTCCCCAAGTATCTGGATGCTTGGCAACAAGCCCTTGCTGCCGCCCCCAAAGCTGTGATCAATGGGAACGCCATGTTGCTCACTCTCATTGTTAATGGGTTAAAACCCCATATTTGCAAGTGGGTCCCCGTCAGTCGCTGCACCTCTATCAATGACTGTTATAAAGCCATTGTAGAGGCCAATAACTAGGCTTCAATGGGCTTCTGCCACACCAACAATGCTCCATCCCAACCATGTCCTGCACCTAACAATGGCCAAGGTCAAGTGGGCCGTTGCCAACCTTGTCAACAAAAAGTGAAGCTAAACGCCCCCGCAAGGGAGAGCTCCAGCTAGCGCTAATCAAGGACCAGGGAAAAGCCTGAGGGTTGTAACAACGAGAGGCCCTACAACCCCAACCAACCCACCCTCTCAGCCCTTGCTTGCAAAGAACTCCTGCAACTACAATCTTCACGATGTCAAACCCTAGACGTCTTTCAGTTCCATAGCAATGACCCTGTGTTGCAAGCTGCTCATTCCTCAAATAAAGTAACACGCTTGTCCTATCCCTTCTGTTTCCGTGGGAACACTCACAAGTTACTGGTAGATACCGGGGCTGATCACACCATGGTAGATCAGGTGTTTGCTGACTCTCAACAATTAGACCAAGTACCCAGCAGATTCAAAGCAGTACGTGTAGCTGACTCCCACAGAGTGGCCATCACCCATGAGACGGTACCCTTCTCCGTAAGAATGGGGAACATCCAGGTTAAGCTCTCTGGGCCAATCATGGCAGGCCTCAGCCACAACATAATTGCTGGCCTCAACTGGCTCCAGCATAATTGTCCCTACATCAATTGGGATACCTCTGTCATCACCCTCAATAGGAATGGGGTGGGGTTCCAGACCTACCTCATGGAAATAAACAAGCTACTACATGACACTGTGTTTGCCAGGATAACAGAGACAGGCTCATACAACTTCAAGGGGGAACTAGACTTTAACCAATGTTCAGTCAAAGTTATCCGTGCAGAATTGTCTGCAGTCTCTCCCTTGTCATCAGCACCACCACCAGCGCTAGCTGCACTCCTCAAGGAGTACAAGAATGTATTCAGTGAAACACTCAAACAACTACCTCCACCCTGGGAGATCCAGCACGCTGTACAACTTCAAGGATTGTTACCTAAAGCACAACCATTATACTGTCTCACACCAAAGGAAGATGAAACCCTCCGCCAGCACCTTGTGGACGCGCTTGATAAGGGCTTTATTTGCCTCTTGCTATCTCCATACGGGGCAGCTGTCTTCTTTTTAGCTAAGAAGGATGGGTCTCTTCACCTGGTCACAGACTATTGCGCCTTAAACAAGGCGACAGTTAAAAATAAGTACCCCCTGCCACTGATTGACAACCTGTTTGATACACTTGCAGGCGCAAAGGTCTTTAGCAAGATTGATCTCACTGCAAGGTACAACCAGGTCCGCATTGCACCAGGGAATGAGGCAAAAACTGCCTTCTGCACACGCTACAGGTTGTTCAAGTGTTGTGTCATGAACTTTGGAATGACCAACGCTCCCTCCACCTTTGCCATGTTGATGAACAAAGCCTTTGAGGAACTGATTGGAAGGTGTGTGGTTGTGTACCTTGACAACATTATTGTCTTCAGTCAAGATCAAACCACACACCTCCAACACCTCCGCGCTGTCCTCGACACCCTTTGGAAAAATCAGCTAAAAGCTAAACCCTCCAAATGTGAGTTTCTCAAGTCAGAGTTACTATTCCTTGGGCACATCATCTCTGCCCAAGGGATAAAGCCCAACCCCGCCAAAACCAAGGCAATCACTAGCATGCCGCCCCCCACTGATGTAGGCCAAGTGTGAACCTTCTTGGGCATGGTTGCCTATGTACGCAAGTTCATCCCCAATTGCAGAGAACTAATTGCACCTCTCACTGAGCTCCTCAATATCAAACAGTGCTTCCATTGGACCCCTGCCAGAGATCAAGCCTTTGAGACGTTGAAGCAAAGGCTCACAACAGCACCAGTACTGCAGTTTCCCAACAAAAATTGACAGTACAAACTCAAGACTGACGCCTCTGACAGGGCCATAGGGGGCGTGCTAAGGGTAGAAACTGACAATGGCGTCTTCCTTCTCATAGCATATGAGTCCAGGAAGCTCACTGACTTGGAACAACATTACCCCATCCATGATAAAGAGCTGGCAGCCATTGTACACTGTGTTGAGAAGTGGCGCTGTTACTTGGAAGGTGCAACCTTCCCACCCTGCGTTCTGACGGACCATAAGTCACTCCAATACTTCAACACACAGTCTCATTTGACATGCCGCCAGGCAGGATGGTTTGAGCGTCTATCCCTCTATCAATTACGCATCAAATACAAGCCTTGAAAGGAACTTGTCACAGCCAACGCTCTTTCACAACTCTATGTAGTGTCCATCACTGGGGACAACAGTTTGGACCCAGACTGGCCCATGCTCTACCTGCGCCCTGAGGCAACCCGCTACAAGGGCCTTAACTTGGTCACCATCTCCAAGCTGAAGAACAACAAAAGTCAGTTCACCATTGATGCTGGAAACGTCTGCCGCCGGGCAGAGACAGTTAAGAAGACGCCTTATATTCCTGCCACACAACAAGGGAACACCATCTTGCACTACCAATAAACCTTGGGTCACATCAGATGACGTAACCTCCTCGAGATCATGAAACGTAAGGTTTGGTGGCTGTGCATGCGGCAAGACATCTTGGACCTCCTTGAGACGTGTGTGTTGTGTGAGAAGAATACATCCAAACCTGCACCTCCCAAGTCTTTCCTACCCATCAAGGCTATGGAACCCTTCAAGCAGTGGGCTCTTGACATTGTGGGGCTGCTCCCTGAAGACAGACTGGGTAAGAAGTATATTATCACTGCTATCAACTACTTCACCTGTTGGCCAGTGGGGTGGGCAACAACCAACCACACCGCCACCACCATTACCATTACCCGCTTTATTGGCAAGAAGATTGTGGCTCGCTTTGGGCAACCCAAGCGTCTCATCACAGATGGCAGACCTGAACTTGTTGGACACGTTGTGAAGGCATACTGCATCAAGAACGTGCTCCAGCATATAGTCACAACCCCCTACCATCCGCAAGCCAATGGCCGTGTGGAACAGTTAAACGGCTCCCTGGTTCAACTGATTGCCAAGCTCTCACAAGAGCACCCTAACACTGCGTGGACTAAACATCTTCCCACTGCCCTACTGATCCTGCAAGCAAGAATCAACAGGGGCACTGGGTTCAGCCCTAGCACTCTGGCCTTTGGAACACCTGGTAGCTTGACCAGGATTGAACAGGGAAAACTATGGTTCAAGGTTCCTGACAATCCCCCTAGTGATAACGCCCTCCCTAGACCAATGGTGTGCCAAAGCCCGGGAGATCAAACACAAGCAGATTGTGGGAGGGACAAAACACCTCAAGGCTAGATACGCCGTAGGAGACCCTGTCTACACCCTCAATCCCTATTCTGCCAAATTAGAACCCAACCACCTAGGGCCCTTCAAGGTAGCTGTGGTCTATGACAACCACACCTACCAACTTGAGGATGCCCAAGGGAATACCAAGAAGCTTCACCATGACCGCTTGCACCCCTGCCGCGCCATCCCCACACAAAGGTTGTTTGTGCGGACCTTCCCAGACCTTCTGCAAACTCCAGTCCTGGTGTCTGACAACAAACAGGGGGCAAGGGGGTGCTGCAACCAAGTTTCTAGGCTTGCCTGCTAACGTATCTAATGTTATGGATTAATCTGATGGCAATGTTGAATGGCGGGTACTTCATCCTAATTAGGAGCGTTGCCAATTTGACCTATTGATCCCCGCACAAGTTATTCCTTGGCTCCAAATCTTACATGGAACTTCCCACTATGCCACCCCCTTGTGGCCTTGTGGCTTTCCTCATATAGTATATTAATCATGATATTCTACAATAAACAGCACCTTATTCTTATTATCCTGTCCTTTCTTATTGGGCTGTTGTATTCCCCAATTCCAAGTACTGAACTCTCATTGGTTCAGTTGCAACAATAGGATTGTTCCCTGGAGATTGAGCAACGCTTCTTTGTTCTTTTTGTCTATAACATTTCCTAGTTTATTCAGAGCATCTTCTTTTGACTGGATTAGTGGCTGGCCCTTGTTACCCAGCTTTCCTGTTACTATTTCCCTGATATTTTTTTCTATTTCAACAACCTTTTGCAGGTGTGCTTCTAATTTGCTTATCAAGTTATAGATATTTGACATATTGTTTGAATTGCATCAAAAAACTGGTTTTATAGTACTACCTTTAATGCGTGAATATTTTTGATCATCATTAATAAATTAAAGACCATAAATGTAAATATTGCATTAGAATATTGCAATTGGATTTCAACTATTGATATTTTGATATTATATGCATAACCAATTCATTTTGTTTAATAAAATTCATTGTAAAATTGGCCTTTTCATTGTAATTTATTGAAATGGACTGTGTTTATATTAGATAGCCATTAATGCTTAGTATAATATTGATACATAGTGCATTTTACAGCCTGTATATTTACCTATTGGTAATAATTCTGTAAATTTTTTAGCTGGATTTTGCAAGGTAGTAATAATGTATTGTGTTATTGAATTACTGTTTATTACCATTAATTGGTTGATTTTCTTTGCTGTGGTAATTGTGCATTTTCTGATACTTGCGCACTAGTATCCAATTGATTGGTTTCACATCCAATTGCACAGACAATAGGAAACCAAGTTGCCACTCCAAGACCAGATGTGGTTGGGGTGGAGGCTTGATTTCCTATTGCCTGTTCAATTGGATGTGAAACTAATCAATTGGATGCTAGTGCGTAAATATCAGAAAATGCACAATTACCACAGCAAAAAAAATCAGCCAGTTAATGGTAGTAAACAGTAATTCAATAACACATTACATTATTACTACCTTGCAAAATCCAACTAAAAAATTTACAGAATTATTACCAATAGGTAAATATACAGGCTGTAAAATGCACTATGTATCAATATTATACTAAGCATTAATGGCTATCTAATATAAACACAGTCCATTTCAATAAATTACAATGAAAAGGCCAATTTTACAATGAATTTTATTTAAAAAAAATGAATTGGTTATGCATATAATATCAAAATACCAAGAGTTGACGTCTAATTGCAATATTCTAATGCAATATTTACATTTATGGTCTTTAATTTATTAAGAATGATGAAAATATCCATGAAAATAATTAGATGTTACCACATCAAATGTACAACATTCTTTATATATGGGGAATTATAACAATGTAAAAAAATTATTAATTATGAACTTAAAGAACACAATCAATTTTAATAAGTTATTACAAAGAAAAGTTTTATTTTACTCATCAAAGGACAAGTAGGGGAGGGAATGGGCAGAAAGAACATCACCTTCATCTGCGCCTGTGAAAGAGACAGCATCAGAGATAGTGATGAGGGAATGGGTGGTGGTTTGGGAGTCAGGGTTGGAAGTCAGGTGGCTTGATGGGGGGTTGGGGAGGCAGGGTTTGTTGACTGGGATGAGGCAGCAAGAGCAGTTTGCTTCAATTGCTCAAATTCTTCCTCCGTCACATATACTGGCTTGATGAAACAGATGGACTGGCGTGGGGGGAGGCAGGAGTCTTTTCTGGACTTATCACTATTACTTGCATAGAAAATTACAAGATCTTATAGGTCCTAGACAAACACAGAAAGGAAAAGCTCATAACCCTTATCAATTTGGGTGCACATTTTATTGTATGTGGCAGGCTTTAAGAGCCTGAGAGCAGAACCAAAATTATAGAGACATACATCTGCAAGATGCATGTTGGCGTAGTTGATGGGGTAGGACCAAGAGGTATGACCTGTAGCCCTGGTTTCTTGGGTTGCTTATTCCTGCTGCTCCATCTCAGCACTCAGAACAACTGTGTGCACGGCGTTTTGGGTAGCCCACTCCTCCAGCATGGCCTTGAGCTCTGTCTGATAGGCATACCCATCTGCTGTGTTTGACAACGCAGAATAATGATTGACTCCCAATGGGGAAACTGCCAAAAAAAACCCAAAAAATTGATACAGGATTTACCCGTGCTTGTATACATCAGACTGGACACGCTTTTCTCCATATTCTTGAATACTTGCAGAAATCTTGGCATACAACAGGAAAATTACATCATTATGGGCCCTCATTGCCCTCCCTTTGATAAAATTAATAATGGTTGCATTGTACAGGTTGGTATCCACCAAACTGGGGCCACTGAGAACCTGATTAAATAAGAGTCTGGTGGCAACACAACTCCGTACATCCACAAATTCACTGTTCTCTTATTGGTGAAAATGCTGTGGGGTCCCAGTCAGAGACAGACCTGGACCAGGGGCATCCGCGGGTTACGCTCCATAATAGCCATCATGATAGGGTGGGTTTTTTCACCTTCAGTTGAAGAACAGGCACCAGTTGGGGTCTTCTTGATAGTGGGGCCACAATTGGCGTGGGCTTGCAGTGTTGCAGCCACAGTGGACTTTGCAAAACCCATTGCAGCCGCAATTTCCCCAAGGGACATAAGCATCCCTTGCTTTGCAACCATTTCAAGAACAATCTCCAGAGTGATCAATTTTCTTCTGAGTCTTGCAGGCTGATTGGCTGGGGGAGGGATGTGTCCATCTTGGGAATTGGTCAATGCCATCTGATTGGCTGTTTTGAGATTTGTGGCTCTCTGGATGACCCCATGGCTCAAATAGCTGGTTCCAGATGCCATTGTTGATCCAAGATCAGGTTGGCAGCTGCCTGTGCATGATGGGCAAACAGGGCCATGCTGGAAGCTGCATGAGAAAGAACACACTCCTGAGTGGGGCTTGCAGAGGGGCCTGCGGGTTGGGAGTGGCCATAGACAGAGGCTTCACTGTTAAGAGACCCTGCATAGCCCTGCATGATTTTGTCAAGGCCAGGGAACAGCTTGTTGACTTGGTTTTTATTGAAAGAAGAGATAATAAATTTTTATTAAAAATTTTAAACTCAAAAAGAGGAGTGTATATTTTAGTCAATTTTATTTTTAAGTATGTTAAGTTGGTGAATATTACAATTGAAATTTTAGTTGTCCTAAATTAGAATAGGGTGATTTATGAGAATGACTGTGCTTCCTAAAAAAAATCAGCACAAATCCACTCTAGATCCTTTGACATCCTTTTTACCTCCCATAAATTATATTTATTTCAAATTCCTTGCAATTATGATTTGAAACTTGAATCTTGGATTTGACAATCCCGCAATTTCAGATCCGTTAATTTTTACATGATGTCTATAATTTGTTTGAAATACAGAAATTCTTAAATTGTACATTAAAATCCTGCATTTCTGATTCATGTATCCTGCATTTTTTTGTTGTTTTTTGTCTTTTGTTAGTTGAGTTATCTGCTCAAGAGATTCAAAATTTATCAATTTAAATAAACCAAAAAAAGTTAAATTAAATGGTTGCTTTTATTAAATATTTTATTTTTCACTCAGCTGAGTTGCCCGCAAAAGTGATTCAAAATTTGGACCAAGGATTTGACAATCCCGCATTTTTATGTTCAGGTTCTGAATTTACAGTATGGCTTTGACTTGTTCAGTAGTCACATAGTGTCTAGCTCTGCCCCTGCTCCCGTACCCACCCTGGCACAAGCTGCCTGCCAACCAACCAATCAGGATGACAACCTTGATTTGGAACATTTTTCTTCCACCAGCCAACCTGCCCCCCCCCTCAGCCAATCAGGCTTCAGCCCCTGCGGCCCAGCACCCCAAGCAATAAATTATCACCGCCCAAATTCTCCAAGAAATTGTGGCACTGAACCTACAGGGTCTGTCCTGGGAACAGATTGCTGACCAATTGCAATTTACCTGAGCCACTGTAATGCGGAAGTTCAACAACCTAATGAACAAGGGGAATCTGATTGGGACAGCCAAGAAGCCCAAGAAGGCTCCCAAGTCACAAATATCTGAGGCATACCCAATCATGCTTGACCTCCTCCAGCAGAATCCCAAGCTTCCCTTGACCCAGGTCCAGAAGCAGCTTGTGCACCATAACATATGGGTCTCTGAGTGCATGGTGCAGCTCTGGATGTATGGGAAGGTGGCTTTCATACAGGTTCTTACCAATTTTGCCAGCAATCAATGGGATGGCACTGAGGATTCCCTGTATGACACCACCATCAAATCAACCCTGGTCTGATGCCTGACTAGTCTGACTGATGATGTCATGTTCATCTCCTATTACAAGCTATCAATAGCTTTTGATGATTTTGGCGAGCAAGGAAAAGCTGCCACTCAAAAAGGAAGGAAGAAGGTCAATAAGGGGACTTTCATTGGTGTGTTTCTGGCTGTTTCAGCCAAGGGTTTTGTCTACTATTGGACAAACCCTTATTTCATCAATAGGTACTCATACAGCCACATCCTCAGTGGATTACTCAACTCCTGGGATAGCTCAAATTCTGAGCACCAGGGTTTCTTGAGCCACCAGATAAAGGGTAGCTCCACCGCCCTCAAGGCCATCCAGCAACGCGGGCACCAGGCCTCAGTCTACCCTGCCGGCCATGTCAACGTCCATCTAGGTGATGTTGTCTTCTGTCATGCCCTGCCCCAAAAGGCAGGCTCTTTAAATTTATCATATTTGATGTTTACAATCAATTTAAATCTTTCAGTATTTTTTTAATATTGAAATTTTGAATTGGGAGTTAATATTTAAGTATTTTAAAAGTTACCTTGTTGTATTGCTATTTGCGTTCAAATTGTCATTGTTGTTGTCACTCTGTCTTCTACTCTATCCTATTATATATTTCTACTTTAAATTTAGAATATTTTCACCTATTCTTACCTTTCAAAACTCCTTCTTATGTTGTTGCCGCTCTCCAGTTTCATGTTGCTGATCTGCAACTTCTGTTGAGCTTTGCAGCTCTCCTTTCTCCAGCTTCTTTTTAGGTTTTCTCAAGTTGCTTCTTTTCTTGGCTGTTTCCATCTTTGGGTTTCCTGTCCACCAGTCCCCAAAGTGTGTCCTGGATTGTAGCCAGGGACCGGCTGGAAGGGATTGTCATTCTCTAGTAAGGGAAAATGTATCTCAGAAATATGTATAGGGGTAGAAATGGGCTTTTATTCACTCTCAGAAGGAAGACCCCCTTAGAAACCTTCTTGTATATGGCCCAGGGGGTCAAGGAAACAATATGGATTTGCAATACTTGGAGTCCTCCAACAATATCTTGGACTCCTGCTCCTCAAATTTGGACTCCTGCACCTTAGTCTTGGACCCATGCGCCTTAGAATTAGACTCCTGTGCTGCGCTTAGGATCCAGCTCCTTATTCTTGGGCTCCTGCTCCAATATCTTGGGCTTCAGCTCTCTGTATATCTTTGGTGGCCTTGTTATTCCACTTGTATAAGTACAACCAAGCTCCTGCTGGTGATCAAAGGCTTCCAAAAACCTCTTGGCAGAAACTCAAAAGGCCTTGGAAAGACCCCGTAAAGACCCAGAAAAGACCCTGTAACTTTCCAGCCAGCCACCTTCTTATAGTGTCTTTTTCCCAACGGTTCCGCCTTCAAAATGGCTTTCTTCATAAGCTTAAACCTTTGCCACTCACTTTTTCCTATAATAACTTAAGCTTACATACTTACTTTCTTGAAAGCTTAAAGTATTAATTCACTATTTCCTTGCTTATACTTTAAGTTTTTGGCTTCCAACCAATCATTTTCATCAGGAAACCTGCCAGAACTCAACCAATTAATTTAGAGCACAGAAATAGATAATTTCTGAAGTTCCACTGGGATCCAACTAGGAAAATAATTTCCACAGCTCAAACCACTCTAATCAACAACTCTTAACACACCAAAGTGTTAACCGGTCCATTATTCCAGCACCAGTCTTTCCTGCATTCAACCTGAACCAACTTAAAGAGTAGAATACTATTTAAACTGTTCTTTTGGCAACCTCCAGAATTAACTCATACAGAATGGAACATCCTCCATGTTGACAATTTCAAAATTTGTTTTTGCTTTATCTTTTATAGTTTCAATTAAAAGCTCAAAATAAAAATCAAACATTGCTTCTATTATCAGTGTCAATTAATTAATCAAGAAAAAAATCATCTTTAATATTGAAAATAAGAAAAATATTTTTGAGAATTGTTGACATGGAGGATGTTCCATTCTGTATAAGTTAATTCTGGATGTTGCCATTCTTTCTGGGCCTCTTCAACGTTTTCCCCA
Source organism: Entomophthora muscae (assembly GCA_014839935.2). Classification (NCBI taxonomy): domain Eukaryota; kingdom Fungi; phylum Entomophthoromycota; class Entomophthoromycetes; order Entomophthorales; family Entomophthoraceae; genus Entomophthora; species Entomophthora muscae. The sequence continues at coordinate 905,344 of QTSX02001426.1, forward strand.
TATATTTACAAATATAGTAAAATCCAAGGAAAATGTCCCACCAAAACAACTTTGTATCCCGCTCTCATAGCAACATACCTTCATCTACCCTAGGAACTTAATAAATAAATATCTTACCCACACTTTTATCCACATTCCCTATTGATTTTACTACTAAACCAAGGCAAAACATTCTACATTTTTTCACTTTGGCATATTAATTTGGCAAAATCTTGGCTCATTTCTCCAGACCACCTGTTCTTCACCATCATCTTTGGGTTCTTCAGCCAGCTCTTCAACCACATCTTCCAGCTCTTCAGCTTAACCAGCAATTAGTCCATCTTAGTTTACATAAAAGCTCTTTTCCAGTCTTTAAACAGCCTATTAGTCCTCTGGCTACTCCTTTATTATGACCAGCTACTTCTGCATCATGATCTTTGAGCCCTTCCACTTATCCTCACTAGGAACTATCTTGGTTCCACCTGCACAATGAACCATCTTGGTTTCCACAATTCAATATGAATCAACAGTCCGTCAAATAGCCTTCACTGTGATTAAACAGTCCCTCTCACTAGTCTTCTCTGTTAATTCTGTGAACCACCTTGGTTCTTTATCTCAGTCCCTGTTACCAGACCTTGTAGACCCAGGCATGAGTCTATATTGAACTGGCGTTTGACTGGGCCCTCGCAAGTGGCACTCCACTTAGGCCATTTAATCATAGATCAATGTCTATGTGTTGTCTTTACTCACCCAGGTGATTAAGTCTGAGCTTTCAATTGCAGAGTAATCAGCTCTACTTCTCAGAGGCCTGATCACACCAAGTTCTGCAGCTTGCTTCCCCAAGCAAACTGCCTTGATGACACCTCTGAGCAAATTCATTTCATCCAATGCTCACTTTGGGTTCCCCCAAAGCTCCCATGGGGACATAAACAAGGACACCCTACCAGTCTGTTAGGTAGGATGCTTGCTCACAGACCTCCTGTAAGTGTATCAGGGTACGTAGAGCCCTCAGAGCTCTTCCCCTCCCTGGCAGCCTGCATTACCTGCCAGGGGTCTAAAACTTTCTCCACCTCAAACAGACAAAGTTCCCTGCTAGCTATCTGATTATTCACTCTTTTGCAGCCAAAGTTCACTGCTAGGTGAAAAACTCTAGCCCACAGCAGCCAATATATTCTGCTGGGTGGAGGCAACATCTGCCTCTAGTAGTCTTTACACCTACTAGCTGGGCCTTGCCATCCCTAGTAGCCATCATTCCCTACTAGGCCTCGACCTTCAACAAACAACCATTCTTTTGCTTGGCCAACATTAGCCCCGCCTGCAAACCACCAAACATGTGGACCGTCACACCATCCCTGCAGATCTTCACAAAACTGAGAAAAACAAGCCTATATAATAAAGAACTTGTGAAGAGTAGGCTTTAAACCAAAATTCTTAGTGATTTCTTCCCTTCAATATTTTATCTAATTTAAACTTGAGATCTTAATTTTTAGAAATTTATACATTTTTATTAAATTCATTTTAAAGTTTAGCTTTTATTTTTCCTTAAACAAATGGAACTTGTAAAACAACAAGCCTTAGGCTTGTTGCATCCATTATTTTCCCTTAAGGAGTATTTCAATAGTTATATGTACCAATTTGCTGATGGAGATTATCCTAATATTGACATTCCCTTAGTTACAAATTGTTCACTATTAAACACTTTATTTTATCTTCTTTGCTTAGGGTTCTTAAACCCAATCACTCCTTTTGTAACTCATTATAGGTTTTTAGCAGGGTTTTTAAGATTATTTTGCAGACAGTTCCCACCTTTTTATACTTTTTGAATCTGAATCCTAATGCCTTACACGTGCTAGTTTATAACCTTGCACCAATATGGGCAAGACCTTACAGGGTTTCATCTGGGGCTAGATTCACTGAATTTGGGTAAAACTGGGTTACAGTAATTTTTATTTTCAGTACTATTAGAAATTTTAACTTCCTAATGTGATATTATTTGGGGTCTTTTACATGCTGCCAGTAAGGTTTCTAAGTCAGGATGGGTTATGGGTCACAGCCTGACACCTGTTATTAAAGTTGTGTAAATCATTTCAGAGTGGAAATAAAATTAGTGAGGGTATAATCCCCACACCATCATCTAGATCACTAAAAGGAAGGTACACTGAAACTTCAAACCAATAAATCTGCAAAAAAAAGAGACAGAAAACAAGCCACAAAAATAAGCACAGACACTGCAAGTAAAAAAACTTAAATGGGAAACAGAAAAGTAATGATTACTTGACAACAGAGTTAGAGAGACATGTGTTTTCACATACACTTTTTACAACCAAGACAAGAGGAGGCTGGAGTATAAAGTAATGGGGGACTCAGGGCCCCATATATTTGGCAATTTTGGCAAGTTTACTGATAATAGAGATAATCTTTATTGCAAGTAGGTAAGAATATCTGAAAACAAGTTTTTAGCTTGGGGAAGGGGGAGTGTTAAGAGGGTCTTTTAAACCTGTGCTAGCCTCTTATTGGTTGGCAAGAAAATTTTTCACCTCCTTTGTCAAATTTTTGACACCATCATTTATGACATCATAATTTTGTTCCTTTGGGCAACCAGCCAGTCAACTGCCATCACACAAGGGATAAAAATATCTCAATTTTAATGCAGCAAAATTCTTGGGGGAAATTTTAACAGGATCTATAACCTCTTACACAGTGGCAGCAATTACCCATTTTTTATCAATAACCTAATTGAGATCCTCCCCTGTTTTTAAAGGTTTGGTGGCTTTTCTTTTTGTGTGGCGCTTCTTCTTAGGGCAATCAATCCCAGCCAAAAAATTCACTACCATGACACCTGTTGGGGGTTGAATTTGTGTGGGCTTTTAATGTCCTATTTGAGCCCTTTGTAGGTGGCCCACAAACAATTAAACATTTTTATGATTGTCAATACTCCCTTCTTATCTTCATAACAGAAGCTTTTATAATAATGTTGGTTTTGGCTCTTTTTCTTGTCTACATATTTATTTTGAACTAGAATGATTATTATCTAGAATTAAGGCTCAAACAGAGAAAAGAATTTAATTAGCTCATTCAATCAATTAACTACACTATTAAACATGTGATCCTTAAGTTTTCTCTAGCTAAAAAGTTAACATTCCAGTCACTTTTCTAAGGGTTGGTTATGATTATATAAGTAAGTTTGAATCCTTGTTAAACAAAAAAATACAATGTTGATAATATATCTGCTTTTGTTACATGACTTTATAAACACCAAATATACCTTTTAAATCAGATAGATTTTTAGGAAGCATTCAGACAAAGAAAAATACAATAAAAACTAAAAAATGACGACTGAGGGGTTCGAACCCTCGCATGTTTCCATATCAGGGCCTAAACCTGACCCCTTGGACCACTCGGGCAAGTCGCCTTAATCCCGGTAAATATTTTAATTAAATTGTATACTTGTTCTAAAACGTTAAATAGTGCTAGCTTATCTATAAGGTTTAATAGGCTCTACGTAATGTTTTTCATTTTTCAATGTTAGTAATGAAAAATTTAAATTTATCTGAGGGTTGACTATATTTATCACATATATTTGCTTTAGTATAATAAACCTAAATATCTATCATGGCTTAATCATTTTGGCCTGTAAGGATAGTTAAAATATTGATATTTATGATATTTTCAATCAAATAATATAAGTGTATATTTATATAAAATTTGATTTTAGATAAACAGCTCAAGTTGACGCTAAATACCATAAAGTCTTTTATGTAAAAAGACAATCTATCTTAAAAAGTATCATAACACTGGGATAACTTTCTTAATATAGACTGGATATTTATATAGCACTACACATGATTTGGGTGAATATCTTTGTTTTTAAACCTTTTTAAAAGTCACTTCAGTACTAAAAATAATTTAAAATTAGTTAATAACACTGTTTTAATTGATTTTTTCTGTGCAGCTTAATATGAACCATGTAACTGTCATTTATTTTGAGATTTAAACCTTTATATTCATTAGGTCACAAAAGGGTCTCATAATATCTCTAAGATCTTATTTCAAATAAATATAAAGTTGAAATTTCCTAGGACATAGGAATTAAATTTTGGGTTCAAATATCTTAGACTTTGTAAATTAGCCTCAGTAAAAAGTTGATAATAATATGACTTCTATGTAATTAAGGATAAGTGTCCGTTGGTTTTTTCTGAGGTCTTTAAAAAATTAATTTTCATAACCTATAGCTGTGATTAGTTTTGTTATGATTAAATGGCAAGTAGCACTTTCTAAGGGTAGTTAGTGAGGATATAAAAGACAGATTGTCAATTGCTTGAGGAGCATTAGGCCAAATTGGGAGGTGGGTGTGCCGTATTTGTAGCAGTAAAGGGTGCTATTTTCTACAAAGAGTTAGTCAGTATCCTACCTCTTATTACTATACCTATAGATTGTATAGTGACAGCCTTTGATAAGACAGAAAAATATAAGGGTATAATGACAAAACTGGTATTTATTATGATAGTGCTGCAGTTATATAGTAGGAGGCGGGGGAATTTCTACCAGGGGAATGGAGGCACAGACAGAAGGACCTTCCTAAAGAAGAAGAGTGGAAAGGTGCAGTAGAAAGTCTTGCACAAGAGAACAACCAGTTTCACACAGCTTTCCTTATGAAGGCATGTGGCAATATCTACATTGTTCTATTATTTAACTCAGAAGTAAAGCCCACGCCTGAAGAACATTTGAAAGGCACTTTAAACACCCATTTTAAGGGCGTTTTAAATGTAGTTAACCTTATTAAAACCATGTTGAGATAAAGCAATCACACAATTGTTACGTTGTTCAATCCCTAAGTGAACAACTTGATGTCTAATCCATTCAGGATTGCAACATTTCTCTCCACTGGATTAGACAACAGGTTTAAAAATGGCTGACATCTCAAGATGGCAGCTATGGTGAACAGTCACTCTAGAAGAGTTGCAAGAAGAGCCTTGAAGAAGGTGCAAGTAGTAATTCCCAAGAGACACAAGCATACAAGGCCAGTGGAGGTGGAGAAGGCCACTGAGAAGCAGGTAGTCCTGCATGATGTGGACAGCAGCTATCTGGACTTGGGGGTTCAGCTAGATCAGCTACTGGCGGCTCAGCTGGTTTTAGTGGGGAGAGACCCATTATTTGCTACATTGTTTCTAGCCTTGAGTGAGCCCAGGGAGGTGACAGGGACTGGTTTGCAAAGGGATAACAGCATCCATTGGCAGTTCTCCATGCAAGTGGCAGAAGAATACTTGAAGGCTCAGTTGAAGGATTTCCAATTTGAGGGTCAAGTGCTCTCAGTCTTGCAACAGGGGACGGTATCCAGCATAGTGAAGTCAGTTCTTTGCGCTTGGGCAACACCTGGGGTTACCAGGGCTCAACCAGTCAGTTGGAAAACCTCTGACAACTTTGAGCAGCGTCTTTGGAAAGCCTTTCAGGAAGTGTTAAAGCCGTACACAGTGGAGGGCACTGCTCATCTGGTACCAATGGTGATGACTGGCAACCTTGTTCTTTGAGGGACCAACCACTGTGATACCAAGCAGGAGGAGAACATGGGAGTCTTCCTTGAGTGGGCCTTGTCTGTATTCTACAGGGTGGGTGGTCAGGTCCCAGTAGAGTATGCCCTTTTTGAGAGTCTTCTGTGGGACTGTATCTTCTTGGGGGTCGCCTTCCCTGTGGACATTGGGGTCAATCATGTGTCTCGTTTGGTGGGGGTTTGTTGCCCAATCCTTGGTCATTGGCTTTGTGGATCTGTAGGCAACCAGTTGTGTTTCCTGGTTGCCATTCAGGTGGTAGAACAGTTGGTGCGGTATTGGAAGAGTCTTGTCAGTCTCCAATAAACACTTTGTTCTTTCATTCTTATCCCTCATAATTTGGTGCATCACTATTGCAAACAGGACAACAACCCATGAAAGTTTTTAATTAGGCTTTTGTTTTTTTTGGGTTGTTGTCCTCATTAGGGCTTACTCTTGGTCACTAGGAGCAGCACACATATACTGAGCGTGTACTCTAGTGATTAATTGCCCAGAATGGGGCTTCTTAAGGGTGTAGGAGTTGGAGCTAGTCTTCTGGATAACTTGAACTGGGCCTTGCCAGATGGAGGCAAGTTTGGATTCATGGCTGTACCCTCTATTGCTGAAGAAGTAGACTGAGTCTCCTACCAGGTAAGTGGGTAAGATGGGGCTTTTGGATGAGGCTTGTTCTAGGTCCTGTAACTTGTGGTTTAAGTTTACAATATATGGCTCTGATTGCAAGCAAATAAGGGTTTGAACCAGCTTGTTGAGGTATGCCTCTGGGGACACAGCCATGCTGGGCTTTACCAAGGAATATAGTAAAGGGAGAAGTCCTGGTTGCCGGCTGTAGAGCAGTTGGAAGAGTGGCTTACCAGTGGCACAATGGTACCCAATGCTATATGCAAAGGTGGCTTCAGGAAGGAAGGTATCCCATTTAGTCTCATGTTGGTGACTGAGCTTCCAGAGTATCTGGACCAGGCTCTAATTAGTGCGCTCTACCATGTCATTTGTCTGTGGGTGATAAGGGGTGGATAGTGTCCCACAAATTCCCATCAGTTGGTTGAGGCAGGGGATGATATGCCTGGTGAAATTGGTACCATTGTCTGTCAGCAGAATCTGGGGGCAACCATGTTTGTATATGATATTCTCCAGGATGAATGTGGCTGTCACCAGTTCAGATTTTTTGGGAATTGCCTTGGCTTCTAACCATTTAGTCAGATGGTCAACAGCCACAATGATGAACTTGTTGCAACTGTTGGTAGCTGGAAGGGGGCCCACTACGTCAATGGCTACAGTGTGGAAGACAAAACCAGGGCGTACAAGTCTGTGTTGGAACTTGGCAACCTTAGGTCTCTCAATGTTGCAGTCATGACAGGTGGCTAGCGTATCTACTACATCAGTGTGCATTCCTTCCCAGAAGCAGTGCTGCTGTAAAAGGGCTAACATCTTCTGTATACCACCATGACCAGTAGTCTTGTAAGTGGCCACCACCAAGTCCATGTGCAGGGATGGGCATATGTAAGGTAGCCAAGAGTCTCCACAAAGCTTCAGGAGTTGTCCCTTAGAGACCTTGGTATCAACAGCTAACTTCTTGAGAGCTCTCTGTATCTCTACTGGCTCCTCCCCCCACAAAGAAGGATCCTCCATAAGCTTGTCATAGAGAATGTCAGCCATGGGGGATACTAAGGCAACAGTGGGAAGTCAGGAGAGACAGTCAGCATTCTGGTGAGCTTCTCTGGCTTGATAAATGATTTTGTAGTCATAAGCCTGAAGTTTAATGACCCAACACGCCATATGTCCTTTGGGATCCTTGAGGGTCTTCAGCTGTAATACCCAGAGATGATAGGTACTACTTGCATTATATATGGCAGGAGGTCAACAAATTGGAACCCAGTCAAGGCAGTGATGATTGGGTATATGATCATTAACCAACAGAAGACTTTAGTGTGGATGTTGTATCTTCCAAAGCTTCCGGCAAAGTAGGTTAAGACATAGTACAAAGTGGAGTACACCACAATAGACAGTGTGGAATGCAGGGACACCAGGGGAGGCCAGGTACCAGTGTGTGAGGAGTTGAGTTTTCCTGGGTCAAAGTGAGGGTCATGAACTAGCCCTTCTGGTGAGGGCCCAAAGAACTCCAATACCTGTTGGTAGCCCCCAATTCCAAGGCAAGCTGTGAGCACAGCTGTGAAGATGAAGTGGTTCATCTTCCTTGGATTGGAGGGGGGTTGGCTGTGGCTTAACTATTAAAGTTGACTTAAGTTGTGTTTAAGTAAGATTTCACTTTATTGAGGGTGTTAATCTCAATAATAGCACAAGCTATTACTGAGGGGGGCCCTATTTATAGTGCTTCCCACTTGCAAAGTTTTGCAAGTGGGAATAAAAACAAGGGATTGGGGAACCCAAAAGGTTGGACAAGGTGATTGGGAATTGGGGTTTGAGCAGGTAGTCAAATTCTTGTTCCCTGACAATCTGTTTGGGGTTTGGGCATTCTTGCCTGGAGCCAATGATTTCTCCTGGAAGTGGAGTCAGGTGATGCTGAAAGCTCATGTAATTTCCAAGTTCTATTTTAGTCTTGGGAGGCTTAGTCTGACTGGGGTCTGGGCTCAAGCATGTCATTTTGTCCCTTGAAGCCCATTAGCCTGGAGGTGAATTGTTCTTAAATTTTGGAACCTGAATTTGCCCTTCTTCTGAAGGACAAGAATTATTCATCATTTTGTCCTTGCAAGGCAGGGACTTTTTTGATTGGCTGCATGTGGTGGGGACATCTGATTGGTTGTGGGATTGGGCCTGGGTGGGTGGCTGGAAGCCAACTGGGGACCAGGGAGCGGGTGGGCTAGGTGGGCAAGTAGGTGGCTGGCAGGGGCCTGGCTAGCAGCTGGGAGGCAGGCGGGGGGCGCAAGCAAGCAGGTGGGAGTCTGGCGGTGGGCTCACAGGTGGCTGGCTGGGCAGTGGGCAAGCAGGGGGTGGTGGGAGGCCCGCTGGCAGCTGGCTGGGCGTAGGGAGGCTGGCAGAGGGTGCTGGCGGGTGTAGTGGGCGCCTGCTTGGATGTTAAATTGTTCCGGCAACTTTTATATTCTGTTTTTTCCTTTATTTGATTTTTATTTCCCCCAATTAAAGGGGGAAAGTCCTTATTAAATTTTGCCTCCCTGACCGGAAAATCTCCTTTTCTTTCCCAACATTGTTCCTTGTTAATAATTTGATTTATGTCAGGAATATTCCTGACATCAGCCATTGCAGGGAGGCATGGTCTGTTACAACTGTGAAATGTACCCCATGGAGATATACTATGAATTTTTGGTAGGAGTATATCACATCTAGACACTCTTGTTTGGTGACAGTGTAGTTCCTCTTGTGGACATTAAGTGTACACAAGCAGTATCTAACAGGGTGTTTGAGTCCTTCAGAGTCCAGTTGGGAGAGGACACCCCCAATTGCAGTCAGGCTAGCATCTGTATGAACCACAAACAGCTTGGCAAAGTCAGGGTAGGCTAGTATGGGGGCTGCAGTCAGTGTTCCCTTGAGAGCATTGAAGGCAGATTGGCACACTGGGCTCCAGAAAAATTCCTTATCAGCTTGGAGAAGCTGAAAAAGGGGATCACCCAGGGATGTAAAGTTGGGAATGAAACAACAATAGTACCCAATAATCCCCAAAAATACCTGCATACCCCGCTTATTAGACAGGATCTGCATTTTCTCACTGGCTTCCACCTTAAGAGGTACAGGGCAGAGTCCATATTGACTAATGGTGAACCCCAAGAACTCAAGGTGCTTCTTGAAGAAGTTGCACTTGCGTGGCTTGAGCTTAAATTAGCTGCAAGTAACCTCTGAAAGTCTTCCTCCAAGTGCTGTAGATGATCATTAAAGGTTTGGGAGAACACATCAATGTCATCCAGGTAGTGTCACAAGTGACAAACTCCTGTTGACCATGCTCATAGGAAAACCTCAACTACAGGATTCAAACCCTGATACCCTGTGGGCTGGCAGCCCACAGGACCAGCCACCTGGCCACCCGCAGATTTTTGGGCTCAAACCAGAGCAGGATTTGACTTTGGGGAATCCCCTAAAGCTTGATGAGCCAAAATAACCTACATTGACACCCCTCACGCTAAAGGTTCCTGTTAACCTAACCAATCAGCGGGCAAGCCAAGCCATAGATCACAAAATAACTTGGGCCACCACAGAAGGGGAAACAAAGAAACTTCCTATAGAATGCAGGCCACCCAGAGATGACCAACCCAACAATCTGACAAGGAAATTTAAGTATTATAAGCTCAAACCAGCCAATGAATTAACTCCTGCAAAGGATGCCACCAAGGACTGGAAAAACCCAGTAGACAGTAGCACCCAGGCCAAAGAAATTTGTAAAAGTTTACCCATGGCAGATGGGCATACTTATACCCTGGACTGCCAGGAAGTTTCCCATTGCCATTCTTGCAATAAAGTGACATGAACCTTTGGTTCAACCAGGTTATTCCATATTTGATTTTAGTTTTATTTTTTTTATTCTACCTCCCGCAGTTTTGTACCTCACACCCACCAACTTCAAGAAACCTCAGATGTCATGGCCATAGTTTTCCAGGTGTGGCTCGGCCAAAGCGCCGCCACCTGGGGAAACCCGGCCCAAAGCCCCGCCCGCTTGCGGCAATTGTAGATTTAAATCTAACAATCAATCACAAGTGGGTGGTGGCATAGGAAATTGGGTCCAAGTGGGGCGCGGATGCCCCACGCCCAATTTTCCCTTTCTTGATCTGCTGGTCAACAAATCCTGACCTCAAAGGAGGTCAGGTAACAGCTTACAGAACCACTATTGGTGATATTTGTAAGCTGTCTAAATATTGCATTCAAGGAGGCCACCTCATCAAGATGTACCCAAAGGCTTTAAGTAACAATTGTCCCCACCAAACTACCTTAGTAGTTTGATATTTTACTCTCAATAAATATTTTGCCTCAATGATTCACTTATTTCAATATTTCCCAATCAGATTTTTAATAACCAGACTGCTAGATTCTGCTTTCTCACCTATGCAATTTCCTGGTAATCTTCCACCTCCTGCTGAAATGATTCCTGAAACCCGCAAAATTAAATGTGAGCCTATCTATGCTGCTGATTCCTTGACGTTGAGCCAAATGAAGGTCTTCTTGATGTACCTGTGCATAATCTTCTGCTGCACCTTTCCTTATTCATTCTTCAAGGGTTATCATTTACAAGTAAACACACATTGTCTCCTCCTAATTGGTAATGTCATCCTAATTTAGGTGTACATTCCCCATTTAATTGATTACAACAAGCTCTCTCTACTTTACCCTGACATCAGACCAGCCGCCCAAATTCTATTGTCCACCAGGGGCTCCCTTTGGCCTGGTACATTTCACTGAATACCCACCTAACCCTGTGTATTTGGAGTTTACACTAGAGAAAATCCTATTCTATGACCCAGAGGCTAGAACTAGAGAGACAGAAACCGTTTACAGAGAGGGCACCAAAATCACCATACCTCCCCTGCTATTCCGCAACAAGTACAACTACCTGCCCACATATTTGGTTCCTATGACACCACCTCTAACCCTGCGGCCCAACCACCTGCAAGAATCCATTGGGCCAATGAATCCACTTCCACTCAGATATTTGGAGTGATGTATATCACTCTTATTGGCTTGATTAATTTGATGGCATCTGCAACCAGATCTTGGTCCCTCCTGGGAAAATTGTTATCTTATATTGTAAAGTTAGCACCAATCTTGTGGTGGGCCCTTCCTGTTGGGCCTGCAGGCCGTCCGCCTGCAAGTTCCCAAGAACCCCCCACAGGCTGGATCCTTGACAGGTAGACCAGGACACTGGTGATTTTGAGGTCACCCATCACCACATCCATACCCTGTTGGAAGGTAGCCAGGCATTGGACAGACCTTGGGGCATCCTTGTGGGTTGGAATAGCCCTTGATCAGTGATGATTGCACATTTCTCTTGATCAGCAGGGGGTAGATCAATCTTCCAGTACCCACTGATAAAATTCATTGCTCTGAAGAACTTGGCGTTACCCAGTTGGTCCAAGGTATTGTCAATGCAAGGGAGGGGATATGAATCCTTCTTGGTAACAGCATTCAGCCGGCAGTAGTCAATCACCACAAGGTTGCTGCCATCCTTCTTTTTGAAGATCAGGAGAGGGGAAGCCCAACGGCTTTTACTGGGGACCAGTAAGTCAGACCCCAATATTTTCTAAAGCTTCTCGTTAGCTACAGCATGATTGGCTTGACTACGCCGTATAAGTCTGGAGCAGATAGGTGGACTATCTTGGGTATCAATATGATGGGCAACATCTGCAGCCTTGCCCAGGTCATAATCATCCTTGGCAAACACATCCTTATAATAAGCAAAGAGATCCATGGCTTGATTCTTTTGCTCTTCAGAGAGGCCATACAGGGAGTCTTGGCTTATGAACAATAGCACTAGTGGTTGTTCACAGGGTAGACCCAACTCAGATAAGTCCATAAAGGGGGCGGTCTCCTGAAGGTTGTCATGATCTTCCAGTTGTATATAAGCCAGAAGTTGGTGTTTGGAGATAACCATAGCTTCATAACTCATGTTGGCCAAGAGTATGAGTACTTCCTTCTCACTTGGCATGAGGATGCCTGGTGCAACCCATGGTTCTAGTCTGGAGGCATTAGGGATGCCAAAGATTTCTCCATGAGTGCCAGCTGGTAGAGCTAGCAAGAGACCTGTATTGTGGATCACCTGAGAGCCAGGTGGGATAGTCACATTACAGGAGGCATAGACTGGGATTCCTTTGGCTTCCCCAACTGAGAGAGGTAGCACCTTGACCTTCTTACTACGCAGTGTATAGGCAACTGGCAGTTCTCCATCTGTGTACTTCAGGTTAATGTAGTGCAGACAGCGTAAGGGCAGGTCAGAGGGGCGGTTGCCATGGTAGAACATGGGTATAGAGTGGCCCAATATCCCAAATGTATGGTCTCCATGGTTGGTTACAGTGCCATACTGGACTATGAAGCTGGTCCCAATAAGAGTGTCATAGCTGTTGTTTTCCAGAACTATAGCAGGAGCAGTGACCATTAGCTTCCCAAAGCAAAGAGGGAGAGAAGAATAGTCTCCTTTTGCTCTAGTGGTCTGTGGCCCAGCAGTACCAAACTCTTCATGATAGATTAAGTCCAGTGCCAGCTTAAGCTTCTTAACCAGCCTTGAGGATATAATGTTCCCAGGAGCACCAGTATCCAGTATGGCCCAGACGTGGGTTTTGTTCACCACCAGGTTGATATAGGTACAATCCTGGCGGTCTTCTTGGATCTCTACAATCTCTGAGACCTGGTGTACGCTTAGTCCCTTGAGCTTCTCCAAGAAAGTAGCCATGGCAGCTCCCACTGCTGGGCTTGCTTCTTTGAGGGATTCTAGCAGTGCCAAGACGTTTACTGTACAGAGCAGCTTGGACAGTTGTTCAGCGCTGTTCTCCTCATGGGTGACTTCAAAACCTGGTTGAGCCAATTGTTTGGCATAGGATAAGGACACTGTTCTATGAGCTATTTGGGGGATAACCACCTCAGGGCAAAGTGTAGTCCAATGAGTTCAAGTGTTAACAGTGAGGACTCAATGTAGGAGGTCCTCTTGAACTCCTTTGAATTCAGTATCCTTGTGTATTGGTTGGGAGTCAAAGTCAATCAGAGAGGGTTCATCCTTAGGGTTTGCCTCAGAGGATGGTAAAGCAGTAGGCCTCTGATCTGGTTTGTTGGGGGCAGCAGTATGGGGGAGATGAGGGTGTTGGAATTACAAAGGCAGCCAAAGATTTCTCCTTGTCCTGGCTGCTTAGTAGCTTTTTGACTGGTCCTCATTGTCCTCCTTGATATCAGCGTACTTGGTGTAGTCCTCCTCAGTGTCCTCCCTACCTACATGGTGGACCTTTTGGCAAGGGTTCTTAAATTCCCAAAAGAAGTGGCCAGCTATACCACATTTGAAGCAAGTGCGGGGAGCGTTGTTGTCTGGAGTGGGCCTGACCTTGTTGGAAGGCTTGGGCATCTCCAAAGCCACACAGGGTCTGTAATCAGCTTGCTGGCGGGGGCATCCTTCAGGGAGAGGGACTTTGAACTCCTCCTTGTAGGTGTGTAGAAGGCAAATCAGATCTGACACAGTGCAAGCATTGTAAATGCCCAACTTAAGAGCCAGAGATAGTTCCTGGTTGACACATACAGCATTGAGGAGTGCTGACTGCACGTCAATAAACTGCACCGCACTCATGGACAACAGAGTTTGAGCTTCAAAGTAGAACCTAGAAGTGAAGTCTTCTAGAGTTTACCCCACCTTTAACTTGGTGTTGACAAAGTCCATCTTGCAACCAAGGAGTGCTTCTTGGCTACCAAATTCTCCTGTCAAGGCTCTGGAACCGTTGGCAAAAGTCCAGCCATTCTCAGGGAGACACAGCAAGATGATGGTTTGAGTCTTGGCATCCAGACAGTTGATGATTGTGGAGTCCCTCATGGCATTTTCAGCGCCATACATGGAGTTCTGGTATAGACATAAGAACATGGCCACATTACTCTTGCGGTCAAACTTGGGTAGATTGACGGGCTTGAAGTTGTTGGAGCCATGTTGGAGGGGAGCAGGCGTGATCCTCACTGGGGAGCGGGTGAGACAGGAATGGCTGGGGGTAGAGGCAGCAAACCTAGCCTCAGAGGCACATCAACAATTTTCCTCTTATTGCGCTTCATGTTTGCCTTCTCTGTTCTGAGCAGCCCTAGAAGCTTCAGGAGTGGCCAAGACGTCATCCTCAGACTTCAACACTGGCTCTAATACTTGTACAGCGTTGGGGGCCAACCAAGTTTGGCCATCATTGCTTTTGTAGCTATGATAGAACTCAGGGCTGGAGGACCTTTGTGGACTGTGGAGACTCTTGGAGTTTAAGGACATAGCCTGTAAGTTGGCGGCCATAATCTTACTGTCTATCCTATTTAATTGGCTCTGGAAGGCAACCAGGAGAAATTGCTGCTTGTTCAGCTCATCTTTATAGACCTTATTCTCTTGACGGGTGATATCCAAGTCATATTCCAGAGAGGTAATACACTTCTCATGGGTGGAAAGCTTGGCTTGGAGCAAGGCTATCACCTCCTTGTACTTTCTGGCTTGGGTCTGGCTATCAGCTCTATCATGTGATTGTCAAAGTTTGAGACAATCCTGAAGCTCTTCCACAGTGTGGTAACCATCAAACAGAAAGGCAAGGTCTGCGCTTTATTAGACTAGTTCCTTTTAAATCTTCTTGTAGTGGTCAAAGAGCTCAAGGACGTCACAACCAAGAAGGTGACTGGAAGGGGAGTTGTCCATAGCGGTAGTTGGGGGGGGGTTGAATGAGGTAATGTTGGCAAGACAACATCCCAAGACTTCCACCTCATGAACCAGGCTTTGAAACATTGGGCCAGCCTTAAGCACATGGTTTTTCATCACAATAATCCAATTGGCATCTACACCCTTGTGGGTGAGGATCTGTACCACATGAACTGGAACTAGCTTAGCTATTCCCCTCTCAATGGCTTCAACCCAGTGAAGCATGGTATTCTGGGCGTTGGTAACTTCAGCAAAGTACTGATTAACGGTGGTGAAAGTATTGCCAAGCTCAGAGTAAAGGTCCTGGAGGATTGTCTGTTGGTTGGATACCAGTATTCCCTAGTCATGAACTAGGCTTTGGGTGAAACCCAGGTGCATTTGGTTGTGGCATACAGCAGGATGAGTGAACTGTTGTAAATAGTCCTTGATATGTTTGACGGTGCAGAGGTCACAACAAAGCTGATCAGGGTTGACCTGGGAGAGGTTCTGAAATCAAACCAAGGAGTTTTCAGCAGAAGGTTGCTGAATAGACAGATATTCATAGCAAACACCATTGCCAGCAGCACCAGAGTACATGGCATAGATGACACTACAGATGGCATCCTTGGAAGGGGAATAGTTGATGTCCATTTCCAAAGGGGGAGGGACTTGCAGGAGCAGTGGTTGACCAAAAACAATGGCTTGGGGACATTGATGTTCTGGCATGAAGTGGATAAGGTTGGGAAGGCCATAGGGAGCTCCTACTCTTTCCCCAGCATAGGCATTGGCAGCAGTGAAGGCCAGTGCCTGGTGATAGGGGGAAGCAGTGGCAGAAGGCTTGGTCAGGGGCATTCCTCCCTCCTCATTAAAAGAACCAGGGGTGGGGGCCGTTTGCTGTGGAAAGACATGAGTGCCAATATTGTATTTGTAGCAGTAAAGGGTGCTATTTTCTACAAAAAATTAGTCAGGATCCTAACTCTTATTACTATACCTGTAGATGTTATAGTGACAGCCTTTGATAAGACAGAAGAATACAAGGGTATAATGACAAAACTGGTATTTATTATGATAGTGCTGCAGTTATATAGTAGGAGGTGGGGTAATTTCCACCAGGGGAATAGAGGCACAGACAGAAGGACCTTCCTAAAGGAGGAGAGTGGAAAGCCACAGTAGAAAGTCCCGCACAAAAGAACAACCAGGTTCACACGGCTTTACTTATGGAGGCATGTGGCAATATCTACGTTGTTGTCAGGATTGAAAATTCATTGCCCTTGGAAACCCGGGCCCAAGGGCAGGATTCAAACCCTGAACCTGGATTCCTGCAGGCTGCCGGCCCCATGGACCGAGAGCCTGTCCGTTCGCGTTTTTCTGAGATTGAGCCCCCACAAGCTGAAGCCCCTACTAAGTCCCAAAGTCAGAATAACAGCACAGGCTCAATTATGATGGCGCCCAAGGAGAAACTTCTCAAATTGCCTAATGGAGGCAGAGAAAGTTTTTCTGTGAACTTCATGAATCTGAAGTCCTCTCAGATAACCAATCAAATTCCCTTGACAAAGGAAATCACAGGCTTTAGGCCCAACCCCATGACCACAGCCAAAAATCAAGAAAATCAAGTGATCAATTTAGAAAGTCTGAACAATGAGAGAACACCCAGCCAAGGTACCATTTTACTGCTCCCACACCCAGGCCTCCTGGCCACCCGCCTGTATTTTTCCCAATATTTTGATGAAACCATCATGGGGAATACTAAGTTTGGAGGCAGGATGCTATATATGCCTATAGATTCTGCACTCAAACCTTATCATCATTTTTGAATAAAGGTTATGTTATTTTGGCTCACACAGCTATTGCCTTATTTTGTATTTGCTATCTATCAATTCAGTACAAGATCCCCTGGCCCTCCTGCCCCACTGCCTGCAGTTTTCCATCCTCCTGGTGTACCCTTTGGCCCCGTCCATTTCATTGACTACCCTCTGAAACCCGAATACAAGGACTACACCCCAGAAAAGATACTCAAACTTGAGCCTTTGGCCCGCATACAATCTGCAGTTAGATACAGCCGTCAAGGCCTGTGGATATTCTCAACACCCAAGTTGTTCAGAGGAAAATTCAAATATCTTCCTGCTTATGACCATCCCATGGAACTGCCTGTGACCCCAAAATTTATGCCTGCTTCCTCACCCGACCTTCCAACCAACCACACTGGTAAGCTGTTTGGGATTGTGTACATCACCCTCACAGGGGTGATTGACACTATAATCCCAGCTGCCAGCCCGTGGTCCTTGGTGGTAAAGTCTGTCTCCTACCTTTTTAAGTTAGCTACCCTCTTGTGGTGGGCTTTGCCTGCAAAAAACCTGGCCCAAGTTACCCCTGAAAACGGCAGGCTGGCCACCCAAGACTGGATCCCTGACATTATGGCAATTTTTTTTAAACCTGGTACCCTGAGCCCCAAGATGTTGTTATTTCTTGGGGAATATTGTATGCTTTTGTTTATGATAATTGCTTGCTACATCCTTAAGATGACCAAGAACCTGATCTCTTCCATGTGGAAGAATGCAAACCCAAATGACCCAAAGAAAACTGACACCATCACTGCTGACGCCAACAAAGCTCCCTCCTCCCAAGTGCAAAATGTGATCATAAACCAATCCCTCACAAAGGTGGAGATGCCCCAGATGAGGAAGCTTACACTCAAGGAAGCTCAATGCGCCATGTTGGTCCTCTGCTTGCATTTCCAAGCCAACACCCCCTCCTACGCCAGTGACACCAAGAAGGTACTTGAGGTTGCTTCCATGCTCTCAGGAGACACCCTAGACTGGTTTGGCAAGGCCACAGCAGAAGACGTGGAATTCTGCTTGGAATATGCCAAGCTTGAGTCTGAGTTAATGGCCACCAGGGAAGCTTGCAACACTAGATACTACACCCTGAACTCCCTGCTAGAAATCCGACAAGGTTCTCAAACCATCCAAGTGTATATTGACAAATTCCTCAAACTGAAATCCCACACCCAAATTGAGGACAAACTGGAAGCCATCATATTCTGGAAGGGAGTGAACCCAGCCATGAAGGACCTGCTGAAACACCACCCTCCCACTCTTGGCTTGGAAGAACTGGTTCTCCTGTGCAAGGGCTTTAGCATTGACCAAGAGAACGCCAGTACAGCCCAGCACCGCCAGACCCAAACCCCCACACCCAACAGAGTGGGAATGTCCCCTGAGGAACTCCAGAGATATTATAGAGAAGGACTCTGTTTCCACTGCCACAAAGCAGGGCATTTGACCAGAGCCTTCCATAAGAAAAACCCTGCCCCATTTTTTTGGCCCAAATAAACGCTTCCTCCCAGTCTTACAAGTTTATCCTAGTATCAGTCAACGTCAAAGGAACACCCCAAAGACTGAAGGCGTTCATTGACACTGAAGCAGACAAGAGCTTCATTGATGCTGACCTAGCTCAAGAACTAGACCTGGCTGCATATGAGAACTGCCTTCAGATCATCATGGGAAATAGCACAAATGATAAGGGGTACAAATGCAAACAAGAACTGCCTCTGGTTATAGGAAATAATACATACCTGTTGTCTCTCATCCTGCTGAAAGGCTTACCGCACCCCCTCATCCTGGGAGATTCCTGGTCTGACAGACACAGCCTCATCCTCAACTACTGAGAACAGAACATCACCTTGGGAGATAAAGGAAACCTCAACACTGTACCCTTTTGCACCAACCCAGAGTAATTTACCCATTGTTTATGACCATACAAGTAGAACCTGGTGTGGGAGTCCTACCTGCTTCTCTAGAAAGATGGAACCACATTTTCAGCGAGGAAGCAGCAACCTGTCTCCCTGAACACACAAAGTATGACCACACCATTAACCTCCTGCCCGGCACCGGGCCCAAACATGACCCATCTATAGCTGCAATCAAAAAGAGCAGTTGGCACTGAAAGCGTACATCAAAGACATCTCCAAAAAAAGCTTCATCCGTGTGTCCAAGAGCCCTTGTTTGTCACCAATGCTGTTTGTGGGCAAGAAGGACAGAGGTATGCACCTGTGTGTTAACTACCAGAAGCTGAACAATATAACCATAAAGAACTGCTACCCCATTACTAACGCTGATGACTTGTGTGATGTGTTGACAGGCGCCCAGGTATACTCCAAGATTGACCTCAGAGACATTTTCAATCAAATCCAAATCAATGAAGGCAACAAGTATAAAATGGCATTCAAGACCAGGTATGTACTCTACAAATACCTAGTAATGCCATTTGGCCTGTGCAACACCCCCAGCACTTTCCAAAGGATGATCAATACTGTTCTAGGTGAATACCTTGACCAATTTAGTGTTGTGTACTTGGACAACATCCTCATCTACAGCAAGTCACATGAAGAGCACCTCCAACACCTGGACCTGATACTGAACAAACTCTCCCAAGCCAACCTACACTCCAAACTTAAGAAATGTGAATTCTTTCAGACTGAGATCAAATTCCTGGGATACATGATGAAGACTGGCAGTTTTGCTATGGCACAGGACAAAGTAGAAGCAATAACAGCTTGGACGGTACCCAAATGCAGAAAAGATGTGAGAAGTTTTCTGGGCCTGGCAAATTATTGCAGGGATTTCATCCAAAATTTTTCTCACATTAATCTGCCCCTGACCTGCCTTTGCTCTGAAAAGATCACCTTTGCCTGGACTCCAGAGTGTACCACTGCCTTTGACACCTTGAAACTTGCCTTCACCTCCACCCCTGTCCTGGCCATGCCAGACCCAACCAAACCATTTTTTCTGGAAACTGACACATTGGACTTTGCAGTGGGTGGGGTCCTTCTTCAGGAAGGAGGGGATAGTATGCTACATCCTTTAGAATATTACTCCAAGAAGATGCTAAAGGCTGAAAGAAACTACCCAATATATGACAAGGAGATGCTAGCTATAATGAAGACCCTGAAACATTGACGCCAATACCTATGTGGCACTGAATATCCAGTAAAGGTCCTGACAGACCACAAGAACTTGGTCTACTTCTTCAAACTGTGCCAGCTTAACCAACAACAAGCAAGATGGGCCTTAGAAATGGCCAACTACACCTTGATATAGACTACAAGCCAGGAAAGGTAAAAATGGTACCCAACACCCTAAGTAGAAGAACTGACATGGTGCCTATCCACATAGAAACTTGTGACCACAACACCCAAGTCCTCTTGGAAACAGCAAGCCTAGGCATTCACCTGGGATTGATGAAAATAAGAGACAGTAAACCAGAAGTACTAAGGGCCCAAACACTAGAAAAATTCACCAAAAATCATGATCTCTGATCTCTCTGAATCCTTGGATAGCGCCCACTACTGAAAAGGCTATTTGTTGAAGGGAACAACACTAATGCTCCACAACAGGATCTTTGTATCAGAAGGGAACATCAGAACCAACGTCTTGAGAGATTACCACAATTCCAAGATGACTGGACACCCAGGTAGGCTCAAGTGTCATGCCCTGCCCCAAAGGGCAGGCTCTTTGATTTATTATCTTTTATATTTTTCATTTGGTTTAAGCTTCCAGTATTTTAATATTTGGTTTTTTTGAATTTGAAAGTTAATATTTAAGTATACTAATTTCATTACCTTGTTCTGTTTTTGCTATTTGCGTTCAAATTGTTGTTGTTGTTTGCTTGCTCTGCCGTTATCTATTTTCTATATATATTTCTACTTTAAAGTTAGAAAGTTTTCATATATCCTTACCGTTTGAACTCCCGCTTACGTCTTTGCCGCTCTCTCCCCAGCTTCAACGTGCTGATCAGCGTATAGTACTGGCTTCTGTTTCCCCTTTTCTGGTTCTGGTTTTTCCAACTTCTCCAGTTGCTCCTCTTCTTGGCTGCTTCCCCCTGGCTATCAGTGCCAACTGAAAAGGCTTTTCTTCTATAAATAAAGATCTTTTGAAGAGTAGGCTTTAAGCCAAAATTCTAAGTGATTTCTTCCCCTTCAATTTTATCTAATTTTAAACTTGAGATCTTAATTTTTAGAAATTTATACATTTTTATTAGTTTCATTTTAAAGTTTAGCTTTTCCTTTCCTTAAACAGATGGAACTTGTAAAACAACAAGCCTTAGGCTTGTTGTATCTGTTGTTTTCCCTTAAAGAAGCATTCAATAGTTATATGTACCAATTTGAGGATGGAGAATATCCTAATATTGAAATTCCCTTAGTTACAAATTATTCACTATTAAATACTTTGTTTTATCTTATTTGCTTAGAGTTCTTACACCCAATTACTCCTTTTGTGACACAATATAGGTTTTTAGCAGGGTTCTGTAAGATTATCTTACAGACAGTTCCTACGTTTCTATATCTTTTAAATTTGAATCCTAATGCCTTGCACGCCCTAGTCTATAACATTGCACCATTATGGGCAAGACCTTACATAAGACCCTTCAGAGCATCAGAAGGAACTTTTCTTGGCCAAAAATGGATCAAGAAGTAAGTGTGTACCTGAAAGGATGTGAGACCTGTGGGTGAACCAAAACTTGCAGAAACAAACCTGAAGGACTGCTAGACCCTTGGATATACCTCATGGACCTTGGAGATCTGTTTCCATGGACTACATTGTGGAACTGCCCCCATCCCTCTATTTTAATGCAATCCTGGTCATGGTAGACCACTTTACCAAGATGGCATATTTTGTGCTAAACACCACCCATTGCACGGCAGTAGAGACAGCCCAACACTTCCATGACCGCATCCTCACTCAACACAGAACACCTGAGGAAATCATCACAGACAGAGGACCCCAATTAATGTCAGACTACAGGACACAGGTAATGAAAGACTTGGGAATCAAGCAAGGTGTATCTACCTCTTACCACTCACAGACAGACAGCCAAAATGAACAGGTAAACCAGATCCTTGAACAATAACTTCAATGCTATGCCAACATTGATCATGACAATTGGGCCAAAATGCTTCCTATGGCTCAGTTTGCCTACAATAGTAAAGACCACACCTCCACTGGTATGTCCCCATTTAAAGCCAACTATGGGTTTGATCCCACCTGGGACCCCAAGATTGGCAAGAAGGAAACTAACACCACTGGACGTTCCTGGGTTGATCAGATCCACGACACAAAAAAACATGCTTGACCAACCTGAATCACGCAGTGCAAACCTACAAAGCCTTCACCAACCACAAACAAACACCAGGCCAACCCTTGCAAGTTGGGGATGAAGTATACCTGGACTCTCGGAATGTGCCCTGTAGGAAGCTAGCTCACAGAAGAAGTGGCCCCCACAAGATCACCAAACTAGTTGGAGAGGTTGACTTCAAACTGAACCTACCCCCCTCCTGGAAGATTCATGATGTGTTACACCGCTCCATGTTGTTAAAAAAAGATGGGAACTTGCTTTCCGACCAATGGATCAAGACAGCCCCCACCCATCCAAATAGGCCGCTCCAAGGAATATGAAGTTAAATACATACATGGCAGCAGAACCCACTACCAAAAACCCCAGTACTACATCAAATGGAAAGGATACCCACTAGAGGAAAGTACTTGGGAACCACTGAATAACTTGGCCAACACTCAAGAAGCTGTGCAACTCTACCTGAATAAAAAGGACCAGAAGGAAGGGCCCTCAAGGGAAGAAGGGGATGATGCCAGGATTGACAATTCATTATCCCTGGAAACCCGGGCCCAAGGGCGGGATTTGAACCCTGAACCTGGATTCCTGCGGGCTGCCAGCCCCATGGACCAAGAGCCCATCTGCCCGCGTTTTTCTGAGATTGAGCCCCTGCAAGCTGAAGCCCCTACTAAGTCCCAAAGCCAGAATACCAGCGCAGGTTCAATTATGATGGTGCCTGAGGAGAAACTTCTCAAATTTCCTAATGGAGGCAGAGAAAGTTCCTCTGTGAACTTCATGAATCTGAAGCCCTCTCAGATAACCAATCAAATTCTCCTGACAAAGGAAATCACGGGCTTTAGGACCGACCCTGTGACCACAGCCAAAAATCAAGAAAATCAAGTGACCAATTTGGACAGTCTGACCAATGAGAGAACACCCAGCCAAGGTACCATTTTGCCGCTCCCACACCTGGACCACCTGTCCATATTTTTCCCAATATTTTGATGAAACCATCATGGGAAATACTAAGTTTGGAGGCGGGATGCTATATATGCTTATAGATTCTGCACTCAAACCTTATTGCCATTTTTGAATAAAGGTTATGTTATTTTGGCTCACACAGCTATTGCCTTATTTTGTATTTGCTATCAATTCAATTCAGTACAAGATCCCCTGGCCCTCCTGCCCTGCCGCCCACAGTTTTCTGTCCTCCTGGTGTACCCTTTGGCCCCGTTCATTTCACCGACTACCCTCTGAAACCCAAATACAAGGACTATACCCCAGAAAAGATACTTGAACTCGATCCTTTGGCCTGCATACAATCTGCAGTTAGATACAACCGTCAAGGCCTGTGGATATTCTCAACACCCAAGTTGTTCAGAGGGAAATTCAAATATCTTCCTGCTTATGATCTTCCCATGGAGCCACCTGTGACCCCAAAACCCATGCCTGCTTCCTCACCCAACCTTCCAACCAACCACACTGATAAGCTGTTTGGGATTGTGTACATCATCCTCACAGGGGTGATTGACATTGTAATCCTGGCTGCCGGCCCGTGGTCCTGGGTGGGAAAGTCTGTCTCATACCTTTTTGAGTTAGCTCCCCTCTTGTGGTGGGCTTTGTCCGCAAAAAACCCGGCCCAAGTTACCCCTGAAAACAACAGGTTGGCCGCTCAAGAGTGGATCCCTGACAGAAAAAGCATTGTTGATGGTCACTTTGGTGTAATATCAAAAATTTTAAAAGGAAAATGAGCTTTATGTTAACAATATTAACAATATTAAAAACATTTATGAGTTAAAAAAGCTATGTAATTCAGTTTTAACGGGCTTAGATGTTTCTCAAAGAACAATTTTTATATTTATGAAAGGAAATTTAGGCTTATAAAAAGAGAGCTTAAACTTAAATATCTGCTCATCAACCTTTCATATTTGATGAAGGATGGGAGGGTATATACTTCACCTTTAACATTTGAAAGTTTTTTGGAATGTTCTGAGATAACTTATAATTTAAAATCATGTGATGATGCCAGAGAAGCAAAAATATCAGAAGATTCTAGTGGTGTATTAGGGTGGCTTACTAGAGGGTGCATTTTAAATAGAGTGATTAGTATTTCAAAAACACCACATTTTTCCTGAAACAAACTAGGAACAGTTATGATGAGCCAAAGATAGGGTAATGGCATTTATAGCTTTGGGCTGCTATCACTCTCCCATGCAACTTATAATAGATATTTTTAGTTTGTATAGGCACTTGAGATGTTTTAATTAATGTTATAAGTTGCAATTTTCAATTCTAAAATTGATGAATTATTTTTAAAAAGAATTCATCTAAGCCAAAGATCAATTGAAGTTTTGGAATTGATTATATTTTAACAATTATGAATAGTTTAAATATGAATAATGTAATTAAGTTATAAAATATTCAGTCTAGTGCCTAGGCACAACAAGAAAAATAATGGCCCAGGTGTATAAAAATATATTTAAATGTATAATATTATAGTAATAACATAAAGTCTTGATGAAAATGGAGTACATTTATTAAGTTCAGCTTGGTTGATGTCCTTGGACAGACAATACGCCTTGTAGTTAAAAAGTAGTCTTGACATTGACCTTGAAAATGCGGCGGTTGTTACTGTTGATGCCTGTAACTTCGGTTTCATATTCTCCTGGGGGGATATAGCCTGGAATCTTTATTTTATGAGTCTTGCTGACCTTTTGGGCCTTGACAGGGCATGTATACCCAATCTTGCGTTCAGTTAGGAGGTCGCAAATATCCCTGTTAACGTTGAGCAAAGTTCTTCCCCTGCGCTTGACTTTGATTGTCACTTTGGCTCCTTTGGTGACCGTCTCGCGTAGAATGCCATCAAGTTTAACTGTAAGCTCTGATCCTCGTGTGGTCGTGCCCATAAGTTTGATGTTCTGTATCACGAAGGCGTCCTTGTTGTTACCGCAGTTGGAAACGACGCCACCAGCCATGGGTTTGCATCCCTGGGAGGCTACTTGGGTAGCTGCAAAAAGTGTGAAGAAAAGGGATTGAAACTGCATGCTGTTATTTTTGATCTCACTACGCAGTTTAAATACCGTTTTATAACTTGGCTACAATAGCCTCTTCATGCCGTGCTCTGTGTAGTTTAATCAAGCGGCTCCATTACTTCAACTCACTTCTCATCCAGCACCGCCAACATACCCGCTTAAATAAAAAAACTAGAAACACATTACCCTCTTACTACTGTTGGCATAACAATAGGGATATCAAGCCGCAGGATTTAATTTAAATTTTCATTTGAAATAGTTTATATCGATACAAAAGGATAAGCCTTTACTATCCCTAATCTAAGGCCGTTTTACATTTCTTTAAAAATAAAACTTTATTAAAGCTCTTTAAGAGCGGCGTTATAAAGGACCACGGCCTAAGATCTTATACAGTGCCTCGACCTTCAAAGGGGCAGAAAGATGATCAGGCAGCTAATTCCTACAACGGATTTTCAGTCAAATTTGAGCCAACTATCATTTTCTCCACTTGTAACTTTTTTAGATTTACAGTAATAACTTTTTAAAAATGCCTCTCTTTATTAATCAAAACTTTAATCAAAAGTTTTAAATTATTTTAATTTTATTTTTTTTGCGTTGTCACAACATCTTTGATTACTCCCTCTCAGGGAATTAACACCCTGAGTAGATCACCGAATGAGTCACTGAATGGCTCACTGACCAACCATTAAGTTGGTGGCGCTACTATCATTTGGCCATCTATTATGGGGATCAAAAAATCCAGATCCTAAATGGAACACAACTTGAATAAGCCTCATGACTTAAGAGAAACATTACTCAGATAAGCCCCATGACTTCCATGATATACATAGACAGTATGTGGCTTTCCATTATACTATATATTATCCTATATTCATATCCAATAAATTATCATTCTCTTCTTAATTTCCCCCTCTATCTCGTTTATTATACTTCCCAGAAGTATACACACAACAGTGGTAGCACAGGTAGGTTATCCATACCTACACAACTTGAAAAATTCCTCTTAAGAAAAAGAGCTAAGCAATGGTACTCCCTAACAGCAGGAGAGACTATGAAGAAGGACAAGACGTCTCTGCGGGCCTCATCATCTACGACAACGTCCTCGTACCCATCAAACAATACAACACTATCAAAGCCCGCAGACTGTTACCCCCAATCTGTCAGGATTCTCCTTTTTTATTTTAGCTGCTAGTATTCTACTCTTTTGGACACCAATATTATTTTTGAAGAATTGGGTTGTTCTTGGCTCATTTTGTATTCAGAAATATTCCCTCACTCTTACCCTTTTTTGACCGGCAATATTTCATCTATTTTACAGTTAGTTTTAAGTTTGAAGCTTACCTTGTTTCCTCCTGGACAATTTTCAAACCGCGGACCTAAACGTTAGCTAAATTATTCAAGTCCGAAATTGGAATACCTTTTTGCTTTTGCCACTTACACCAGCATCTTCAGACCAGGTTTTCCCGCTCTTCTGCTTTTTGCTTTTGCTTTTCACACTCTGCCAAGCAATCACCGTTTCCCTGTTTTATCTCCTTTACGTTTGGTGTTAACTTTTTAAGTTTAAACCACAAGAAACATGTGCTTCTGTTTTGTTTCTCTACACCATTCCCACTAACCAATCTTGGTTAAACTTATTCACCTCAATTCTGCACCTCACTACCAAGTAAAATAAAAAGGCTTGGTTTTCCAATCTTAACAGTAAGTTGAGATTGTTTGACTTGTACCCCAAAAAGGTACTTGTTAGGTTTTGTGGCTTGTGTTTCATTTCCAATTTTAGTTTAAGTTTTTATTTTCAATATTATGATTCCTTTTGACTTTCTTTTTCATCAGCTAGGTAGTTTCTATAGTAATACCCACAATTTGATTGTTGAAAGTTTTAATCCTCCAACTAGTGGTGAGCAGTTCCCTGACTTAGAAATTGATTTTTTGACCAAGTCATCAGTCATTAAGACTGGACTCTATTTCATTTTCTTAGGTTTAATCAACCGCCTCAGCCCTTACTTTACCTCCTACAAGCTTCTAGGAGCCTTAGTCCAGTTTTTACTAAAAACACTACCTACATTTTTGTATTTAACTAACATTAATATAACCGGGTTAAAAGCCTTAGTTTACAACCACCTTCCCCAAACTATGAGACCTTACACAATCACAATAGAGCCTTAACAACCCAAAATACCTAACATCATATTCCAACACCTACACTCAGCAGAAATTGGGACCTTTGCAGGGTTACACCGGGAAAACTCCAACCTCTGGATCAACAGCACACAAAGCAAGTTCACCCAAGTAGGCTGCCTCCGCAGATTCTGGGCCAGTGAAGTCTCCCTCTGTGTCACAGTAGCCGCCTTTTTTTGTAAGTAAATGGCTTGGCCAACACCCTTAAAAAAACGACAATTAGGACATGTTCAAAACCGCCTTCCTCAAAAAGTTTGCCATGAAGGATTTTGATGTGGTGATCATGACAGAACATCAAACATTCAAAATGACAGGAAAAATTGAGAACTACATTGCAGTGTATAAAGACCTATACAACTGAGCTCTCAGCACCATCAACTTTGATGAGCCAGGGCCTCAGTTGGACTTCTACAACAGCCTTCTAACACATATCTGACATCAGTTTGACATGTCCCACTGCAAGAACCTCAAAGATATATTCTTGGAAGAAAAACATGCAGCTCAGAAATCTGAAAATCTACACGCAACAAACAAGCAAAAGGAAAGCCCCACAGCAAAGAAGGACCCTCACCCCAATAAGCAGAACAACCGAGCCAACAACTCTCATCCTCCAAATGGGAACTGTACAGCACAGGCTAATCAAGCAAGTACTGAAGATGCCAATGAGGAGAGAAAAGCTCAAGGGAGTGCTTAGGCAAGCCACCCTCCTCCAATCCACAAGACTCATACAGGGACCAGGATGTGGACTCAATCACCACGATCCAAGTACCCTCCAGTGATCCTCTACTGTTTGCTGCCCAAACTGGAAATAAACTCCTCACTTATCTTTTCTGCTTTTGCAGATATCAGGGCACAGCACTATTTGACACTGGAGCAGATCAATCCCTTGTTGGTAAGAAATTTGCCAACCTCATAAAACTGCCAACAGCCCAAAGCAACATCAAGAGAGTTATCATGGCAGAAAACAGGAGCACACCAGTCAACAGAGAAGAAAAACCTTTCCGCACCCAAATTAGAGATGTGCAAACAACACTTAGCGGTCCTATCATACCAATCCCCAAACACAATGTTATACTTGGTCTGGATTAGATGAGAAAGTCCAAACCTCACATTGACTGGGACAGCGCAACCCTCACCATACAACAAGGCAAAGTACACCACCATGTCTACCCAACTAACCTTGATACACTTATGAGAGACCATGTGTTTGTGAAAATCATGGAGATAGAAGAGGAAACTGACCCCAGCAAGATCAATTGGAACATCTGCATGTATGAGATTATCTATTTTAAGAACACAGAGGCCAGACATGAAAAGGACTATATCTGAGATCAGCTTGTCAGTGAGTTCCCCTCTGTCTTCCGAGAAGCCCTATCAGGTTTATCACCTGACTGTGGCATGCAACATGAGATTGACCTCAAAGGAATTGTACCAAAGGCATGACTTATCTATTTCCTCACACCCAAAGAAGACAATGCTATGAAAACCTACCTTGATTAAGCCCTTGAAAATGGCCTCATTAGACCATTGAAGTCACCCTTTGGCGATAATGTCTTCTTTGTAGCAAAGAAAGATGGAGGACTCCGCCTGGTCACAGACTACAGGGCGCTCAACAAGGTCACAACTAATAACAGGTATCCCCTGCCCCTGATTGACGCCCTTTTTGACGCCCTGGGGGGGTCCCAAATCTTCACAAAAATTGATCTGACAGCAGGTTACCACCAAATTTGCGTGAAACCTGAAGACATCTCAAAGACTGCATTTAGAACCAAGTACAGATTTTTTGAGTGTGTTGTCCTCAATTTTGGCATGAAAAATGCCCCTAGCACCTTTGTGACTTTCATAAACAAGGTTTTCAAAGAACACATCAGGAAGCAAGCAATAATCTACCTGGACAACATAATTATCTGCAGTCAAACCCTAAAACAACACTGGGAAGATGTCCGCCTGGTCCTCCAAATCCTCAAAGAAAACCAACTCATTGTCAAGCCATCAAAGTGTGACTTCTTCTCGGCTGAACTCCCATTTCTAGGTCACATTATCAGCAAGAACAGAATCAAACCAGACCCAGAAAAGATACATGCCATAACCAAAATGCCAGCTCCCAGAAACAAAAGCAAACTCTGTACCTTCCTAGGCATGGTAGCCTACATTAGAAGATTCATACCTGACTGGGGTGCTCTGACAGCCCCTCTATCAGCCATCACAGGAAAAAAAAACCAAATTTGCATGGACGCCACTACAAGACCAACATTTCTGCCAGCTAAAAGAACAAATGGTTACCACCCCTATCCTTCAATACCCAAACTGTGAAGGGATATACAAGTTGGAAACCAACACATCTGACTGCACCATAGAAGGAGTACTCTGTATCCAGACGGCAGAAAAGGACTTCCTCCTTGTGGCATACAAGTCAAAGAAGCTGTCCAAGGGTGAACAAAGATTCCCTATACACAATAAAGAACTAGTAGCCATCATACACTGCCTCATGAAATGTCAATGTTATCTAGAAGGAGCCCAAACATTTAAAGTCCTCACCGCTCACAATTAATTAATATTTTTTAAGACACAACAGCACTTTTCAAGAAGGCAAGCCAGGTGGATGAGTTTCATACAGAGATACCTCATGCAAATCAAATACAAGCCAGGCAAGGAAATGCTTACTGCAGATGCCCTGTCAAGGCTTTACAGAAAAAATGTCCTTTTGCACTGATGGCAACCCTGACTGGCCCATGTTAATTATGGGGAATCTACAGGAAGGGCTCTCACCTGGAAACCCAATGAACATCCAAGAGAAAGTCCTTAAGAGCAAACATCTGTTTAAAAACGTATATGGTACCCTTCACTGAATCCTTCCAAATGGTGACACTGTACCCTACGTCCTGTCAACACAAAAGATTGACACAATCCTCTGTTATCACAGAGACTTGGGACACACCCGTAGCAGAAACTTGCATGAATATCTCAAGACTTGCTACTGGTGGCCCAACATGCTAGATGATATCAGAGAGGTACTTGAACAATGTGAGGTCTGTGAGAAGTACGCATGAACCAAAGCTCCACCTAAGTCAGTAGTACCTGTATTCATCACACAACTCTTCAAGGTATGGTTATTAGATATTGTGGGACCTATGCCTGGTGAAAGCAAAGGAAAGAAGTACATCATTAATGCCATTGACTATGCAACCAGATGACCCATAGCACAAGCCACAAAAGAGCACAAAGGCAATGACGTGCAACAATTCATTGGCAAGAAGACCATAGCAAGGTTTGGAAAGCCTGGCCTCTTAATCACAGATGGAGGCACTGAACTCAAAGCTATTGACACCAACATCTATCTTGCCAAAAATGGAATAAAACACGTCACAGCCAGCCCATATCACCCCCAAGCAAATGGATGCGTAGAACAACTAAACGGCTCTCTAGTGGAAGCCCTCAGTAATTTATCTGCTAACAATTCAAAGACCTGGGTCAAAATGCTGCCAACAGCACTCATGGTCTGTAGAACACGAGTCAACCGTAACACAGGCAAAAGTTCATATGAACTTGTCTATGAACAAAAGCCACTCTTGTTAGTACAACCACAGGAACACAATTACCTCTGCCCAAAAAGGTTCCAGACAACAGTGATTCTAACGTACAGCGTGATAGAAGAGACCAGGAAGACATGGAACAAAAAAGAGTCAAGAGAGAATCAATCTCACTTCAGAGAAAAGATTCCAAGCGGGGGACAAAATCTGGGTTTTCAACCACAATCAGCATAAGTTGGAACCAGGGTTACGTGGAACAGGCATTGTCATGAAAGTCAAGCTCAACAATACCTACCTTGTCAAAGAAATTGGAGCCCAAACTGAACTAAAGCGTACACATCACAACCAACTCCAGCTGTGTAAAATAAGAAAAGCCCAACAAAATTCCAGACTCTCTGTCTCTAAAGCCAAACTGGATCAATACCAAGACCAAATCCCTGATGCTCTAAGGAAAATTCCCAAGGCTCCGCCTTCCAACACCCCCGGGGGAGATGTCACAACATCTTTGATTAATCCCTCTCAGGGAATTAATACCCCGAGTATATCACCAAATGAGTCACCAAATGGCTCACTGACCAACCAGTAAGTTGAAGGCACTACTATCAGTCAACCATCTATTACGGGGATCAAATAATCCAGATCCTAAATGGAACACAACTTGAATAAGCCTCGTGACCTAAGAGGAGCATTACTCAGATAAGCCCCATGACCTCCATGACGTACATGGACAGTATGTGGCTTTCTATGATACTATATATTATCCTATATTCATATCCATTAAAGTATCATTCTCTTCCTAATTTTTCTCTTTATCTTGTTTATTATACTTCCCAGAAGTATACACACAACAGTGTTAACAGGCTTAATTTTAGAATGTACTCTTTTAAAAGCCAATTAAATTGAATTTCACTAGTAAGAAATATAATAAAGATTATAAAAGATTTTCAAAAAACATTTATAAAAGTAGCTTTTTTACTTTTATTTTTTTAAAATTTGCTTTTATAAATATAAAAAGTTACATATCTGGAAAATTATAGTTGTATCGAACTTGACTAAAAATCCGCTGTAGGAAAATCAGTTGACTGAGCATCTTCCTGCCCCACCTTCAAAGATATGAGCTTTGGTTTAAGCTTTTATGGGAAATGGGAGGGCTTTTTAGTATTTCTAAACTGGATCACAGGAAGCTTCATCTTGGCTGAACATCCTGATTTTCAATTACCTGCTACAAATGGCCTCCTTAAAGAATAATCTTGAAGAGCAGATTCAAGTTACTGAGGCTTGTAATTTGGTAAAAATCAAATCATGCCATGAAGTTAAAATCAAACTCGGTCTAAAGAAATCTTAATCGACCATGCCGTTTTGAATCGCTGCGGCAATCTTTCATGGACTCTAGCCCTAATTACCTCCCATAAAAGCCGACACATTTCTGGCACGGCTAGATGCTTGTTCATCCAATATGAAATTTTAACTGATGAACCACAGTTTCAAAGCCCATTCATTAAACCACTGATAACCATATATTTGCAGCCTAAATGACAAAAACAGGAGATAGGCGCAGAGTTAAAGGCTGCATAGATTTTAAGCAGAAACCGGATCTAGTAACGTGAAAGCGTCAGATATTGACACATAAAAGGAGTCTGTCTGTAATGTCAGCTCGAGTGCACTCAAGCTGCAAGGGATTAAATCGAACATATTTTCCACATTTAAATTTAAAGCTGATGGTGTAATGACAATACGAAAGATCCGTCATATACTCAAAATCCACGTAAGCAGTATTCACACTATAGAAACCCCCATATCCAAAAATAAAGCCTATCTTATTATTATTGAACATCCTATATTTGTAATTCGTCATTATAAGATTTTGGAGGTCACGCCTTTTATCTCCAACTTGTTGTTTTCTGATTGAACTGACTGTTGATTGATATCTGTCCCTACCTGCTACCCCACCTGTGCCGCCTGCAGCAGCATCCACTGCTGTAGTAAAGACATCCTCTGATTCCCCGCCTCCATTAAGTTCTGGGCCTCCCAGGCCGTTGGCAACTTTAGTAGTGAAGGCTTTAGAGCTTGGTTCTACTTGCACGAAGACTACTGTGATGCCTTTAATTTGAATGATGCCAACTGTCTCAAAGAAGTTGGAGCTAAACTTTGCAATGATGCACACATCTGGCATCAGGATATGCTTTTTGACACTTGGGAGGAGTGGAAGACCAAAGCCAAGAAGCAGTTCATTGGTTACAAACCTAGCCCTCACCACCTCCTCAACCAAGTGAAGATTAGTTGATTTACTTCACTCTAACCTTTCATTGTGAAATTCCAGAAGTACACTGACAAAATTTTAGCCCAGCATACTAAAGGCACCTAGGGCATAGAGTGGAAGATGCTTGTTGACAACTTATACAACCTGGCTAGTATACCCATATTTGAGAATGTACTTACCCTCACACATACAGGTCTTATTCAAAAAGCCAACCCCTTCACTTTGGAAGAAGCATACAACCTCATATACAAGAATTATACTATCTACATGGAAAGAGAATTGTATGACAAGATTAAAGCCATATCCAATGTTGCATTCTAAATTGAAGCACAGCCAAGGTACACAACAAAAAATCCTAGCCTTAGGATCAGGTTTGTATTAAGCTGGGTGGTCAGTCTTCAGGGATGAATGTAGGTAGTACATTGAGGTCCTGGGAAAGCTTAATCTTAGATTGCTCTGAAGATGTGACTAAAAGACAGGCAAGGAATAACTGAGGAATCCCACCAAAAAAGATTGTGAACTGAGCTTAGATTTTATTAAACAATAAAAGTAGTGTATATAGTATCTTGGTTTATCACAATTCACTACTAGAACAGGTAGATCACTGGCCGCGTGCGCATGTGGAGTGCAGATCACTGTGGCACAAAACATAAAGGAAAACTGGATCAACTCCTTTTACAGAACTATCATAATTTTGAGGGACAAGAGAAAGAGAGGATTACCAAATCAGGTTTGAAATGCAAACCCACCAAAGGCAAGATCAAAATAGTGTAAATGTGACCGTTTACAACTTAAAACATGCCATAGTTTACCTGGATGACATAAGCATCTACAGCCTCACTAAGGAACAACACTGAAAAAGTTCACATGGTACTCAGGACACTAAAAGACAATCAACTAGTTGCCAAGCTGTCCAAACACAAGTTTTTATCTACCAAGTTACCCTTTCTGGGGCATATTATCAACAAGGACTGAATCAAGCCAGACCCTGAAAAGGTAAGAGCCATAACTGATATACCAGCATCTTTTAACAAGAGCAAACTTCACATCTTTCTGGGGATTGTTGCATATGACAGGAGGTTCATCCCAGACTGGGGAGTGTTGACTGCCCTGGTATCTGAAATAGCTGGCAAGACAACCAAGTTTTTATGGATACCACTGCAAGAACAACACTCCTTTCAGATGAAAGAACACAGGATAACAGCACCCATCCTCCAGTAACCCAACTGTGAAGGGGTCTATGATGTTGAAATATATGCTTCTGACTACACTATTGGTGGGGTACTCAGAATACAAATGACAGAAAAGGATTAAATTCCTGTTGCATATTATCCAAAGAAACTCTCAGATACTAAACACATAAACTCTCATTAAGGATAAGGAGCTAGTAGCAATTATTCATTATCTAATGAAAAGGTGCTGCTGTTTAGAAGGTGCACAAACTTAAGTGTTAACCAACTACAAATGACTAGTGCTTTTCAAGACCCAACGGCACCTCTCAAAAAGACAAGCTGAAGGTATGAAACTTATCCAAAGGTACACCAT
Source organism: Entomophthora muscae (assembly GCA_014839935.2). Taxonomy (NCBI): domain Eukaryota; kingdom Fungi; phylum Entomophthoromycota; class Entomophthoromycetes; order Entomophthorales; family Entomophthoraceae; genus Entomophthora; species Entomophthora muscae. Next base: position 939,798 of record QTSX02001426.1, read on the forward strand.
GGTTATAAAATAAAACCAGGCAAATAGTTGCTCATAGCAGACACTCTCTTTAATATTGTATCATAAACACTTGCTTTATACCAATGATGAAGACCTTGAATGGCCCATGTTGATAATAGGGAACATCTAAGAAAGCTTTCTAACTGGTACTTCAATGGATGTACAAGGGAAAGTCCTCAAGAACAAACATCTGTTCAAAAATGTCTATGGTACCCCTCACTGTATACTGCCAAATAGAGACATTGTATTGTAATTCCAGGAATATCCCTGACATTAGGGGAAAAACAACTAAGTTTTTCACCTTGTCCAGCGAAGAAAATTGATCAGATTATTGACAGCAGCCTCCCCTGTTGGAGAAACTTCCACAGAGAACTTAGATTAAAAAATATTTTAAAATTGTGAATTCAAAAATAACATCTTTTATACCCTGGCATCCACCACCCAGCTGCTGCCTGCACCTGCCCACTCTCACCTCTGCCGGCCCAGGCCCCACTGCCCTGCTAGTGACGCCCAGGGCAATCCTGAGTTTTTCAACTTGTGAGAATTCCCCAATCAGGAATCCTAAAAAGGGATTTTCCTAAGGTTGCTCCCAAACTCAGGGTGCTACCCTAATAGAAAACCATCCAAGTACAGAATCCTTGGCCTACCTCAATATAGTAATAATTGATGGACCAGATTCAATAACTGAATTTAGGTGCATCAAAAAGGCCCATCCTAACCCATGAAATTATAATTTGGATGCTGGACAAACATTTGGATATGCAAACTGCCAGTACCAGTCCAGAAAGGAAATTACAGCTGTAACCAAGGTTCAGGGGACCCCAGTCCAGTGTTTTAAGATGTTTATGACTACAGCTAGACAATCATATAATAAAGCTCATCTCTTTATGATAGGTTGTGCTATCATTGAGTGAATACCCTCCTCAATACTTATCACATAAATCAATAAACCTTCACCACTAGAAGTACCAACACTAAGCTTTATCATCCCTTCCCAGGAACAGGAGATGAACCACTTCATCTTCTCTGCTGTTATCAAAGCTTGCATAGGGATTGGGGACCACCAAATAACCTTTGAACCTTTTTTGCCTACACCATATACTACAGAAGAGACTTGCTATGAGGAGCCAGCACAGCTAAACTACTACAGCATGAACTCTTGGCCCCAGTTGGTGTCAACCCACTCCGTCACATCCATAGCAGCTTATATCATTACCTACTATGTTCCTACATATTTTCTTGGTAATTTTGATAGATTTAATGTTCATGTGAAGGTATTTTTATTGGTATTAACCATAAACCCAATGTTGTCTCCTTGATGGGGTTCCAAGCGTCAAACTTGATCCTGTACCTTGCTAGAGTACTCTTATACATGATGAGTTGTTACACATATGCTCTGTCAAAAAAGATTGTCACAATCTTTTGTTATCACAGAGACCTAGGACACACCTTTATCAGGAATCTGTTATATTAGAACATCAAACGAAAGGAATATTAAATCCATGCAGAACCCAAAACCAGCAACAACTGCTGTGAAACCCCTGACTATGATGGATGATTTACATGCCATAATTGACAAAAAAAGGGTAAAATAAGGAGCTGCTCAGATCCCCCTCATTTTTCCAACTAATTTGTGTAAATTAATCATGCAATACTTGCTGTTTGGCATTAATAGTGCTTGACCTTCTGAGCTCTGGAATTTGTATAACTATGGCAGCATTGGGTCAATTCCAACACAGGTCCCCTAACTGTTGAAAATATTCTTGCCAACCAATCAGATGTCACAAAAACCACCCCCTTCATCCTAGAATACCTGAAGAATTTTTATGCCCCTCTAGAAAATTGTTTATATATCGCTTAATATTCCCAATGAAATAAAAAAGAAAGCTCAATCATGTTAGACTATCTCAGTCTCCTAGTCCCTGTTTTAGAAAACATGCTGCAAACTTTATTCCAATTTGCTGCTGGATCCTTAGACGTACCTTGGCCTGCTCTGTAGTGTTGTCCCTGCCCTCTTCAATTTATGATTTTCTACTCCAAACGCTTTTATCAATTATAATTTCAGTTGCTGCCCTCTGTTATAGCCCCAAAGGCAAAAAATTAGCCAGCCCCTCCACCCAGTTTGGTTTAGTGCTGCTCAAGTATTTGATAATTTTTTAGTTCATCTGTATCATTTTTATTGAATAGTGCTGCACTCTTTAGAAATGAAATTTTCTCTTAAAAAACTTAAAGTTTGGGATGGGATTTTAACCCTGGCCAAACCGGACCATAGGATGCCAGCACTGAGGACCAAGAACCCGCCCACCTGTGTTTTTTGGGCTCAAATCTCCCTATATTTGACCCATTGACGCCCTTGAATGTAAAGAGCCTTGTGAAAAGGTACCAGCAGTGATGTGTACTAAACATCATGGTCACTTGCCAGATGGAGGCAAAGAGGCCATCACTATTGACCTGATGCCTGCCTTGATAACCAATCAAAACCTTGTCCCTGAAGAAAGCACTAACCAGCAAGCCACCCCAAGGATACTGCTCTGGAACAGAAGAGTCACACAACCCTTTGAAGGACTTACTCAATGAACACCTTCCATACCTGTGGCATTTTTCTGGCCTTAAACCTTGGTGTTCTCCCATCTAATTTTTAAATTCTCAATCATTAGAACTAAAGTCTGGTAGTGGGGTGCTATATAAACCCTTAAGACCCACATCAGACTTTATTGTCATTTTGAAATAAAGGTTATGAGATATTGGGGTTCCCAATCATTTTCTTACTTGGTCTTAGTAATCTAACAATTCAAAGTTATCCTTCTGGATCACCAGTATAACCACCTACAGGTTTATGTTAACAAGGTGCTTTTTACAAGCCTGTTTACTTTACTGAATATAATTTAAAGTCTGAGTATAGAGAATACACCACTGAAAATACAATAGGGTGCAATCATCTGGCCTGTACTAAGAGATTGTCAAGATTTAACAGAAAGAGTTCTTGGCATATTAATGAACCCCACCTGTTCTGAGGCAAATATAATTTATTACTGCTGATCAACTAAACATGGACCCCTCACTCCCAAACCAATGCCCATTTTTTCTGCCAACCTCCCCGTGTACAACATTAACAAGCTATTTGGAATTGTGTATATTAACTTTTTGAGGTTGATAGACACTATAGCTCCTGAAGATTGCCCCTGTTACTTGTTTAGAAGGCTGATGATGTACCTCTTCAAGTAAGGGCCAATTGTTGTAAATTAGATTGCATTGATAGAATGGTCAAGGCTATCATTGAAATTAATCCTGATGGTCAAGGCTATTCCAGTTTGCACTCAAATATGTTGGATCTGACAGATTTGGATTCCTTAATTGAATTAGGATGTTAAGCTGTTCTGGCCAACCCATTACATCCTGATGGATCAGGTTTGGGAATTGCTAACAATTGCTGTAATGGGTAGCTGCAACAGAAGCCCACTCCAGAGTAATATGTGCTTAATCTTCCCCGTCAGATTGTCTGGATCATCTCAAAAAAGGAAGGAACACGGCTGCAAGAGCCTGGCGGATCTAAGAAGATGGTGTAATGTTCCAAATGATAGTGTATGTGTTAATAACACCTCTGAAGCCATCATAGTATATAACTTCTCTTCTTTCTCTCAATAAAATAAACTTTTAAACATTTACATCTTGCCTTTAAAATTCTACCCAGTTAATACCTTAGAATTAAAGGTAAAGACTAAAGAGTCATTAGACTTGTATTAATTTATGTTTAGGCCTTAAAACTAACTTCTACAAGCCAGCAACCTAGACGTTAACCCTAAAGACATCCCTAAGATCCAATATATCAGGATTGACAATTCTTTCCCCCTGAAAACCCGGCCCAAGAGTGGGATTTAAACCCTGACCCTGGATTCCTGCAGGCCGCCAGTCCCATGGATCAAGGGCCCGCCCGCGTTTTCCTGAGACTGAGCCTCCGCAAGCTGAAGCCCCTGCTAATTCCCAAAGTCAGAATACCAGTGCAGGTTCAATTATGGTGGTACCCAAGGAAGAGCTTTTAGAATTGGCTAATGAAGGAATAAAAGTTCCTCTGTGAACTTCATGAACTTGAAGTCCTCTCAGGTAACCAATCAGATTCAATTGCCAAAGGAAAACACGGGCTTTAGGCCCAACCCCGTGACCACAGCCCAAAATCAAGAAAATTGAGTGACCAATTTGGAAATTCCGACCAATGAGAGAACACCCAGCCAAGGTGCCATTTTTCCGCTCCTGCACCCAGGCCTCCTGGCCACCCTCCTGCATTTCCCCCAATATTTTGATGAAGCCCTTATGGAAAATACTAAGTTTGGAGGCAGGATGCTATATATGCCTATAGATTCCATGCTCAAACCTTATTGCCATTTTTGAATAAAGGTTATGTTATTTTGGCTTACATAGCTACTGCCTTATTTTATATTTGCTATCTATCAATTCAGTACAAGATCTCCTAGCTCTCCTCTCCCTCTGCTCACAGATTTCTGTCCTCCAGGTGTTCCCTTTGGCCTGCATACAATCTGCAGTTAGATACAACTGTCAAGGCCCATGGATATTATCAACACCCAAATTGTTTAGAGGAAAGTTCAACTACCTTCCTGCTTAAAAACTCCACATGGAACCACCTGTGACCCCCAAGCCTATGCCTGCCTCCTCACCCAACCTCCCAACTGACCACACTGGCAAGCTATTCAGGATTGTGTACATCACCCTCACAGGGGTGATTGACACTATAATCCCAGCCGCTGGCCTGTGGTCCTGGGTGGGGAAGTCCTTCTCCTATCTTTTTAAATTAGCTCCTCTCTTGTGGTAGGCTTTACCCTAAAAAAACCTTGCCCAGATTACCCCAGAAAACAACGGGCTGGCTGCCCAAGACTGGATCACTGACATTATGGCAATTCTTTTTAAACCTGGTATCCCGAGCCCCAAGATGTTGTTATTTCTTGGGGCATCTTGTATGCTTTTGTTATTGTAAATCACTTATTACACCTATAAGATGACCATGAACCTGACCTCTTCCATGTGGAAGAATGCAAACCTAAATGACCAAAGAAAACCAACACCACTGTTGCCAATGCAACCAAGATTCCCTCTTCCCAAGTGCCAAATGTGATTGTAAACCAATCCCCCACAAAGGTGGAGATGCCCCAGATGAGGAAGCTTACACTCAAGGAAGCTCAATGCGCCATGTTGGTCCTCTGCTTGCATTTCCAAGCCAACACCCCCTCCTACACCAGTGACACCAAGAAGGTACTTGAGGTTACTTCCATGCTCTCAGGAGACACCCTAGATTGGTTTGACAAGGCCACAGCAGAAGACGTGGAATTCTGCTTGTAATATGCCAAGCTTGAGTATGAGTTAATGGCCACCAGGGAAGCTTGCAACACTAGATACTACACCCTGAACTCCCTGCTAGAAATCCGACAAGGTTCTCAAACCATCCAAGTGTATATTGACAAATTCCTCAAACTGAAAACCCACACTCAACTTGAGGACAAACTGGAAGCCATCATATTCTGGAAGGGAGTGAACCCAGCCATGAAGGACCTGCTGAAACACCACCCTCCCACTCTTGGCTTGGAAGAACTGGTTCCCCTGTGCAAGGGCTTTAGCATTGACCAAGAGAACACCAGTACAGCCCAGCACCGCCAGACCCAAACCCCCACACCCAACAGAGCGGGAATGTCCCCTGAGGAACTCCAGAGACATTATAGAGAAGGAATCTGTTTCCACTGCCACAAAGCAGGGCATTTGACCAGAGCCTTCCATAAGAAAAACACTGCCCCATTTTTTTGGCCCAAATAAACGCTTCCTCCCAGTCTTACAAGTTTATCCTAGTATCAGTCAACGTCAAAGGAACACCCCAAAGACTAAAGGCGTTCATTGACACTGAAGCAGACAAGAGCTTCATTGATGCTGACCTAGCTCAAGAACTAGACCTGGATGCATATGAGAACTGCCTTCAGATCATCATGAAAAATAGCACAAATAATAAGGGGTACAAATTCAAACAAGAACTGCCTCTGGTTATAGGAAATAATACATACCTGTTGTCTCTCATCCTGCTGAAAGGCTTACCGCACCCCCTCATCCTGGGAGATTCCTGGTCTGACAGACACAGCCTTATCCTCAACTACTGAGAACAGAACATCACCTTGGGAGATAAAGGAAAACTCAACACCGTACCCTTTTGCACCAACCCAGAGTAATTTACCCATTGTTTATGACCATACAAGTAGAACCTGGTGTGGGATTCCTATCTGCTTCTCTAGAAAGATGGAACCACGTTTTCAGCAAGGAAGCAGCAACCTGTCTCCCTGAACACACAAAGTATGACCACACCATTAACCTCCTGCCCGGCACCGGGCCCAAACATGACCCATCTATAGCTGCAATCAAAAAGAGCAGTTGGCACTGGAAGCGTACATCAAAGACATCTCCAAAAAAAGCTTCATCTGTGTGTCCAAGAGCCCTTGTTTGTCACCAATGCTGTTTGTGGGCAAGAAGGACAGAGGTATGCACCTGTGTGTTAACTACCAGAAGCTGAACAATATAACCATAAAGAACTGCTACCCCATTACTAACACTGATGACTTGTGTGATGTGTTGACAGGCGCCCAGGTATACTCCAAGATTGACCTCAGAGACATTTTCAATCAAATCCAAATCAAAGAAGGCAACAAGTATAAAATGGCATTCAAGACCAGGTATGGACTCTACAAATACCTGGTGATGCCGTTTGGACTATGTAACACCCCCAGCACCTTCCAGAGCATGATCAATACAGTCATGGGAAAATACCTTGACCAGTTCTGTGTGGCCTACCTCAAAAACATCCTCATCTATAGCAAGACCCACAAAGAGCATCTACTACACCTGGACCTAATCCTGAGCAAACTCTCACAAGCCAACTTAACACAAAACTCAAGAAATGTGAATTCTTCCAACCAGAGGTGGAATTCCTGGACTATGTGATGAAGAAAGGAGGATTTGCAATGGCCTAGGATAAGGTAGACGCTGTAACCTCTTGGCCTATCCATATATGCCAGAAAGATGTCAGAAGCTTCCTGGGGTTAGCAAACTATTGCAGGGACTTCATAAATCCCCCCTCTATTACGCTGTCACTGACCAGGCTCTGCTTGGACAAGGTCCAGTTTTTCTGGACTGATGAATGCACTGTTGAGTTTGAGACCCTGATTAAGGCCTTTACATCCGCCCCTGTCCTTGCCATGCCTGACCTGTATAAACATTTTGTGCTTGAGACAGACACATACGGCTTTGTAGTGGGCAGGGTCCTTCTTCAGGAAGGAGGGGATAGTATGCTACATCCTGTAGCATATTACTCCAAGAAGATGCTACCTGCCAAAGGAAACTACCCAATCTACAACAAGGAGATTCTCACAATAATGAAGACCTTGAAACATTGGCGCTGGTACCTATGTGGCGCTGAATTTCCAGTAAAGGTCCTGACAGACCACAAGAACTTGGTTTACTTTTTCAAACTGTGCCAGCTTAACCAACAACAAGCAAGATGGGCTTAGAACTGGCCAACTACACCTTGATAATAGACTACAAGCCAGGAAAGGTGAACATGGTACCCAACACCCTAAGTAGAAGAACTGATCTGGTGCCTACCCACATAGAAACTTGCAACCACAACACCCAAGTCCTCTTGGGCCCAGTGAGCCTAGGCATCCACCTGATTTGATGAAAATCAGAGCCAGAAAACCAGAAGTACTAAAGGCCCAAACACTCAACAAATTCACCAAGACCTTGGCCTCTGACCTCTCCAAATCCTTGGATAGTGCCCACTACCAAAAAGACTACTCATTGAAGGGAAACACACTAATGCTCCACAACATGATCCTTGTACTGGAAGGAAAAATCAGAACCAACATCTTAAGAGACTACCACGGTTCCAAGATGGCTGGACACCCAGGGAGACTCAAGACCATCCAGAGCATCAGAAAAAAACTATGCTTGGCCAAAAATGGACCAAGAAATAAGCATGTAATTGAAGGGATGTGAGACCTGTGGACAGACCAAAACTCACAGAAACAAACCTGAAGGACTGCTAAGACCCTTGTACATACCTCATGGACCCTGGAGATCTGTTTTCATGGACTACATTGTGAAACTGTCCCCATACCTCTCCTTTAATGCAATCCTGGTCATGGCAGACCGCTTCACTAAGATGGCATACTTTGTACCAGCCACCACCCATTGCACAGCAGCAGAGACAGCTCAACACTTCCATGACCTCATTCTCACTCAACACGGAACACCTGAGGAAATCATCACAGACAGAGGACCTCAATTCACTTCAAACTACTGGACACAGGTGATGAAAGACTTGGGAATCAAGCAATGTGTATCTACCTCTTACCACCCACAGACGGACAGACAAACTAAAAGAGTGAAACAGATTCTTGAGCAATACCTTTAATGCTATGCTAATGCTGATCAGGATAATTGGGCCAAAATGCTCCCCATGGCCCAGTTTCCCTACAACAGTAAAGACCACGCCTCCACTGGTATGTCTCCGCTCAAAGCCAACTATGGGTTTGATCCCACCTGGGACCCTGTCAGGATTTTGGGATATTGACTAATTAATGGATTCAATCAATTATTGCAGGCTAGCCGTCAATCACTCTTTGAATAGTTTCAACAGAACATTGCAGGCCGTGGGCTGCAGGATCAATGAATCAATGACCAAATCATATCCTGGCATTAACAAATTCATGCATTACAATTAATGAATGGAACATTCAATACTGCTCATTAGTTAGTTCCCTTCATCAAGCACCTCAATATGAACTTCACAATAATTGCTATTCTAAACTTAAATTGTATCCTCAAATAAGAGGGCCATCATAAGAACTGTCATCTGCATTATGTCTAGCAGAGTCCAACATGGACTGGGCCACTGGGCCAAAAACTCTAAGATAAAAGGCCCTGAGCCTATTGTATTAGAGTAGCTCTGATTAGTGTAACAATCATCTCGTGAACTAGTAGCCAACCGTTGGCTAGCTAGCCCTGGATAGTGGCCCAGGCAGGCAGCTGAAAAGATATTCAGCTGTGCGGTGTGTCTAGAACAAACACAGTAAGCTGAGGAAGTTGTCAAGTAAGCTTCCACAAAATCCACCCTGAAAAGGCCGGGCCTCCTGCTGTGTTGACCTAATGCTACTTCAGTCTCTTCCTAGTGTTGTGAGCTAACTCGGATAAAATGCGGGCCGCCTTAAAGCCAGTCCATTAGAATAAAAGACTGATGATTCCGTATTGACTTGATGATTGATACAAGTCCTATTTCCTTAATATGATCTTCTCTTAGGCTTTATTAGTAGAGAAAAATATGATACTGTTGTCATACAGTATAATTATCTATAATAAAATATAGAGACAACACATGAACTGTATCCAGAAGTAGGAAGAACTGTCTCAAACCCTTTGGGCTTTGGGCCCAGTCAGACTTGCTACTTCTGCAGAAAAAAAAGTATTCCGGACCGCAGGTTATGCCAAAGTCACAGGTTCTCTGTAATTTCCTAATGTTAGAAGACTTAGGATATCATCTGGTGGATGATAAAATACCACAGTCCGCAGATTTATGACAGACCCCAAGATTGGAAAGAAAGAAACTAACACCAATAGGTGCTCCTGGATTGAACAGATCTACGACACACAAAAAACATGTTTAACCAACCTGAACTGTGCAGTGCAAACATAAAAAGCCTTTGATGACCGCAAAAAAACTCTGGGCCAACTCTTGCAAGTTGGAGATGAAGTATACCTGGAATCCTGGAATGTACCCCTACATGTGCCCTGTAGGAAGTTAGCTCACAGAAGAAGTCCCCCCCACAAGATTACCAAACTAGTCCAAGAGGTTGCCTTTAAACTGGACCTACCCCCCTCCTGGAAGATCCATGATGTGTTTTACCGCTCCTAGTTGTTTAAAAAGAATGGGAACTTGCTCTCCCACCAACAGCTCAAGACAGCCCCCCACTAATCCAAACAGGCCGCTCTGAGGAATATGAAGTCAAATACATACACAACAACAGAACCCACTACCAAAAACCCCAGTACTACATCAAATGAAAAGGATACCTTCTAGAGGAAAGTACTTTGGAACCACTGAGCAACCTGGCTAATGCCCAAGAAGCTGTCTAACTCTATCTGACAAAAAGAACTGGAAGGGAGGGCTCTTGGGGGAAGAAGGGGATGGTGTCAGGATTGACAATTCTTCCCCCCTGGAAACCTGGGCCCAAGAGTGGGATTTAAACCCTGACCCTGGATTCCTGCAGGCCGCCGGTCCCATGGATCAAGGGCCCGCCCGCGTTTTCCTGAGACTGAGCCTCCGCAAGCTGAAGCCCCTGCTAAGTCCCAAAGTCAGAATACCAGCACAGGTTTGACTATGGTGGCGCCCAAGGAGGAGCTTTTAGAATTGCCTAGTGAAGGCAGAGAAATTTCCTCTGTGAACTTCATGAACTTGAAGTCCTCTCAGGTAACCAATCAGATTCAATTGCCAAAGGAAAACACGGGCTTTAGGCCCAACCCCGTGACCACAGCCCAAAATCAAGAAAATTGAGTGACCAGTTTGGAAATTCCAACCAATGAGAGAATACCCAGCCAAGGTGTCATTTTGCCGCTCCTGCACCCAGGCCTCCTGGCCACCCGCCCACATTTCCCCCAATATTTTGATGAAGCCCTTATGGGAAATACTAAGTTTGGAGGCGGGATGCTATCTATACCTATAGATTTTGCACTCAACCCTTATCGCCATTTTTGAATAAAGGTTATGTTATTTTGGCTTACATAGCTACTGCCTTATTTTATATTTGCTATCTATCAATTCAGTACAAGATCTCCTGGCCATCCTTTCCCTCTGCCTGCAGATTTCCGTCTTCCAGGTGTTCCCTTTGGCCCCGTCCACTTCACGGTTTATCCTGTGAAACCTGAATATACAGGCTACACCTCAGAGAAAATACTTGAACTAGATTCTTTGGCCCACATAAAAGCTGCAGTTAGATACAATTGTCAAGGCCTGTGGATATTCTCAACACCCAGATTGTTTAGAGAAAATTTCAACTATCTTCCTGCTTATGAACTCTGCATGAAACCATCTGTGACCCTCAAGCCTATGCCCGCCTCCTCACCTGACCTCCCAACTGACATTTTAGGAATCACTTCCCTGACAACAGTTATCTAATAGTTGAAGACCTATTCCAACTTCCAAATTTGGATGATCTAGGTTACTGCAACTCAATTAATTGTTCCTATGCCCCACAGTGATGCAGATGCAAGTAAAACCTGCAAAGAACTCAGTACTATCATGCATCTAAAATTAGCCTACATCATGATTCCTGCCACTGCATGTGAGGCATTACATCTGGGTTTCAAACTCATCAAGTCTGTACTCCAAATTTCACCCCTCCTAGTATAAAAACTCCCATCCCGATCCCAAGTTAATTGTTCAATTAACATTTATTTCTACAATAAAGCAATCTTGCCCTATTATTAATTTGAGCGTTTAATAGTACCTCCTAGTCCAGATGATTAGAATCCCTTATTTGTGGTCCGTAGTCACCATCTGGCTCTCCTTGTTCCTGCCTTATATCCTGTCTCAGGGGCCAGCTACCTTGTGCTTCCCTGGTCCTTGCCCAACCCCTACCCTGCAGCTAAAAGAGCTATCTCCTGTTGTAGAGAGTAATGGACCCTTGTTTGATTCCCCAACTTTATTCTCCTCTATAAAGAGGGTCCCTTACAACCACATTGGCAAGCTATTCAGGATTGTGTACATCTCCCTCACAGGGGTGATTATTATTATAATCCTGGCCACTGGCCCGTGGTCCTGGGTGAGGAAGTCCTTCTCCTACCTTTTTAAGTTAGCTCCTCTCTTGTGGTGGGCTTTACCCACAAAAAACCTGGCCCAAATTACCCCAGAAAATGACGGGCTGGATGCTCAAGACTGGATCCCTGACACAATACACAGTATTAATCCTATGGTGAGCTCTGCTCACCTGGCTTGCAGCCCAACTGATCACTGATTCTGATGGGCTGGCCACCCAGGGTTGGTTCCCTTATGCACATCATTTACCTCTTACAGTATGTGGCCTTTCATGATACTATATAACTCTCTACCTTCATATAAATTAAAGTATCAATCTCTTCTTAATTTTCCCCGCTATCTTGCTTCGTATACTTCCCCAAGTTATATACACAGTATCTTACATTATAATCTTTTTCAAACAGCGGTTTTTGGGAATCATTGATAAAAAGTGTGAAAAGCAAAAAATGATGAATGAAGGGCTTGAACCCGCACATGTTTCCATATCATGGCATAACCCTGATTTCTTAGACCATTTTTAAAAAATTAACCAGATTTTTATTAAACTTTGTAACAGCGGCGGAAAAAGGACTGTAACTGTAAGGAAAGTGGGGATAGGGAGTCAATTTTAATGCTTCATTGTACATTGAAGTGTCTACCCGGTCCAGGCTGGAACCTCTAGCTATGGGTAAGGCTCTGATGAAAATAGCCGAGAAAGGTAGGGCTAGAGAAAATTCTAAAATGACTTCCTTGGGCCACTCAGGCAACTTTTTTTTAGGACATGGTTTTATTTGAAGTTCAAGACAACGTTAAATGTAATGCGGTCAAGAGAAAGGAGGTGGGGAATGGATTGATATGTGGGGCGTAAACTATGGCAAGACATGGATGTATCTGATTGGATTCCCTCATGGACCGCTATTGCTCAATGTCTATTTCTTTCAGATGTTTAAGGTTGTCAGGCGTAGCGTGGGTTTTGGAACTCTCGGGCAAGCCGCCTTTGAAAAGGTTTCATTGTTGCTCAAGACGACTGCTTGAGTAAGAATCCTCAATCGATTCAAGGCAAAATAGCTAAATATATTGAAGTAAAAGCGAGTTTAAAAGCGGCAAAAAAATTCAATTTTAAAAATGAATGTGGTTTAATTCTTAAATAAATATCGAGCGGCATAATAGTTGAATAGTATCTAGATGGTGGCCTTGATATTGACTTTGAAAATGCGGCGGTTGTTCTTGTTAACACCTGATGCTTCGATGTCATAATCGCCTCTAGGAGCATAGCCAGGGATCTTGAGAACATGAGTCTTGCTGATCTTCTGGGCCTTGACAGGGCATTTATATCCAACCTTACGTTCAACTAGGAGCTCGCAGATATCCTTGGTTATATTAATCAAGGTTCTTCCTTGTCGCTTGATTTTGATTGTCACTTTGGCTCCTGGGTTAATCGTCTCGCGTACAACACCATCAACTTGAATCTTGAGTTCTGATCCTCGAGCGGGCTTGCCCATAAGTTTGACGTTCTTCAAGAAAAAGGCATCTTGATTATTACCGCAGTTAGAAACGACGCCACCAGCCATTTTTTTACATGACTCCGAGGCTACTTGGGTAGCTGCGAAAAGTGTGAAGAGAATAGATTGGAATTTCATGATGGCTTCTCTTGGTTCTGTGTCCCGGTTTAAATATTAATTTCTAGAGTCTGCATACAAGAGCCTCTCAACGACATGATTTATGTTTGTTTAATCAAGCGGCTCCGATACTTCAATTCACTTCTTACTCGGCGCCGCCAATATACCCGCTTGAGTAATCATGTAGTTAGCGTAGTATCAAATTACTATAGGGGAGCCGCAAAACCACAATCCATCATAAACTCGATTCCCGAACAATCATTAATCTGAACTGATAAAATGTAAACATAATTACGAGAGGGGGAGAGCCTCTCATCTTCACCAATGAAATTCCACATCAACTAACGCTGGCTTGGAATATAAAACCAACATACATATAATTACCATATTCATGCACTAGCTTGAGAAAGTTCATGCAGCCTCTTCAGAACCTCCCTTTAACATTCCCCGAATAAGGCTCAATTAACAATTGGCTACAGATATTTCCGATCGAATCTCATTGGCCAAATCAGTTGCGTCAACGAGAGCACAAATCCCCACATCGGAAATTTTATTCCTAGCAGTAACTTCATCGATATTGACTTTTAGATTTAAGATTGCCAGAGTTTTAATTTAAGTTTAAGATATTTTATTCTTATTCAAAAGACTATGACATTATCAGCCCTAATTAGAGTATAGCTTCAAATAGCTTTTTGTATAAAATACTTATTTATAAAAACAACTTATATTTACAGATGTTTCAGAACCCGAACCCTGAGTGGATACATCTAGGGCTGCAGCGTCTCACCCCTGGACAAAACCCGATTCTGTCCGAAGTTTCTGAAAATGTGGAAGGTAACATATTTTCTATTTAAACCTGATTTTAAATCTGGTCTTCTGGAATTCCGGAAAAAGAAGATCTTTGTCTGGGGGTGGGACACCGCAGCCCTAGATACATCCTAAGAGAAATAAAATACAGAAATCCATAATAAGCTTCAAAAACTGTGTAGATGGGTGAATCCTAATAGATTTCACCTCCAAGTCCAATAGTATTCGAGTATTAATATATACTGAGTGGATGGCCTGTCCAAGAACAGATATAAAATTTAATCTAATATATCAAATCAATATATCTTATTGGATTTTTAAGCTGGGATTATTTATCACCAATTTGATTTAAAAATCTTATTTAAAAAGGCTTTCTTAAAGTTAATTTAAAATGAAATTTCATATTCAAAGTATAAGCATAAAATAAAATATAAATCTAAATAAGCGGAGTATTACAATTAGGTTTAGTAGAATCTAACATAATAATTTAAAAAATTTAATATTTGATTTTCAAAATTTATCGAAATATATACCTTATCTGTAGCTTTAAAACAAGCTTTAGAACATCAAGGTCGGCTTAGCATTTACAGAGATATGTTGTTTTTAGTTTTTAATGTGTTTTTAAAGTGAATTTAGATGGACCAAAGTTTGATTCTGAACCTTTGATTACGATGTGAGCTCGATTTCAGTCCTTCACTCTGGATCTCAGCATCTAAACTATAATGTTTGACACAATTTTGATCAGAATCAACTGAAAATTTTATCCAGACACTCCAAATTTTATGAAAATCATTTTATCGAGTCTTAATAATATTAAAGCTAGTTTACTTCACTGACATCCTCATTAAGATGATGCAATGGAAAGCAAAGTTAACTATAAAACAATCTGCATCGACTTAGATCAGCTGATGCATCTGAGTGAAATATTATACAGTAGTTTTAAAAGCTATGGCGACAACCGAAAATACCTCAGATTTAAACGAAATGGTTTCAGATTTGAACAAAATCCAAGTCGCGCGAGATTCAGGATTCAATTAATTTAAAAAAATTCAGTTAATAAATGAACTGTCAAACAAAAAACAAAATTTCACTAGCCCATTATATGAAATTATATTCTACATCAAGCAGTGTAGTTCAAACCACAAACAAAATGAACTGACACAACAAGTGAGATGGATGGATGTCATCCCGGAGTATATTATAATCCAATCAGGATTCATATGAGGCACCAACAGAAGGACTAAAATGAAACAAAATTGGAGCAATCTAGAAGCAAGATTCCACAAGCACGAAATGAAATGAAGTCACACAAGATGTGTAGTATGAGCAGCCTAAAATAGAAAAGTAACAGTTTAACAGCCAATCAAAAGCTATCCAATTTAGGAAAAGAGGCATTTTATTCATTTTCATGGATCCTAATTTGTGTGAAATGGTTTTGAGAACCTTCCAAATATGGACTCAAGATTCAGGATTCAATTAATTTAAAAAAATTCAGTTAATAAATGAACTGTCAAACAAAAAACAAAATTTCACTAGCCCATTATATGAAATTATATTCTACATCAAGCAGTGTAGTTCAAACCACAAACAAAATGAACTGACACAACAAGTGAGATGAATGGATGCCATCCCGGAGTATATTATAATCCAATCAGGATTCATATGAGGCACCAACAGAAGGACTAAAATGAAACAAAATTGGAGTAATCTAGAAGCAAGATTCCACAAGCACGAAATGAAATGAAGTCACACAAGATGTGTAGTATGAGCAGCCTAAAATAGAAAAGTAACAGTTTAACAGCCAATCAAAAGCTATCCAATTTAGGAACAGAGGCATTTTATTCATTTTTATGGATCCTAATTTTTGTGAAATAGTTTTGAGAATCTTCCAAATATGGACTCAAGATTATAATAAAAATAAATCATTAAATTTTAAAATTTCTACTTTTAGTGATTTTATCCTAGGTTTTTTACAATGGTTTTTAACAGCAATATCTTTGACGGCGCCAGCAACCAAGCCAGCAGCAGCCAGGCCAGTTTCAATGGAGGCAAGGCTCAGAACATGGAGGCACCTGTTTACACCCAAGCCTTTGAAGCAGGTAACAAGGAAGCCGACCTGTACCTTACCCCTGACCCATATGGCTTTGAATTGTTCAGTAGTCACATAGTGTCTAGCTCTGCCCCTGCCCCTGTACCCACCCCCCGCACAAGCTGCCCACCAACCAACCCATCAGGATAGCAATCTTGATTTGAAACAACTTCCTGCCACCAGCCAACCTGCCCCCTACATCCAATCAGGCTTCAGCTCCCCCAGCCCAGCACCCCAAGCAACAAATCATCACCGCCCAAATTCTTCAGGAAATTGTGGCACTGAATCTACAGGGTCTGTCCTGGGAACAGATTGCCGCCCAGTTGCAATTTACCCAAGCTACTGTCATGCAGGAATTCAACAACCTGATGAACAGGGAGAATCTGATCAGGACGGCCAAGAAGCCCAAGAAGGCCCCCAAGTCACAAATATCTGAGGCATACCCAATCATGCTTGACCTCCTCCAGCGGGATCCCCAGCTTCCCTTGACCCAGGTATGAAAGCAACTTGCGCACCATGGCATTTGGGTGTCTGAGCGCATGGTGCAGCTCTGGATGTATGGGAAGGTGGCTTCAATTAGGGTTCTTACCAATTTTTCCAGTGACCAATGGGATGGCGCTGAGGATTCCCCGTATGATCTTGACATCAAATCACCCTGGTCCAATGCTTGACAAGTCTATCAGATGACGTCATGTTCATCTCTTACTATAAGCTATCAATTGTGTTTGACAATTTCAGTGAGCAAGGAAAAGCCA